>PVIA01000336.1:0-484729 GCA_004024845.1 Tonatia bakeri
AAACATACCAGTGCCCCCAACGCATGCCCCAAGCACCTGCCCATAGATTTGCCACTAACAGTTCTGGGCTGCAGCCCAGTCACTGATATTTTTCAAAAGCTCCACAGTTGACTTTAATGGGCAGCCAGTGTTGATAACCATTACATAATAAAATTAAAAATTAGAAAGCAGGGAAGGAAATAACATAAAAAATGAGGAGGCAATCGAGAAAGAAAATGGGAGGGACTGCAAATGCATCGATTTCTTTATTTTATTAGCTGAAGATAAAAAGTGTCTGTAAAAGGCTGATGGTTGACAGAGAGGAGAAGAGTTGGGGGGCTGGGTGAAAAAGGGGGAGGGATTAAGAAATACAAATTGATAGTAACAAAATCATCACAGGGCTGTGAACTATGCCACGGGGAATACAGCCAATAATTTTGTAATAACTATGCCAGATGGGTTCTTGAAATATTGGGGAGACTACTTTGTAGTACATATTATTATCTAACCACTCTGCTTTATACCCAAAACTAATATGAAAGAATGTTCAATGTAAACTGTAATTGAAAAATAAGAAAAGTCTGTTAAATCAGTTAATATAGGTATAACTATATCAGCACAAATGGAAAAACTAAAAGATATTAAGATATTAAAATTAACTAGAACCTAAAGTTAATTAAAATTAACAGGTGGGTAAAGAAATAAGAAGCACAAAGAAAATATATTAATATTTTTCAGAAAGAAATGTAGAAATATGTTGTCCAAATCAAAAAAGATACGTAGTATATTAAAGTATAATTAGAAATATAACCAGTAGTATGGAATAAAACACCTCTCGATTTTCAAGAATTGAAAGGAAGGAAGATGGCGGTGACACATACAGGTGGGAGCTGAGCCCACTGCTCTTGCACACAGCCGGGGCACCGAGCCCATCTTCTGAAGAACAGAGAGAACAGCCAACAGAATCCCAGCTGATACGAAGTTTGGAAGCCAGAGGTTACAGAGGACACTAAAAAACAGGATATCAAGAGATTTTTTAGGTGTCGGGAAGATCCCTGGGCCTTGTGCGGGACAGCGTGGCTGCAGCAGGAGGATTGAAGGAGAACCAGGTCACAGGTAGCAACCTAGCAGCTCCCTCCCCTCCCAGAGCGGGAAAGTCCCAGACCCTAGAGGTGTGGACAGGTGAAGTTGCTGGGGGGATAAAAAGGCAGTAAGTGACACACAGCCGGCGGCATACCGTGGCTGGGAAAGTACCAGAGAAATTGGGGGAGCTGGGTGACACCTGGAGCTGGGAGAAGAAATGGGCTGTGACTGGCCGTGACCCAGATAAACTCTGGACTGGTCAAGGAGTAGGACTGTGTGGAAAGCCGTGCTTGTGAGGAGCATCAGGCAGCACCCAAGGAAACTTTTTGCAAAAGGGGAACTGAGCCCCTGTGCAGGGACCTCCTGTGCACACGGACCTCACGCACACAGGAGCCTAGCCATTGGAGACGGAGACGGAGGAGTGTGGGCGTAACTTGCTCTCACTCAGGGCACCTCAAGTATTGATCAAAAAGGGACAGCAGAGGCTCAGGGAGGCAGCAGTGCCCAGAGATAATTTTTTCAACAGGGAAACTGAGCCACGCGGGCAGGGACCTTGCGCCTGCGCAGAGGCCAGGCCAACAAAGAAGGAGGAGGGTGGGTAAGACTTGCTCCCAGTCAGTGCACCGCAGGGATTGATCAAAGGGTTACAAAATGAAGTACATTATCTGTGATGGACTGGCACAAATGTGCAGAGTGGACAGTGAGGCCGCACAGTGCCAGTGAGGGCCTGGGTTGGAAACTGGGCACCTGTGAATATTGTAGCTCAGACTGAGCCCTCATCTGTGTGGGACCACAGGAAAGGAAAGAAACGAAGCCCAACCTCCCTCTGCCTGCAGGATCCTGGAAGACCTGAAAAAATGGCTTAGCAGGTTTACAATCAGCAGGAGGCTTTATATTTATTTTTATTTTTTTTCAAGAGTAAGACAATAAGACCTGTAGCTGTGAGAAAATCAGAGACGGATCCAGAAAGAAGTCAGAAAGTGAACACCAACAGCTGAGTCAAATTTAACTTTGCTATCCTTCAGAGCTTACATTTTTTTCGTTTCCGTTTATTTAGGGTTTTTTTATTTTGCTTGTTTTTATTGTTTGATTTGTTTTTTTATTCTCCCTTTCAGACTGCATTTTAACTTTTCTTCTTTCACTTCACTCATATTCCCATAACACACTACTCTTGGTCTTTTACTTTTTATTATTTTTATTCAGATTATATATTTCTATCATACTGTTGTTATTCCAAATCTCACACAGAACTGTTTCCTGGTCTTAACCCATTATGCCATCTTCCTGAGCTTTATTACTGTTGTGGTTAACCTTATTTTCTCTCACACTACACAAAGTTTCTATTGCTAACTCTCACTATTTCTTCTCCATCTAACCTCAAATAACACTCTTTTTTCTTAAATCAGCTCACATTCTTTTTGCCTTCTAACAAGAGTCTTGTTTCTTTTTCACCTTTTAGTGGCTAGTTATGGGAGATGTCATGGTTACTGCTGTACTTCTCTAAAGGAACTCCTGCTTGTTCACTACTTGTTTGTACTTTAAATCCCATAAAATACTCTCCCACTGTCTCATTCCATTTTGCCTTCCCCCTACCCCTGATCAGTTAAGTGAGGAATTTTATTTCATTGTTTTCTCTCTACCTTTTTTTCCTCCTCTATCAACCTGGGCTTTCCTCCTTACTCTTATTAGTTTGTTCCCTTCATCCTCTCAAAATCATTTTTTTTTACTATAGACATCTCATATTCTCTTTCCATTTTACTACAATATTCTTATTCCCATTTCACCTTTATTAAACTTCATTCAGCTGTCCTTGCTATCAACCCTGTGTGTTTTTTTTTTCTGAAAATTTGCTCCTGTTGATACCATACCTTTTCAATTTTGCTTCACACCTCACGGTATACTCTTCCCTCTCCCTACCCTGCATTTCCCATTGCCCTTTAGTGTTTTACTTATGTTGTAAATTTTGCTCTCTCCATTTCTTCATCTTGCTTCTATCCCAGCTGTTATCAATTCTCCTCCCTCTTTCCACACAACAACATTTTCCCTCTTTTAGTCATCTCATATTCCTTTTGGCATGTCTTATACTATTTGCAATCTTTCTTCAACTTTATTAATCTTAGTTCAATTGCAGTAGAGATTTCTGATGCACTAGGGGGCTCCTTTTTGCTGGCATAGGTTTGGTTGTCTGGTAGTACTGCTTTGTTAACCAATACCTGTGCAACAGCACACAAGACAAAGTGGGAGTTGTGAATACCAGTAAACCCACAAGAGGCGAGAGCATACCAACAAAGAAGCCACCAACAGGTAGAGGACAAGAACAACAAGAGAGCCCACACAAATGGAAGAAAAGGCAACCCTAGAGCATCCAGACAAGGAGATCAAAGAGACCACACCACTGAGTCCCACAGAACCTCTACCACAGAAATTTGTCCTACCAAGATGACTGGCAAAGCAAAGCATCTGGAATTGCAGAAACAAACAAACCGAAAAAGGAAACCTAAAATGGGGAGACAAAGAACCCACAATCAAGAGGAATGGAAGATTCCCCGATAAAAGAACTAAATGAAAAGAAGGGGAGCAAACTATGAGATATAGAATTCAAAAGAATAGTTATAAGGATTCTTAAGGAACACACTGACAACTACAAAGAACCGAGTGGGAACTACAACAGTAAGAAAAAGGAAATAGAAACTATGAACGAGAACCAGGGAGATATGAAGAATACAATATTCATAACAAAAAATACACTAGGAGGGATTACAAACAAGCTGGATAAAGCAGAGGACTGAATTAGTGAGCTAGAAGACAAGATAGAGGAAATACCCAGGTAGAACATCTGCATAAAAAAAGACTAAAAAAGTATGAAGATAGCTTAAGAGTATTGCAGGGCTACATAAAATGCAACAACATTCAAATCATAAGAATACCAGAAAGAGAAGAAGAGGAGCAAAGGATAGAAACCCTGTTTGAAAAAATCATGACAAAAAACTTCCCTAACCTGGAGAAGGGAAAAGCCATGCAAGTTCAAGAAGCACAGAGGGTCCCAATCAAGATGAACTCAAAGAGGCACACTCCAAGACGTATCATAATTAAAATGGCAACATTTAAAGGAAATGAATCTCAAAGGCAGCAAGGGACGAACAGGGAGTAGAATAAAAGGGAGCTCTGATAAGGCTGTAAGTTTATTTCTGCACAAAAACACTACAAGCCAGAAGGGAACAGCAAGAAATATCCCAAGTAATGAAAAAAAAAAAAAAAAAAAAAAAAAAAAAAAAAAAAAAAAAAAAAAAAAAAAAAAAAAAAAAAAAAAAGGCCTGCAACCAAAATGAGTCTACTTAGTAAGGCTCTCAATTAAAATGGAAGGCAAAATAAGGAGTTTCACAGACAAAAGTAGACTCAAAGAATATACTTCCACCAAACGAGTACTGCAAGACATGCCAAAGAGACTGCTTTAAGAACAGGAAGAAAAAGAGTGAGTAAGAGAGAAGAACACAGGTACAAAGGGGGAAAAATGAATAAGTACCTATGAATAATATCTTTATATGTTACTGGATGAAATGTTCTAGTCAAAAGACATAGGGTAGCTGAATGGATAAGAAAACATGACACACACATATGCTACCTATAAGAGACCCACCAAGAACAACAGACTTACAAAGACTGAAAGTGAAGGGTTAGAAAAAATATTCCAAAAAAATTGACAGAAAAAAAAAGCTGGGGTAGCAATATTTATATCAGTCAAAATAGACTTCAAAACAAAGACTGTAGAAAGAGAAACAGAAGGACACTTCATAATACTCAAGGAAAGAAGACATAAACATTAAAAACATATATGCACCCAACATACGAGCACCCAAATACAAAAGGAAAATCTTGGGGGACTTTGAGAAAGATATAGACAGTGACACACTTATACTAGGGGATTTTAACACCCTAGTGTCAAAAGTGGATAGACCTTCCAAATAAAATATCAATAAGGATATTGTGGCATTAAACAATATGCTGGATCAAATGGATTTAACTTATATCTATAGAACCTTTCATACCAAAGAAGCAAAGTATACATTCTTTTCAAATGTACAGGGAACATTTTCTAAGATAGACCACATGATATGACACCAAACAAGCCTCAACAAATTCAAGAAAATTTAAATTATATCAAGTATTTGCTCAGACCACGAGGGCCTTAAACTAGAAACCAACCTCAAGGAAAAATATCAAAAACATTCAAATTCATGGAGATTGAATAGTATGCTATTAAACAATGAATGGGCTAATAATGACATCAAAAAGAAAAAAAAAGATTCTGGAAACAAATGAAAATGAACACACAACCATCCAAAACCTATGGGGCACAATGAAGGCAGTCCTGAGAGGGAAGTTCATAGTGAAACAGGCCCACCTAAAAAAGATAGAAACATTTCAAATAAACAACCTAACACTACATCGACAAGAACTAGAGGAACAACAACAAAGACAGCCCAGAGTGAGTAGAAGGAAGGAAATAACCAAGATCAGAGCTTAATTAAATGACATAAAGGATAAAAGAACAATTCAAAGGGTAAATAAATTCAGGAGCTGATTCTTCTAAAAAAAAAAAAAAAGTCAACAAGATTTTAAGCAGACCCATGAAGAAAAAAAGAGAGGACCCAAATAAATAAAATCAGAAATGAAAGAGGCCTCCTTTCCTTTACAACCATGGTATCATTTCTGTGGTATCAATTATAACTGATACCGCAGAAATACAAAAGATTGTAAGAAATTACCATGAACAACTATATACGAAGAAATTTGACAACCTAGGTGTAATGGACAAATTTCTAGAAACACATAATCTTCCAAAACTGAATCAAGAAGAAGCAGAAAACCTGAACAGACTGAAGCAATAATCTGAAGCAGACCTGAAGCAATAATCAAAGAATCCCACCACACAAAAGCACTGAACCAGATGGTTTCACAGGGGAATTTTACAAAGCATTTAAGGAAGAGCTAACCCCTATCCTTCACAGACTTTTTGAAAAAATCCAAGAAGAGGGAAGACTCCCAAACTCTTTTAATGAGGCCAGCATCATCCTAATCTCCAAACCAGATAAAAACACAACAAAGAAAGAACACTACTGGCTAATATGTTCATCAGCAGAACATAGATGCTAAAATCCTCAATAAAATATTGGCAAACCATATCCAGCAATACATTAAAAAGATCATATACCATGATCAAGTGGGATTCATTTGCAAATCAATAAATGTAATACATCATATAAACAAAAGGAAAGACAAAAGTTGCATGATCATATCAATAGATGCAGAAAAAGCATTTGATCAGCTACAGTGCCCATTTATGATAAAACACTCAGCAAAATGGGAGTAGATGAAGCATATCTCAACATAATAAAGGCTATATATGGGAAACTTACAGCCAACATCATACTCAATGGGCAAAAACTAAAAGCTTTCCCACTAAGATCAAGAACAAGACAAGGATGTTTGCTTTCATCACTTTTATTCAACATAGTATTGAAAATCCTAGACACAGTGATCAGACAAGAACAAGAAATAAAAGGCATCCAAATTGGAAAGGAGGAAGAAAAACTATCACTATTTGCAGATGACATGATAGTGTACATAGAAAACCCTGTACTCTCCACCAAAAAACTAGTTGACCAAATAATTGAATTTGGCAAAGTAGCAGGATACAAAGTCAATATTCAGAAATCTATGGCATTTTTGCACACCAACAGTGAATTATCAGAAAGAGAAACTAAGAAAAATTTCATTTACTAAAGCAAAAAGAAAAACTAAGTGCCCAGGAATAAATTTAACTAAGGATGTAAAATACCTCTACTCAGAAAACTGTGGAACGCTGAAGAAAGAAGTTAAGTAAAACACAAATAAATGAAAGTATACAAGATCTGTAAGGAAAAGGTCCAGCCATTGCTAATATGATGAGAATGGTTTGAGTGACATTAATGTAACCTGACAGCAGAGAGTGGACTGGATTGCACATGCATGAACAATGATATTTTCACTGTACTGGTCAGTTGGAGTAGTAGACACCACTGAGTGAGCATGTATACTTTGTGGCCATGGCATTCAAAATGACTGAACAAGTAGAGCAACAAATCTGCATCATATTTTGTGTTAAGCTTGATCACATCACAGAAATTACTTGGATGATTCAGAAGGTATTAAGGGATGATGCAATGAGTGCAGTGCAAATAAATTGTGGCACAAGTGCTTTAAATATGGTCAATAATCTGTTGAAAATGGTCCATGTTCTATAAGGCCTGCAATAAGCAAAACTGAGAATGTTGAATGCATACCAGCTGCAATCAACCAAGATTGGCAACTGACAGTGTGAGAACTAGAAGTTGATCTGGGGATTCCAAAATTTACTATGTCCAAGATTTTGATGCAGGATCTTAGCATAAAACATGTCATGGCAAAATTCATTCCATAGTTTCTGCTACCAGAGCAGAAGGAACATTGTGCTGCAGTTGTTAATGACTTGATTCAAACCACTACCAAAGAACCAGATTTCCCCAAGAAGGTTAAAACCAGAGACAAATCATGGGTCTATGGCTGTGATTCAGAGACGTAGGTCCAGTCACCCAGTGGAAATCGCCTGGTGCTCCACACCTGAAGAAAGTGTGGCAAAGTCATAGCATGTACAAGATCATATTAACTGTATTTTTTATTGGAAATGTGTTGATCATCAAGAGTATGCCTCTATAAGCCAAATAAATAATAGGAGTACTACTTCAGTGTTCTCCATTGGGTGAGAGATGCAATATGACAAAAACAACAGCTTCATCATGACAATGCACCTGCTCATGCATCACTTTTTTTGTAGACTTTTTTGGCAAAACATCAAATCACCTAGGTGAATCAGCCCCCTACAGCCAAGATTTGGTGCCCTTCAACTTCTGGCTTTTCCCAAAACAAAGACTACCTTTGAAAGGGAAGACATTTCAGACCATAGATGAGATTCAGGAAAATACAATGAAGCAGCTGATGGAGATCCCAACAGAAGATTTTGCAGAGTATTTTGAACACTAGAAGAGATGATGGGAGAACTGTGTGAGGTCCCAAGGTGCTACTTTGTAGGGTACCGAGGTGTTATTACTCTATGTATAATTATTTTTTTGTATATCTTCTTCAGTAGATGTCTCTATTTTTCATTTTACATAACGGGATAATTTCTAGACAGATGTTATATATCATGTTCATGGATTAGAAGAATTAACATCATTAAATGTTCATACTATGTAAATCATCTATACATTCAAAGCAATTCATATTAAAATACTAAGGGTATTTACCATTTCATATATCAGAACAAATATTCCAAAAATTTATATGAAACCAAGAAAGACCCCAAATAGCCTAAACAATCCTGAGAAAGAAGAACAAAGTTGGAGGCATCATAATACCTAATATGAAATGGTACTACAATGCCACTGTAGTATGCAGTCTGGTACCATAAGAACAGACACATAGATCAATGGAACAGAATAGAGAGCCCAAAAATAAATCTGTGTCTGTATGGCCAATTAATATTTGACAAAGGGGGTTTGGGCATACAATGGAGTAAAAGCAGTCTCTTTAACAAATGGCATTAGGAGAACTGCACTGGTATATGCAAAAAAAATGAAACTAAACCACCAACTCACACTGTACATCAGAATAAACCCAAAATGGATAAAGGACTTAAATATAAGTCATGATACCATGAAAGTCCTACTGGAAAACACAGGCAGTAAAATTTCAGACATCCCACATAGCAATATTTTGCCAATATATCTCTGATAGCAAGGGAAGTAAAGGAAAAATAAACAAATGGGACTACATCAAATTAAAAAGCTTCTATGCAGCTAAAGAAACCATCATCAAAATGAAAAGGGAACCTACTGTGAGAGCATATTTGCCGATGATGCATCAGACAAGCATTTAATTTCCAAAATATATAAAGAACTCACATGACTCAACACCAAGAAAACTAACAACCCAATTAAAAAATGGTCAAAGGACCTGAATAGACACTTCTCCAAGGGGGACATTCAGATGGCCAATAGACATATGAAAAAATGTTCAATATCACTGCCCATCAGAGAGATGCAAATTAAAACCACAATGAGAGGTCGCCTCACACCTGTCAGAATGGCTATCATCAATAAATCAACAAACAACAAGTGTTGGAGAGGATGTGGAGAAAAGGGAACCCTAGAACACTGTTGGTTGCAATGCAGACTGGTGCAGCCACTGTGGATAACAGTATAGAATGTCCTCCAAAATTAAAAATGGAACTGCTATATGACCCAGTGATTCCACTTCTGGGAATATATTGTAAGAATCCTAAAACACAAACTCAAAAGAACTTATGTGCACTATGTTCATGGCAGTGCTATTTACAATAACCAAGTGTTGGACACAAACCAAGTGCCTATCAGTAGATGATTGGATTAAAAAACTGTGGTACATTTACACAATGGAACACTATACAGCAGAAAGAAAGAAGGAATTCCTGCCTTTTGTGATAGCATGGGTGGGACTGGAGACTATTATGCTAAGTGAAATAAGCCAGTCAGTGAAAGACAAATATCATATGACCTCACTTATAACTGGAATCTAATGTACAAATAAACTATGAGAAGAATAGAACCAAAGACATGGAAACATGGAACAGAATGAAACCTGTAGGAGGGGTGGAGAGATGGGGGATATGGTGGAAAGAAAGGGAAGGGATTAGTCAAAGAACATGTATGGAAGACACATGGACAACAGGGAGGGGATTGGCTGTGGGAGAGAATAGTGGGATGGAGGGGGCTAAAGGGGAAAAATTGGGACAAATGTAATAGAACAAACAAGTTTAAACACTTTTTAAAAAGAAAAAAATGAGAACACAGCAAACCAATATCTATAGGAGACATTAAAAGCAGTCCTAAGAGGGAAATTAATAGCATTGCAAACCTATTTTAAGGAACAAGAAAGACCTAAAAAGCAATCCAGTTTAACACTTTATGGAACTTGAAGGAGAACAACAAACAAAACCCCAAGAGAGTAAAAGAAAGGAAATAAGAAATGATAAAAATCAAAGCAGAAATAAACAAATTACAGTCTAAAATAAACAATACAAAGTATCCATGAAAATAAAAGCTGGTTCCTTGAAAAGAGAAAAAAGATTAATAAACCTTTAACCAGACTCATCAAGAAAAAAAGGGAGGAATCAAATAACTAAAATAAAAAATTAAAGAGGAGAAATAACAATTGATACCAAGGAAATATAAAGAATTATGGCCCTGGCTGGTGTGGCTCAGTGGCTTGAGTGCCAGCCTGAGAATCCAAATGTCATCAGTTGAATTCCCAGTCAGAGTACATGTCTGGGTTGTGGGCCAGGTCCCCGGATTGAGGCATGGGAGAGGAAACTGATCAATGCATCTCTTGCACATCAGTGTTTCTCTACCTCTCTTTCTCCCTTCCTTCTCTTCTCTCTAAAAATAAATAAATAAAATTTAAAAAAAGAAATAGAAAGAAATGTAAGAAAGTATTATGAAGAAATTGGACAATCTGGAAGAAGTTGATAAATTCCTAGAAATATACAATCTTTCAAAACAGAATTAGGAAGAATCCAAGAATTTGAACAGGCAGATTACAACCAATGAAATTGAAGCAGTAATAAAAAAACTTTCAACAAACAAAAGTCACGAACCACATGAACCACAGGTGAATTTTACTGTACATTCTGAGAGAACTAAAATCCTCAGTAAAATATTAACAAATCAGGTCCAGCAAAACATTAAAAAGATCATACACCATGATCAAGTATAATTTATTCTGAGGATACAAGGCTGGTACAATATCTGTGAATCAATGTGATAAAACTGATACACCACATAAATAAATGAAGAATAAAAATCTCATGACTATAACAACAGATGCAGAAAAAGCATTCAATAAAATTCAGCACCCATTTATGATAAAAACTCTGAGCAGATTGAGGACAGAGGGAACATTTCTTAACATAATA
The DNA here is from genome assembly GCA_004024845.1 of Tonatia bakeri. Lineage (NCBI taxonomy): Eukaryota > Metazoa > Chordata > Mammalia > Chiroptera > Phyllostomidae > Tonatia > Tonatia bakeri. The sequence continues at coordinate 11,090 of PVIA01000336.1, forward strand.
AAGATCATACATGACAAACTCACAGGCAACATCATACTCAATGGGCAAAAACTTCAAGTGTTTCCCTTGAGATTGAGAACAAGACAGAAATGTCCACTTTCACCAGTCTTACTCAACATAGTACTGGAAGTCTAGCCGCAGTGATCAGACAAGAAGAAAAAAATAAAAGGCATCCCAATGGAAAGGAAGAAGTAAACATGTTATTATTTGCAGATGACATGATACCGTACGTATATAGAAAACCCTAAAGTTTCCACACACAGAAAAACTACTAGAACTGATAAATGAATTTAGTAAAGTAGCACAGCACAAAATAAATATTCAGAAATCAGTTGCATTTTATATACTAATAGTAAACTGTAAGAAAAGGAAACTAAGAAAACAATCCCATTCACAGTGCTTCAAAAAATAAAATACCTAGGAATAAATTTAACTAAAGATGTAAAAGATCTGTACTCAGAAAATTATGACACTGAAGAAAGAAATTGAATAAGATACAAATAAGTAAAAGGATATACTGTGTTTATGAATAGGAAGAATTAAATCACTAAAATGTCCATACTACCCAAAGCAATATATAGATTAAACATAATTTCTATCAAGATAGCAATGGCATATTTCACAGAAGTAGAACAAATATTCCAAAAAGTTATATGGAACCAAAAAAGTCCCAAATAGCCACAGTAATCTTGAGAAAGAAGAACAAAGCTGAAGCAATAGCACTACCAGACAGCAAACTATACTACAAAGTCATAATAATCAAAACAGCATGGTAGTGGCATATAAACAAACATATTGATCAATGGAACAGAATAGAGAGCCCAGAAATAAATCCATCCTTCATAGTCAATTAATATGTGACAGTGGAGGCAAAAAACATACAGTGTGATAAAGATAGTTTATCCATAAATGGTGTTTGGAAAATTGGAAAGATATGAGCAAAAACATAAAACTAGATCACCCAATTACAACATGTCAAGAATAAACACAAAGTGGATTAAAGACTTAAATGTTAGACTCAAAACCATAAAAATCTTAGAAGAAAACATAGGCAGTAAAATCTCAAACATTTGTGGTAGCAATATTTTTTTTCTGATATATCTCCTCAAGCAATGAAAATGAAAAAAAGAATGGATGAAACTACATCACACTAAAAGATTTTTGCACAGCAAAGTAAACCATCAACAAAATAAAAAGAAAACCCACTGAATGAGTGAATATATTCACCAATGATACATCTGATAAGGGATTAATATCCAAAATTTATTTTTAAAAACTCAAAAATTTAGCATCAAAATATTCAAAGAATCCAATTTAAAAATTGGCAAAAGACTTGAAAAGACACTTCTCCAAAAATGACATGAAAAGGGGCTCAACATCACTAATCATCAAAGAAATGCAAATTAAAACCACAACAAGATATCATACCTTACGCCTGTCGAAATGGATGCCTTCAATAAATCCACAAATGGAAGTGGTGGTGAGGATGTGGAGAAAAGGGAGCCTCTGTGCACTGTTCATGGGAATGCAGATTCATACAGCCACTGTGAAAAGTAGTATGTAGTTACCTCAAAAAATTTAAAGAGAAATGGCTTTATGACCTAGCAATTCCACTTCTGGGAACATATCTATAGAAACCCAAACAACTAATTTGAAAGAATATATGCACTGCTATTTTCATTGCAGTGTTGTTGAGAATAGCCAAGGCTTGGAACCAGCACAAATGTCCATCATTAGATGAGTGGATTAAAAACCTTGATACATTTACACAATTGAATATTACTTGGCCATAAAAAATGAAGGGAATCTTACCCTTTATGACAGCATGGAGAACATTATGCTAAGTTAAATAAACCAGTCAGAGAAAGACAAGTACTATATGATTTCACTCATATGTGGAATTTAATGAACAAAATAAACTTATAAACAAAATAGAAACAGAGTGCTATATACAGAGAGCAGACTGATACCTGTCAGAGCAGAGAGGGAAGGGGGACTGCAGGGCTGGCTGAAAAAGGTGAAGGGATTAAGCAAAACAAACAAACAAGCAAAACAAAACAAAACCCCTCATAGACAGGCAACAGTATGGTGATTACCAGAGGAAAACAGGGGTGAGGGCAGGTTAAAGAGCATATAGTGGGGATACATGGTAATAGAAAGATTTGACTAAGAATTGCAAATACAATGCAATATACAGATGATGTATTATAGACTTGTACACCTGTAATTCTATTAAACAATAATACCCCAGTTAATTCAATAAAAAGGACAAAGTGAGAATGGTTTTCTAAACACAAACAAATAAAAATGTTTAGGATACTTTAAAATTCTCTTCTATATTTTGGTTTCACCCTATTTTTCTTATTGTTTGTGTTTTTGCTTCAGTCATTTATTCATATATATATATATATATTCAAACACTAGCAGAGAGCGCTTTTATTCATATAGAGATAGTAAAAGGAAAAAAAAGAACTGTTTCTCTTCTCACATCACTTCTGACACTAACTACCCAGAGTTAGTGCAGACCCCACAGGTGAAGGGCTTAATCCTACAAGACTGTATCACTTCAAATATCTATCTGAAGTCCAGGCCTCCAGTACTTCTGACCAACTGGCCATAAACCAGGGGTTTCCACAATCCTCTTCTGGCATTTGATACTAGAACAGCTCCCAAAACTAAGAAAAGTTCTTTAATTACTACTACCTATTTTTTTAAGGATACAGCTGAGGAGCAAACAGAGGAAGAGCAAGGTATGGTGAAGGGGCATGGAGCCCCCACGTCCTCGCCAGGTGTGCCGCCTCCGCAGAGCACTTTCCTGTGTTCACTAACCCGGAAGCTCTCTGAAACCCCTCCACCGCAGGGGTTTTACAGAGGATGGATTACAGAGGCAGGACTGATTAAATCACTGGCCATTGATGATTAAGTCCATCTCCATCCCTTCTCCTCTCCCTGGAGGTATCTAGGAGGGCTGGAATTTCCACTCTCTAATCCCATGCTTGGTTTCTCTGGCAACCAGTCTACATTCTTCAAAAGTCACCTCATTAGCATAAACTCAGGTATGATTAAAAAGGGCTTTTTATAAATACAAAGAATGTCTATCTCACCCTTATCACTCAGGAAATTCCTAGATTTTAGGAGTTCTGTGCCAGGAACACAGGGCAGAGATCAAACATATAAATTTCTTATGTCATGGATGGTTAAAAATAAACAAAGGCATGGATTGTATATTAAAGGAACATAAAATTTAATGGCAGAGGATGGAATAGGTGAAGAGTGGAGGTAACAAACATGAAAGGACTGAAAACAATTTAGAATCCAGAAGGAGCTTACTCTTTAATTTAGACCAATATGTACATACATTAGAGTATATATTATCACTTTTAAAATGCATTTAATACAATCTTGTAAAAAGTTGCCACAATTCTTTTTCTGACACTAAAAAATTAAATAGTAAATTTGGCTGCCTTTTTTCAGTATCCAAAATGCAATCTGTTAGTTTGTAGGTGGCACTTGTTATTATTTTATTGTGTCATGCACCAACAAGCTGTCAATTTATATTAAGCCAGGTATATCTGTTTAAAAAGAGCAAATTATTCAGAAATGATCAGACATATTCCCTACTCAGTCCAATGCAATTCTATCTTAGTGTTTTCTGTTAATTGCCCCTGGCTTTGTACAAGACAACAGATGGGCTCCATGGCTGAAAAGAAAAATTTGTGCATTCTGAAGACAATTTTAGTAGAAATTCTCAAAGAAAAAAGGGCATGAAAGGACTATTTGAAGACAAAAATCATATGAAATTTATACATCATTATTTGTATGTCAGACATATTTTAAACATTTATAGATAAAAATACTTTCTGAATTACTTTAAAATTGTAGAGAAAGACAAACTTAAATTGATAACTTGCCTATAGTTCCATGCTTTTTAACTATATTATATTCTCCTGGCTCCTAGATTTGTTATTCTGTTAAAAAGTCACATTTGTTTGAGCTACATATTTTTGTCAAGGTTCTTGTTCTGTTTGAATAAATGGAGTCCCTAGTGCAATCCAACATGTTCATATTAAAGGATGACTAAGCATGTCCTTCTCTTGTTCACACTTTTCACTAGGCAGATGAAATGTTTTGCAAATTTAGAACGTATACACCATCTGGCTTTGGTGTACACAATTCATACACTGAAAGGCAACGTAGTTATGTGACTAAAAGAAACCATCTGGAGTCAGATGAACCTTTTCTTCTCACACAGCCTGTGTGGACATGGGCAACTCACTCCCTATCTCTTGTCTTCCGTTTTCTTATCTGTAAATTGAGGACAATACTTATCTACAAAGTTGTGATATGGATTAAATAAGGATAGAAAGCTGTCAGCCTAAATGTATCACACTACATCCGTCTTTTAGATGGAACATAAACTAACAACTGACTAGTTTTTTACTTATTTATAAAGAAAATGTAATCAGTAATCAAAGTCCATCCTTATAAAAAAAGACAAATGTAGTCTTTTTCCTCATCTAAAAACTGTTGTGAACTGATGCCAATTCATGCTATGACCCTCAGAGAAACAAATGCTGTAGGACAGCAATCGGGAGAATGTTGATTTGATTTTGAGGACAATAAAAGGCCTAAGGAAATAGAGAGGTGTTTCAACTAAAAAAGACAAATTATTTAAAAGATTTGCCATATTCGCCAAATATTTAATGATGTGGGCACCAAACTAATGGAAAGTTCTCGTACTCCTCCATTTTAACCTATAGAATGCAGAAAGAGACAAAGCTTTCTAACAGAATAAGAAATAATGAGTTCAATATTTTGTAGTTTTGTGTGTTAGATTTTAAAGGAATATTTCCAAACAATGGATTAAATTTTGTTTTCTGATGTGCTTGTGGCCCCAGAACTCTTCTCTGTTTGGGGAGTAAATTATTATGTCATCACTTCACATATTAAGGACCCATCTATCCTGGTGTTCACAGCAGTGCTCCTGATTTCGAGGCTCACCTTTTGGATGTCAAATATTTCTGCCTAACATGATCCTCATATGTTCTCCCAGATGAAATATCCCCGTAGGCTGCATAAAACATACTAAATGAACTAGGCAAAAGAAAAAAGTGATTTTCTCACATTTTTTTCTATATTAACTATTAACTATTGAAATATATACCAGTATTATCTAACAGATACATGATATTAGCCACATGTATAATTTCAAATGTTCTGCCAGCCACATTTTTAACAGTAAAAATAAGCAAGTGAAATTAATTTTAATAATAATAATTTAATACCACATATCTAAAATATAATTACAACATATAATTAACATAAAATCCTTATTGAGATATTTTTATTCTTTTTTCATGTGTCTTCAAAATCTGGTATTTTATATTCATATTGCAAGTCAATCCTAACTAGCCACAGTTTAAATTCTCAATGGACTCTGGTGGCTTCCATATTGGATAATAGAGGTGCATATAACTAATCTGATGTAAGCAAAAACATGATTATGCAGGGAAAGATATTCTCATTCTATAATTTATCACCGGTGATAACTTTTATTTTATATATACTTTCCAAAATAAATATTACTGGGTAAGCGTTGCTTAATCTAGCACACAATGTTTCAACTCTTTAAAATTCAAAATGTAGCCACCAAGAGATTCATAGCATTAGAATCAAATATCAATATAATTCCAATTGAAATTGCCCTGAGAGAGAAATTCATATCCTAGACCTGAGAACACTCAGGGTGGAAGCGCAGTTGTCTTTAAATGCCTAAAGTTATCTCAGAAGAAGACCAATATGAATGCTTGTTGTTCAAAGGAAACTAATATTTTAAATGTATATTAAGAACTTCTTTGTTTTCATTTAAATCTAATTAATGGAAGAATATCTGTCTGCTGAGAAATGACTTATATTTTCATCCTGAGGAGAAGTCCCTAAATACCCAATTCCCTCATTCTGTAATTGTAATTCTTGTGTCTCAATCTCCTTCTGGAACACGCCCCCCACCTAAATAGTAGGAAGTCATTAAGAATTCATTTCCATTCAATCTTCCAAACCTCTGCCAAGATTGTTACCAGGGTGCCAAACAACTTTTAGTTGTTTGTCGATCTGGGCTGAGCTGAACAAGCAGGCCACACTGAGTCTTTTTTTCCCATTACAGATTCTGAGTGATCTGACTTCCTATTAAATTTAATTCTGATGACTTCTATTGGTTTCATTAGTGAAAACAATGGGAAAATGAAGACTCCTAAAAAAGTCTGCAGTGGAATCACAGTACCACGAACATGTGTTGGTCACAATTTGTAGCATGTTGTCAGCTGATATTGAATTTTTCAACAAATGTGTTTCTCTCTTATGCAAAGTTAGCTTAATATGATTGTTTTTTTAATTGTCATAAATATGGAAGCATATAACATATTAAACAGAACAGTATTTGGTAGTTTTACTTATTCATCATTAAGATGTGTGATTTCAGGAAGAGAAAAATTGGACATAGTTTTGTGTTAACACAATATAAGTAATTAAGTGGAATTAAGATGTACTAAGACAGGGGTCCCCCACCTCCGGGCCATGGGCTGGAACTCTCTGGGCCAGTTAGGAACCAGGCCACCCATCAGTAGGTGAGCCTGAACATAATGTGCTCGAATCACTCCAAAACCATATCCTGTCGGTGTCCATGGAAAAATTGCCTCCCATAAAACCGGTCCCTGGTGCCAAAAAGGTTGGGCACCACAAAGGATGGTTTTTATTATGAGAAATCTCTGTGTTTTCCATGGTTTTAAATAATTGTGCCTATGACCATGTATAATTCAAAATATAGCCTGAAATCCTCCTGTCTGCCTCATACAACAAATCATAAATAACTGTCATGCAGTGTTTGCCTCGTGAACTTAATCAAGCCTCAATACATCTTAATGACAGATGACCTAAAGGTGAATGACAGTTCGCCTTAAGGAGTGTTTAGAGTGAAAGAGATACAGCTTACTAGAAGTGATTACCTAATCCTTTTTAAATTCCCATAAAGTCTCCACATAAAAATAATTTGAATAAATGCCAAAAGTGTCATAGTTAGAAATTACATATGCTAAAAATATGTACTTTTGAGGACCACAGAAAGTAATGCAATATTCAAATGACAATGGAAACATCTTATAGATTAGGAGAAATCTTTCATTGAACACTTATGTGTTTAATTGTCCTTTTTATCTTACATGTTAAAAATAAGAGAAATGAACTATAACTCTCCACTGTATCAGACTCTGGATATTAAATGGTCTGAATATACTAGAGAAAAGACTGAAAACTTAGAACAGCTAGATTGAACACATGCTTCTCTCATGCAACTTCATAAAAGAAAAAAATTAATCATTAGATAAAAAAGGTAAGACCAAAAAAGACAAAAACATATATACATATCCAGGGTCTGGCAGAAGTAACTCCTGCTGGAGTGTGGTTGGCAGGGTAATAATGTGGGTGTGATAATTTATAGTTTTAATTTGAACATTTCACCTAAAATGTTGTATGGTGTGCTTGAGTGTGACATTGCTATGTTACAGAATTACATGCTTATGATTTTGTAGTAAAAGATTTTATAACAAAAAAGGGCATTATTTGTGCCAGACCCTGTATATGTGTGTCTATCAAGGAAAAAATCTCTATATATGTATTTATACACACATATATTCCTCCCCTCCTTTAAAACAACACAAATGATGCATCATGGGCCAAGTAGAACACTTTGTGTCTTTAAAGGTCACTTTTTATGTAGATTACTTGGAAAATTACTGTTTGCCTCTCTTGTGTGACTTCCATGAAATCAACATTCAGCAAGCCTGGCTTCCTGGCAAACAACGGAACATTCAGCTTACAAGTGAGGGAAGAGATCTCTCCAATGAGAGGGGCGGCAGAGAGTGGGAAAAGTGGTAAATCTGATACAAAGGAGCAAAGAATGGTGATTCATGAGGATGGTGGGAGAGCGAAGCCTGCCTCCATGCCTGCCACAGTACAGATCCCGCAACTGGCACTTATTTGGCAGATAATCCGCCAGGGCAATGACCTTGGCAGCTTTACAGAGGCAACCTTTATATGAAGAGGAACTGTTCTTCAACAGTGTCTCCAATATGTTTGCCACAAAATTTCTTTTCTTCCCCCCAGGAAAGGGGGAAAATGCCTGGAAAAGCATATTTTATTTCTTCATTTCCCCCTTTATCCCTCCTTGCAAGGACAACATTCATGGCTCATTGCGGAAAATTTCCTGTATGAACAATGTGTTCATAGTCCTTAAGGACATGCAAACGACATTTAATTTAAGACACAATAACAGGGGCTTTTATTAGTTCACTGCCTTTTCCTTTCAATTGAAGGCCATAAAATAACTGGTTCTCCCTAGTAACCTTTTGTGTATGGTCAATTTTGTTAGGTGGTCTCATTCCCAATGAGGCTGTCTCTAATTGAAACGTTGCTTTCTGTCTAAGTGGCCCTTCTTTCACTCACACACCACATCATAAAAGTGGCTGTGATGGTGGCCTTCTGTCTTCCACTTATGACGATTGTTGCCTGTAATTTGATATTCTCAGTACTCATATCCTGGCAGTCAGAGGTGCCAGCATGTAGTTGGTGCCTTGTGTTTGAAGAAGAGAAATCCCTTGTGTAAGAGTCACAGGGAGTTTTAAACTGTCACAATGAGGGGCATTATTTCAGTGGGAGAAAATAAAAAGTGAAAATCTATCCTTGTTTTATTCATCACAGAAATATCAGGAACTCTCCCAACACTGGGGGAAAAGTATATTTGAAAAGTATAGATGGGCTACCAGCTGAGAATGGTAGTCAGCCCATTCACAAATTTCAAGTTATAGATCCTTTGGGAATAATGTGCTATTGTGCTTGTCAGTTCCAAGGCACAAATGGCTTTTTCCCTGGTAGTTGGCAACAGGCTTAGTGATGAATCACTTGCCTCTTTATATTTTTGCTCTTCTTATTTTGTTGGACATTGCTGACCATGATTGATGGCTGCATGCAACTGGTAAAAGCAGAAAATAGCTGTGCTAGAGTGAAATAACAGGAAGAAGAAGTCAATATTATACTTCTGCCTTAGGTTTGCAGTGAAACAAGTCAGTTATACTTGCACAGGAGTAGGAATTAAGTTTCCTATTTTGTCCCTCAGATATTATTGTCTTTACTCAGGGCAGTCAGATCATGTGGTACATACAGCAAGGAAAACTGTTTTCCTTGAACTGGCAAATACTTAAGCTAGACTGAATATGGCTCCATTTTGAAAGGGTGTTTTGAATTATAAAATATTTTTATATATTATATTTATATATCCAGTTTATATACATTTGTATAGCAAAGTCTACTTTTTGAGATTAATCATAATTTTAATTAATCAACCACTTACTAATCATTTATCTATAGTCTTCCATGCTAACTTAAGCTGTGAGACAACAGCAACAAGCCCATCTTGTTCTCTTGCCCCCATCACTTAGCACATATGAGGTGCTCAATAAATATTTCAATTCTTTAGGTAAACAGCTAATACAAAGATTATAATGTAATGTCTCACTGTATTTTGTGAGCCATTATACAGCCAATTTTATACATTCCTATGAAAATATGCGGAAGGGGAAAAATGAAAAGAGAGAAAGAGGGGAAAGATACCTTTTTGACTCAGAGGAGGAGAGAGGAAAGCAGGCTAAGGGCAGGGGTGGCGTTTGAAGCCCACGTGTAAATAGAAGAGTGGTAGGAAAGTTGAGGGGCCAAAAGCATCACCACTATTGGGGTTGACTCAATTGTTTGAATCAGAGTGCTGGTATATGGAAAAGTGGTTGGAAATCATGCTGGAAAAGACAGGTTAGGATCAGTTTGTCAAAATCTTTGTGTAACAAACCAGAGGATTTAGATTTTATTTGGCCAAAAAGGGAACAAGTAAGGCTTTTCAGCGAGTAAGTACAATGATCAGTGAGTCAATGGCAAGACTTATCTGAAAGCAACGGGAAAGATTTCCTGGAGTTTAAGGACAGAAGAAAGGAGTCAATTTAGAACACTATTGTTATAGTCTGGAAAAGAGATAATAAGAGTATGAGGGATGTTGAAGGAGGGGCATTTGAAATTGGGAGAGTGAGGACTTGGAGGTTTCAAACATTTGTTAACAGGCCAGTGATGATACTGTCACCTAAAATATAAAACACCAAATGATGAACATGTTTGGATGAGAAGATAATGAATTTAGTCTTAATCATGTTAGGTTAGAGTCACCAATAGGTCATTTGTTTAGAAAGCTTTCCAATGCCATTGGACTTCCAGGGTTTAAAATCTTAGTGTTAGAACAGTGGAGGATGATGAGGAACCAACATGAGAAACGGTGGGTGGATCAAATGGATTAGAGGTGAATGTTGCTGGAAATAAGAACAGGAAGATTTTTTAGGGACGAGTAGTCTAGGGGCAAAGGGCAAGCCGGAAAAGAAGGCAGATAAGAGAGAATTTTGTACTTGTTTCCCAGCTCCTGAGATTTGCTTCCAGCAATGTATCCAGATCTATGGATGATGGCTATTCACAAAATGAAGTAATCATCTATGTTGTACTAGGTACAGTACTCTTCTGTCCACTCAGAGGACTCTTGTCCATGCTACACACTTCAGTTCTTTCAAGTGCTACTTTTATAGAGATGACATCAAGCCATTTTTCCTACTCCTATTCTCCCTCTAATTTATCAAGGTTACCTGAAAGTGTGATATCAGAATTGCGTATAGAGGTAAGTTGATCAGCAAAGATTGGAGCGTGGCTGTTATTTCCAGTGATAGGTTTCCTTAGATCAGGACACTATCTTTCAATTAATGCAAAGACTGGTGGGTTTTTTTTGGGGGGGGGCTTTTTATGAAAAAATAAGACTTTATTATTACAGCAGTAATTTATGTCAATATAGAAAAATTAAAAAGTAGAGATAAGTTAAAAAATAAGAAAGAAAAAATAGTATAGAATTCCACATCCCACACTCCACTTTTTAGATGCAGAATGATCACTTTGCCATTTAACTCAGGCATTTCTCAGCTTCCATGTCCAGCAGCTTCGTGACTTCCTAAGTCCATCTGTAATGCTGATGTCCTGAATACCTGTGAATGAGTGGGGTCTAAGGTGGAAATACTGACCTGATAGCTCCCGCCATCCCTGGGAACTGTAGGACCCATCACAACAAGTGGGCTTGCAGATGTACTGGCAAGCAGTGAGCTACTGTCCCCAGTGTTAAACGTCTTGTTGACAACTCCAACACCAGCAGTAGTGACTGTGTCAATGAGGAGAATGTGTGGGTTGTCATCAATGTCCAGCTAGGTGTCACCAGTGGCGTCAAATGTGGTATTTGGCAATGGCACACCTGCACTCCCTGATGCTGCTTCTGGCTGGCTGGACTGCAGGAAAAATTAGGCTAACATATGCCTTATGCTGGGGCAATCACCCTTCCCATGGAAGGAGCCCAGGGGAGCCATCTGGTTGTCCCCACTCAGGCTGTCTTACATGTGCTTGAGGTTGAGGTCCAGAGACCCAGGACTGCACTTGGGGGAAGTGAGGGTTCCCTGGTCTTCAGGGACCTAGATGTCAGTGGTTGACACTTACTGCTATGGGGGCTGTTCTGGTCATCCTGGTCATTGGTCTCTGTGGGATCCTCTTTGTTCTTTACCATCCTTTTGGGGGCCTCCTTATGGACCTTCACCTCCATCTCCTCTGGACAAGGAAGTGGAGTGGAACTAGGTGGTACAGCATCATAGCCTTGAATGAGGGAGAGAAAATCTATGTCCTGGAGGAGGGATATTGATCCTTCTCAAGGGTCAAAACACCATGGAATTATGAACAGAGAGTATGGGTTTCTTTGGAGGGTCCTTCCAGTTCCCCAAAGGGAGGATGCCCAAGGGGAAGTATGTGGTCTGGGGGAGAGGATACCACCTCCTCTGCTGGATGTAAAAGCCAGATGGTACAGGTGCAGGATCCCAGAGGAACAGCCTGTGACCAGGGCCCATGGCAGATGTTGCAGTGGCAGGGTGGTCCTAGTCAGGCAGGCCTTTCTTACTGCTGACAGGGAAAACCACTAGGGGACAGACACCTGGCAAGAGACAGCAGCAGAATGACAAACAGAACTTACAAAGCAAATTGCCCATCTACAGCCAGCTGTACACCAAAGAAAGCAGAGAATAGAACAGAAACTGGGGGAGCTTCTCCTTCACTTCCTATTCCTCTGTGGCTTTAGCTGGCACTGAATTAACTGTTAACTAGAGGCTTCTGATGTGTCCACGGAAATGTCAAAGGAGAAAGTTGCACAGAGGTCAAGTGCAAGGGAAGAGAGAGATCAAAGTGCAAGAGGTGGAGCCTCAACAACTGGCCAACCCTTTCATGACTTCCTAGCTCTGGGCTAGGGACCTCCAGCTGTGGGTAGCAGGTGTTCAGCTCCTGATGGCTTTCCATGACAGGTCTGTTTCAGACTGCCTGCCTGGTCACTGGCTTTGAGGGAGCCTGAGTCCTTGTTTGCAGTCTAGGTGGTCAGACTCTGCTGAAGGCCAGTGCTAGAGCCACTCAGATCCTGCCCTGATGTGACCCACCTCGTCTGGGGACCTTCCCAGCTTCTCTGTGAGGCCTGGAGTCAGGTACACCTTCTCCATGACTGTCCTGGCTGCCCACCTTATCAGCCACAAGTAAAAGTTTCTGAGGACTGGACAAGGAGCCCTGACCTGACTGGGTGCTGCATCTCATGATATCCCTTCCTGGCAGGACTGAGATTCTCTCTGCACATCTGAGCTCCAGTTCCACCATCATTTCCACTTTCAGGCAAACTCTGTCACACCAGTGGAATGATAGTTATTGTATAGGTTGAACCAACATCTTTCCAGGTTCAAATTCAGGGAAGGAAATGGTCTCCCAGCCTCAGTCAGAAGTTAATATTAGACTGAAATCAGTCAGTCCTGTACTGATTTCAGTAAATATTGAAATCAGTCAATTCAAGTATTGATCATTATTTTAGGAAAATGAAAGTTACTAATTAACATCGTTAGAGTCACATGCCAACCACTAGAGTTGGAGATTGAGCTGGCCCCAGAAGGAACAGGATCGGTCTTACCAAATAATAAGAAATGGATGCTAAATATCTCAAACCCAACAAATATCTACTGAAGTACCATGTGCCATTGTCCCATGGTACACTTGTCAGTCTACCTGAAAAGATGTCCTTTATACATATGCCTGGAATTCTGAGACAACTTGTTACATATACATATTTATTTACAAAACATGAATTCATACTAGGTGTACTATGTTGTAAGCCTATTTTTATTTTTATATTTCAATACTCCGTCATATTCATCTTTTTTATAAATATATATAATTATATATGAATACTTTTTTGTTTTTATAAGAATCTGTTGGAATGATTTTTATAATTCATTGAACCATAACCTTTCCTTATTGTTGAAGTTTTGTATTTTTTAATTTTAAGTAATTATAAATATCAATAAATATTTGTGTAGCTAATAAGAAGTGTACTTTCTTAAGGCTATTGATATATAATGACAATATTGTGTAATTCTCTCTCATGCGCACACACACACACACACACACACTTACATTACTCTGTTGGTTCATACTAAATTTGAGGTCACTATTGCTTCTTTCACACATATAAACTGCTGCTAAACTAGTTATTTTCATTTGAGTAAAAAAGCTATCAATAAGCCTTAATCTCTTAAGACTTTTTTCAAATTCTATTTCTGTACCATGTCCCTTAATTACCCAATCCAGGTGTGCATTACCCATGAATTTCATAAACAGACCTCCAAACTTTTTACCCAAGTCTCGATAAAAGTCTCAAACAGCACAAAACTAAGACAAGGTTTTGCTGCAGTCTACTAAAGTCTCCTTCCATGTTGATGTCAAATTCCTAGAACTTTAGAATCTTTGAAATTCAGAGTAGGAAATCAGCTCAGAGTTAAATAGCCCAGGTGCTTTTTTTCCCAACAAAAACAGATCCAGAAAAATTTAGTGATGTTTATAAGGTCACACAGTTAGAATGATAAAGATACATACTGTTGCTATTGTGCATATTTAATTCCACTATCATTTTCCTCCCTACTCTCCAATCATTTTATCCAAAATTATATCTTTGGAGGATTCATACACACTGAAATCGATAAGTTTTATGTCAAGGACATTTTCTCTTAACACTCAGAAGAAATAAAGTCAATGTGATATGACTAATTTTTTAGTGAACTACTAGCTTTTCTTTTATTAATTCAACCCACATTTTCTCACTGTGCTATAACTATAATGAAAGATCTTTGGTATATATATTCTCCCTCTAGGCTTCTAGTAATGCACCTTTGTGAACATTGGAAGCAAATTTAAGTTGGATGGGACCTTGGTGTCTAATACCTTTTTACCTGTTGGGGCAGAAAACTGTCATGAAGACATAAAAGACTTGCCCAAGAGTAATGTTAAGCCTTTGTCATCTGTGAAGATTACATCATATTCCAGAGACTATTTCTCTTTCTTTTAAATTGGAATATGTATTTAAAGTTCTTTTTGTTGTGTTTAGAATTTTGGGCCTCATCTTCAACGAGGACCTTAATATCCCTGATACTATTCACACAAATCCACACCAATCCTTGGTTTAGCCTTGGATATGCACCCACATTCTATGGTTTTTCTTAGTCCTTTTTAGAAGTTTTTTTTTAGTTGCCTCCCTCTTTAAAGTTTTAGAGCATTTTAAAATGATTGCTTAGCTAAGATTTTTTTTCCCTCCAGACCATTCCAAATTATCCCTTTTATAACAGTATGTTTTGCCCTAAAGTTTTAAAGAATCTTTTCATTCCCACGCTCTACTCGTACTTGGTAATTAATCATCCTGCTCCCCAAGTCCCGTGCAGCACTGTAGCCTTACCCAACATTGTCACCCTTCCCACATTGTCAATTTGTTCTTCAGTGATGATGAAAATTAGGTGGAAGGTCTTTCTTCCTCTGAGTGGACTCACACTTGTTTGAAGGATTCTTTTCCATTTTTGATGTTTCCCAGCAATGCTTAGAGTTGGGTGTGGAAATCTGTTTAAGTCAGTGATTCAGTATTACAAAGCCGATGTGGCTGCTGACATAACCCACATTCTCTACCAACAGTCTTAGTGGTAATAAAGATGGTGCATATATTTTTTTCTGTGTGTGTTCTCCTGTCTAGCTCTTTTCACTGTTAGCCCAGTCAGGGAAAAGTGGATATTATCTCTTGAGCTCCATGTAATCCCACACCTGGGACCCACATCTGGAAACACTGACTACAACTCCAATGCCTGGGTAAAAGCATGTTACTCTTTTACGTGAGATCTATTGTCCTGCACCCCTTTTTTTCTTACTTTTCATCTCCTCTGTGTATAGGATGCAGAAATCTACCTCTGTCTGATGTGGTATATACATGATATACTCAACACTGGTTTCTCACCATCTATGTCCACTGTATGGATTCCAGAGCTGAAGTAGAAATAGTCTTGCATATATGTGTGCAAGTTTGGGGAAGGGTGTGGATCACATTCTCCCCTACAGGAGGAGAGGAATAAACAGGACCTGTGCCTTCAGAGTTTCATTCTTTTTGACTCTAAGCTGATTCTGTGTAGTATTAAGGAATTCGAGGGCCTTTACTGAGAGCCAAATAATATGATTCATTACATTTGTTTCTAAACTGCAAGACAACTGGCTGGATTTTGTCGGACACAACAGGTCTTGAAGAAGAATTGGCTTTGGCTTCAGGCTATAATGAGTACAAGAACTGCTTTGGTTAATGGGACAAAAATCCTGTGATAGAATCTCCTTCTTTCCTTCAGAACTATGATACCTATGGATCATAGCCCATTCAAGTTTGGTGTAGCTTGGAAGAGGCTTCTTCCTCTATATGCTTTTCTGTCATCTGGTTTTAACACTTATTAAAACTACACCTTTATTCTGGGACAGAAATGGACAATAAAAGCCTGTAATAAAATTTTAAAAAGGTAAGAAATCCCAAATGTCTATTCCATCTCCTCTGTCTTCAGCCCTTTAAGAGTCAAGACTGAGCTGGTTGGTACTAATTATTTGCACCTTAGTGTGACTGACTATCATAGACAAGCCCAGGCTTGCCGGAATAACAGCCAGCTTAGTCCCAAGGGACACTAGTGCTGATGGAATGAATGTGGTAACTAAAATGCCAGACTGGAGATTTTAACAGTGCTGTCTCCAATCCTTTATAATTGCATAGATATAATAATTTATATAAGAAAAAAATCAAATTTTAAACTACCTTAGAAACACCATTCAAACATTTTATAAAAGTTCCCTTCTACTCTGCTCTGTTAAGATTTAGTTTTAAATCAGGGATGGATATTGTATTTATTCAAATGATTTTTCTGAGTCTCGAGGTAATTATGTTTTATTTTTCCTTTGGGTTGTCAGTGCAAGAAATAAATTGATGAATATTTGAAGGTTAAATCAGCCTTACTTTTCTGGAATAAACTCCACTTGGTCATCATGTATTATTATCCTTTTATTTTGCTACATTTGATTTTTCAATATTTTGCTGAGGATTTTTTATTTATGTTCATGGGAGATATCTGTAAGTGATTTCTGTTTTGTTTTTGTCTAGTTTGGAATCAGAGCAATGCTGGTCTCATTTAGAAGAGCTAAGAAGTATTCATTCCTTTTCTATTTTTTAGAAAGATTTGTGTAAAATATTAATTCTTCCTTCAATGTTAGTAAACATTCACCTGTAAAGCTTTCTGTGCCTGAAGTTTTCTTTGTGAAAAAGTTTGTAACCTCAAATTCTAGTTAATAGACATAGAGACGCTATTGAGGACATCCAGACTTTGAGTGAGCTTAGTTTATGTCTTTCAAGTTATTTGTCTTCATTATCCAAGTTGTTGAATTTATTAGCATGAACTTGTCCATAATATTAACTTATTATTCTTTTAACATGTTTAGAGTCTGTAGTGATTTTACCTTTCTTATTCTTAAAGGTGGTATTTTGTACTATCTTGTTTCTTTCCCTTGTAATTCTGGCTAGAGGTATATTAGTTTTAATCATTTCAAAGATCAAGCTTTTTGGACTTTCAGTCGAGATGGTGGTGTAGGCAGATAAGGCTCATCTTTTTGCACAACCACATCAAAATTGCAACTAAAATATAGAACGAATATCACTCAGACCCACCAGGAATTGAGCTGAATAGAAGTCTAACAACGATGAAATCTGACTGAATGGCATTCTGACAACTGTTGAATTAAAGAAACCACATTCATCTAGAATGGTAGGAGGGGTGCAGATGTGGAATGGACCTGTCCCACACCCATGTGTGGTAAATAAAAATTTGGGTGGGATATTTTAGAAGTGAGGACTCCCAGTCCCACACCAGAAGCCACAGTCCATGGACTCAGTACCAGGAATATAAGTCTCCACAATTTCTGACTGCAAAAACCAGCAGAGGTTGAGTTGGTGGAAAAAATTTCTGGAACTCCAGGCATTTCTCTTAGAGAAGCCACACACAGGCCCACCTACTCAGAGTCACTCCCTTTGAGCTCCAACACCAAGGTAGGAGTTTGAAAGGTACCAGCAATATATAGGGAGAAACTGAAGTATCCGGCGTCAAGCTGAGCAGAGGCCATTGTCCCTTTTATAAACTCTCCTCTCCATATAGCTGTCAGGTTGGTGTGATATCTGACATTCCACCAACCTACCTAACACTATATGACCCACCTTGAACATCCCCAGAGACTCTGCTCCACCCAATTTATGGGTCCACTTAAACTGCTTTTCCATATGAGTGGCTGATCTTGGCTCATGTTTCATAAGTTCCCAAATCCTCTCAAACAAGCAACAGCTTCACTGAGCCCGCTGGCGCTAGTAGCTTAGATTTATAGCTTGGCTTCACTTGGGAATCTCCAAGCCCAGCATAAGTAGCATCCATCTCAGATTGTTTCATAGCTCAGGAAGGGTAGCCTATGGTAAAACACAGGTGGGGGCTGATCTTGCCCTGAACCACTCAGGAAACCCCTGAGGCTGCATACCCAAGAGCATCTACAGATCACACCAGAGCACCACCATCCTGTCTCTGCACAGCTGATTCTCCACAGTGGGCAGAAAGTGGTGGCCAGTGGTCACAGCCAGGTCTGGGTAAATGCCTTCCATTGATCTGCCAACAGCAACCAAGGCTCAACTCCAAGAGGAGGGTGTACTCAGCCAACATGAAGGGTGCACCTCAAGTATCCAGCTGGGGCAAAAGGAGAGGCAGTGCCACTGGACCCTACAGTTACCTACTTAGGTAACACGACCAAGACATGGAGTCAAAGCAGCTCCACTTTATACATAGAAACAAACACAGGGAGACTGCCAAAATGAGGATATAAACAAACATGGCCCAAATAAAAGAACAAATCAAACTCTAGAAAAAGAGCTAAGTGATATGAAGTTAAGCAATATATCAGATGCAGAGTTCAGAACTCTGGTTATAAGGTTGCTCAAGGAACTTAGTGAGGACCTCAACAGCATAAAAAAGTTCTCGTGAGAAATGAAGGTTACACTAATTGAAATAAAAAACAATTTACAGGGAAACAAAAGTAGAGTGAATGAAGTAGAGAATCAAATAAATGATTTGGAACATAAGGAAGTGAAAAACAACTAATCAGAACAAGATGAAAAAAGAATTTAAAAAATTAGGATAGAATAAGCAGCCTCTGGCACATCTTCAAGAGGTCCAACATTTGCATCATAGGGATGCCAGAAGGAGAAGAGAAAGAGCAAGAAATTGGAAATCTATTTGAAAAAATAGTGAAAGAAAACCTCCCTAATTTGGTAAAGGAAATAGACATGTAAGTCCAGGCAGCACAGAGAGTTCCAAACAAAATGAGTACAAAGAGTCCCACACCAAGATCCATCATAATTAAAATGCCAGGGGTTAAAGATAAAGAGAGAATCTTAAAAGCAGCAAGAAAAAAGAAGTTAGTTACATACAGGGGAATTCCCATAAGACAATCAACTGATTTCTCAAAAGAAATTTTGCAGGCCAGAAGGAATTGGCAAGAAATATTTAAAGCCATCAAAAGCAGGGACCTACAACAAAGATTGCTCTACCCAGCATAGATATTTAGAATTGAAGGGCCAATAAAGAGCTTCCCAGACAAGAAAAAAACTAAAGGAGACATCATCAGCAAACCATTATTATCTGAAGTGCTAACAGGACTTATTTGATAAAAAGAAGATCAAAACTATGAACAATAAAATGGCAAAATAACATACATATCTATCAGTAATTGAATCTTAAAAACAAACTAAGCAAACAAGAAGAACAGAGACAGAATCATGGATATGGAGAACGTATTGATAGTTACCAGATGTGAGGGGGGTGGGTGAGAATGGGTGAAGAGGAGAAGGGAGTAGGAATTACAAATAGGTAGTTACAGAATAGCCATAGGGATGTAAAGTACAGTATAGAAAATGGAGTAGCCAAAGAACTTACACACATCCTCCATGGACATGAACAATGGTGAGGGGATTGCCTGAGGGAGTTGGGGGTGCTAGGTAGAGGGGAGCAAAGGATAAAAAAATCAGGATAAATGTAATAGCATAATCAATAAAATATAATTTAATTTTTTGCTATTACAGTTTTCTCATTTTTTTCTCCCCTTCCCCCTTTGCCTGGTACTCCCATTCCCTCCAGCATTCCTCCTCTTAGTTCACGTCCATGAACTAATATCTAATCTAATACCTAATTCTGGCCAGCTCACTTTTTCTTGGCATTTGCATTTATTTTTAATAACATTTCTCATTTTGTTTAGCTTGTTGCTTTTTTATATGTCATTGATGCATTACAAAGCATTAGCACCACTATACTTAAAGTTGTGTAATAGTCATACCCCAATCTCAAATGATAGTAACAACCTCCAAGTAAATGTTTAGAAAAAAATCTTAAAGTTTAAAAGGGTAGTATTACCAAAATTTTCAATTATAACTAGAAAGTCACTGTGTAGAATTATAAATTAAGAGATGCATGAAATAAAGATATGCTTTCATTTTGTAAAGCATAATTTTACCAAACTATATTTTTACCAATTTTTCCAAGCTATAAATTGTGTATGCTTCAATATGTTTTAAGAGATGACACTTTTTATTGTCTATATATGTTATATGTGAGAGTCAGTTTATCCAGTTAATTTAAAAAATGTACACACCATTAGCTTGAACTAGAGGTGAATACACCAACTTGAAATCTGAGTCCAGGAAGTGGGGGCTCCACATAATTGCAAATAGTTTGGTACAAAAGAGATGAAAAAATAAAAAGAGGTTGAGAAAGACAATATTAGGGAATGGCGCTGGGTGTCTCATAGCATGTCTAGAACAGAAAAGATGCTTCATAAATGTGGGTGGATTTATTAAATAAATGAATGAGAGAATGAATAAATGAACAAGTTTATGCATAAAGGAGGATCTTTTTTTGCCATTTGTTAACCCAGAAAAACTTTTGAAAGAGATTCAAAGAAAATTTGCTCAGATGCCTTTCTTTCTTCCTTTTTCAAAATTACTTACTACCTATCCTCACTTTTTACTCCTGCTTATAAGCAAAATTCTCAATTTCCAATTAGCAAACTCAATGTTAATTAGTAGTACCCTGTAACTGGCATGTGCACTTTTAAAATAACTATATTTCACTGCAATATATTTCACTGATATTCAGTGCAATAAAATTTGTTTTAAGAAATTGTATAGAATGGCGAAATTATTTGATGACAAGGAGCAGAGATTGACTACCCCTATCAGGCGTTAGCTCACTTAAGATCTTCAAATTTGCTATTGCTTTCCTTGCTACATTCTGTACCTACTGTCTAAATGCACTCAATTTACTTTCTTCACATTCTTAGGACAGTAGTCCACCAAGGAAGTGGAAAAACTGTGTAGGCAGCAG
This sequence comes from Tonatia bakeri, assembly GCA_004024845.1. Classification (NCBI taxonomy): domain Eukaryota; kingdom Metazoa; phylum Chordata; class Mammalia; order Chiroptera; family Phyllostomidae; genus Tonatia; species Tonatia bakeri. The sequence continues at coordinate 32,032 of PVIA01000336.1, forward strand.
TGGCCTATGTCATTTTTATCATTCAATTATCAGATCATACAGTAAGTCAGGACTAAACTAAATAAGTCACAGAAGGACACTCACAAGATTTAGGAACAATGTAGGAAATGCCCTATGACTTAATTTAATCCTCTCACTTGATTTAATTAAATTCCAAAAGTACTATAAAGGGACATTGTTCTGAATACTGTCAGCAACTCCAAATAAATGCAAGCTATGATTTCGATCCTTAAGGACATTGTAGTCTATTTTATGAGACAAGATATGTCTAACTTATCACAGTTTTTGAAAATTCAGAGTACAGTACAATTTTTTTGATCAAAACTTTAGAAAAAGTGTCAAATAAAATAAAGGTTATGTCTTCTCTCCACCCTTACCACAAACAACACACACACACACACACACACACACACACACACCTTTGATGTATTCTTCAAAAAATAAAAAGCAAGCAAACATCAAATACTTGTGCAACTGTTTTATTTCTACAGTAAATAGGGTAAATAGTAGAGAAACTCAAAGCATTTGTGAGTTTTGTGTGGTTTGAGAGGAAAAACTTGGAGATACCAAGTATATCAATAAACTGTGATAATGGCTGTTAAACACGAAAGGTTTCTACAGACTGATTGAGAGGCTACTGTGCAGTGGCTGAGGTGTGCAGGAGGGAGGTCAGCTCAAATGTGACCTGTGAATATTTTATGATATTTGGGACCCAGGGAGAAATAAATACCTTGGGAGGTATATTTAGACAAATAACAGTAACCTTAACATCATAATTTTTAAGAAAAACTACTTTGTCTGTAGAAAGAAGAGAAATCTATGGGAAAATGACTGGGTCCCAGACTTGAAACATATTTTTGAGTCAGCGCTCTGGAACATATTCTAGAATGAGTCAATGGTACTCATTCTGTTTGACCTGGTGCATTACTATAAGTTAAGTTTTGTTTTCAGAGGTTGTTTGCTATCACATGAGGAGAAAATCCACTTGAGCTTTGACTAGAGCATACTGCAGAACTGAGAAGTGGCAATGCTTGCTGGAAATATTTAGCAAGCTTGCTCCAAGCAGTTTTATGTTTTAAACATTGAACTCTTTTATCACTGTACATAGCCACTGCTGGAAGTAGGGAGAAAGATGAGCAGTTCTGAGGTACATTCTTAACTCAAAATGAGTATGAAAATCTTTCCAGATAGCTAGAGTCTGTAAATGCTATACTAGAAATTGGTGACTGTCACTAGGATTCCCAAGCTGTGTTGCAAAGAATCCTAGGACTCTGGGAAAGTATCTTGGGTACTTCCTAGGGGGAAAGAGTTTCAGTCCTTCTGATTTCACTCCAATTAAGAAGCTTTACCTTATTTATTTTGTATATGAAGATTCTGCAGAAGCTTTCATTTCAAAAAACATTTTTGGCCTTTCTTGGGATAAATCTGAGAACCAGACTTGAATCTCCCACAACTTAATCTTGGACTTCCAGACTCCAGAACTGTGACAAATAAATTTCTATTGTTTATAAGCCCCTTAGTCTATGGCATTTTGCTATTGCAACTATGACAGTGATACAGTTGACTGCCATCCTGGCACAAGCTCATCACACACTAAAAACAAAACAGTTCACTGCAGTAAGCTGGTTAGCAACCTGCACTTTCAATAGAACTAATGTAGGAAATCCTACAAAAACTGCCACTGACCCTTGAGTTATCCACAGATTTACATATTAAGACTTTGAAAAATGACCTTATCAGTGTTACTGAAGAGGGAAGAGTTTCTTCTCCATAAATAATGTGATGGTAGATGTTTTAGAAAAAAATATCAGGTCACAATTATAGAGGTGATGTATAATTTGATAAACACGCCTAGTACGAATCAGAGCCCATTTAGCTCACAAGTGCCTGGGGGCATAGGAGAGAGTATGATAATGTGAAGAAGTTAAATTACTAGACATCACACAAGTTCTAGCGGTTCAAAGTTTGATTAGGTGACTATCTAAAGAGAGGCAGTATGGCATGACAGTTGTGTGTGTGAGTGTGGTGCTGTACTGCCTGGGTTCAAAAACTAGTGACCACACTCTCCACTACACAAATTCAGGTGATAAATATAACCTGATTGAGACTCAGTTTCTTTAATAATAATTATACCCATGGTTGTGAGAATTAAATAAAATATTTACTAGAGTACTCATCATAAGGCATGCTCAATACTATCATTATTCTTTTGTACCTAGTTTCTACAGTACTTGATTTAACACTAAAATGAATCATAGATATTCTAAGTATTATTGAATGAGCAGGAAGAAATGCATTCTATGGGGAAAAGAATGTACAAAGCTTCAAAGTTTATGTCTTGTAAAGATACAAATTTTTTAAAGGTGATGAATTCTGTACCTAGCTTTGGTAAACTGAATACTGCAGAGAAGCAAACCATGTGTTTCAAACTCAATGAATCCTGAAGATTACCAAAAATGTATGGGTTCCTCCTTTGCAATTTTCTGCTTGACTGTGGCTGGAACCACATGGTAAAAATAATTCACTGGTCGCTCATCTAAATCTACCCCTGGATGCTTTTCTATAGATTGCAATTTCAGGAATATAGTCTATTTATTTGTAGTAATTTCCTTTATCAGAAGGGATTCTTATCTTACATGCTAGCAAAGTAGCACTCACTGATAGAGACAGACAGTATATAATGTTATTTGAGAATGGAGATTATGCCATGGAAAAGTATCCTTAAACATAAATCCCATGACATCAGAGCAATGCTTGGTAATTCAGGGTGGATGCTCATTCAAGGGCTTAGCATGAAATGAATAAATGGCGAATCACCCAACAGGAAACTACCAACAATATTAACTAAATTTTTCCTGGTCCCTTTGGGAAGAGTCTAATTGGAAGCAGCCGTAGGCACATTTGACAGGTGTTCTAAGGTCCTGACTGTCACGCCTGCAACCACAGAGAGGAAAACCGGAGCTCTCTTTCAACACAAAGGCCCTCCCAAGACTAAGTCTGGTGAAGAAGGACTAATTCTCACAACGATCAGCATTTGGGGAAAGCAGTGGAAAAGCTGGGTGTCGGGGACATTGAACGACACAGAAACCTCACCTGGATCCAAGCCCTAGCTGTGTCCTGATGCTGGGAATGGGGCAGGCCAGTATAGATTGGAGAGAGTGTCATCACCTATCAAATTCTCTCCCTCACTACCTTTTTACTGGGATGTGCCATGTGACCACATTCCTGAATTAAGAGGTTTACACTGTTTCCTCTAATAACTTGCCACTGTAGTCTTACAGATGGTGTTAAAAATGTGCCACTTTGAAAGTGTGTGATCAGAAAGATTCACTCTCTCACTTTATTCCAGACTCTGCTTACGTGTCACCTCTTCAAGGACTGCTGAGCCACCATCTTTAAATATCACACCTCCACCTCTTCATTCACTAACTCAAAGTCTTTTTCTGACTTTGTTTCTTCTTAAAATTTTGTCAATACTTTGTGTTATTTCTGGTATATCCATACACCTCAAGTCAGCTCCTAAAAAGCACCAATTCTCCTAAACAAATATCTATGACTTAAAGATCTAGTGCTTTTAAATATTGTATTTCTTCCTCAAATATATTTCTGTAACTATTCCTCTACTCCATCCTTGTAGCAGATGTCTTACTATAAATGGTGTTCCGGGGGGGCTTGAAAACAAGACAGCTTGAGTTTCTATGTCTAGCTCCATAACTACTCCTAGTGTTTAAGATTTCTACCACCATTTACAAAAACAGCTGTTACACCCAGTTACATAATATTTAGAGGCATATGTCTTCTAAATCCAGTTCTACAGCTATTGTCAGAGGAAATGGTGTGCAAGAGTTGGGCTGGGAGCTGACAGCTTTCCTCAGCTAAAATTGTCCAACTGACACATGCTGATGAGTCATAGAGAGTATGGGCACAATGCTCACATATCAATGCCGAGGTTGCTGAAGTACTGTGCCTTCCGAGCATATTTTTGGCAGGTCTGATTCTCTAAAGAAACAGATCAAGCAACTCTTTTGTTTAATTTGAGGGCCCTCAAAAGACTAGCCTGAACACAGATTTTATCCATATTTACTCTATCTGAAATTCCTGCCATAGTCACTTTCAAAGATACACATCTCCTAAATAAACAAAGATACTCTTTTTTCTCTAAATACTAGAGTTACAAACTAGCTAACTGACATATTAGCAGGGGTTAGTCATCTGATCAATATTTCATCACCTCTCTTCAATCAGGGGAGCTCAGGTATCTGACATTTGCATGAAGTGTGGCAGTTTATTATGAGAATTAAATAGGATATTGTGTGCAGAGCACTAGGCACTTAGAAGGTGCTGAAAAATAGTAGCTCTATTTCAAATGGAGAAAAACACAGACAGAATAAGTCATTATTGGGTTTCTGAGGCAGGCTGACAGCTCTTTTTTCGTTACTGTTCCTCACATTCCGTGTGACTGCTATGGGAACCAGCAACATGGCTGCACACATGCTCCTGCAGTCCCAGGAACTCTCAAAACAGAACCTGAGGCGGCTTTCTCCTTGTCGTTTCTGGTTCTGAAACTACTGACACTAAGATGTAAATGGCTAAAGTCAGATCAGTCTTCAACAGGGAGAAGAAAACACAAAAACACCAGGTAACCTTTAGGAGTCAGGTGTGCAGAGTGAAAGCGATGCCAATTTCCTCCCCTTCCAGCGTAAGACAACCTTCATCTCCCATCTTTTTGACTCAGCCTCAGGTTCTCCAGTCACTGGGGCCCCGCCCGCTGACTCAGTAAACTCTGGATTTCCTCAACGCTAATATTTCCTCAAACGCTTGCCAACTGAAGACTCCATCAGGAGGCTTCTCAATTTCTTCAATGCTTTTATTGTTTCTTGTTATGGTACCTATTTGCTTAAAAAAGTAGAATGAATTAAGCAAATGCTTAAAGAATCTCTCAGATGATTTCTGGGAAATCAGTAGGGGGGTTGATTTTCTTCTTGCCTTTGCAGGTATGGAGTAACAACAGTGATCTGTAGGATCTAACTTTTTTGGAAATACGACATTCATGCGCAGATGACCCCCCTTATGTAGAATTTGTGACCAAAAAGTTAACAAATATATGCTGTCCATAATACTCTGATTAGAAATGGAAAAATAATTCTATATAGACCACTGAATGGGGTCTCGTTTCCTATGAGAGACAAGATTCAGCTTCCCCTGGAAAATCACCAAGGCAAACTCCCTTCAGCAGACTTACTGGTTGTATGTGCTCTTTAGAGTTTTGGCCAGGAGTTAGGAGACTAGGTTCTTTTCATCTCAAGTTCTCACCTCTGGGCAGTTACTCAGCCTCTGAGACATGCTTTCCTCATCTGTAATGTGAGTATAATACCAATAATAGCTATTTTACCAATTGTTGTAAAAGCCAACTAAGATAATATATATGAACTTATATTCAAGAAACATTATGGAACAAGGTGCATCAGGTAACCAAATGGGCATGGAGGGTACAATAAATAAAGCATAGTCCCCTCCCTCAGATAGGGAATCAGACACATCAATAATGACTGATTATCATAGTACATAAATAAGTACTAAAATGCAGATACAACAGAAATCCATGTACCCATGAGATTGATACTGAGGAAGATTGGTTATCAAAAAAAGAAAAAGAATTTAAGTATAATGTTGCATGAGTGATATAAATATATAACTTTAACTTAACTCAAATAAATACAAATTTATTGGTCAATCTTTTAATATTCTGTATAATTCCTTTCAGTATGAGTCTACTGATTAAAGTTCCAACTTCCCTTTCTTCCATAAACCATACCTAGAAGATATTTTGTATAATTGCTAGAAATTACAATTTTATGAAAGTTGAATGGGAGCTTAGAGACACTTGGAAACAGACAAGCTAGAAAGACACTTGTAGAATCCTGTCATATTTTTATGATTTTTCCTTAACGTTTTGTTATTGTCTAAAGCAACACAAGTTTCTCTTAGAGTCTTGCTTACAAGTAACTTACTTTTCACTTTACTGATATTTTATTGGCTTACATATTATATAAATTATGAAAGTATTAAATGCCAATGGCATAAAGAAGTTTGGGGACAAATAACCTGTCTCTTGGTAAGCACCTAACTCACTGGCAGAGGCAGAAGAATGCAGGCACACTGGAGGATGATGACCAGTCAGGAGCTTTGAGCCGTGGATAGCAGTCCATGTGCGTTTGGAGGGAGTTGGTGAATTCAGCACCCTGCTCCAAGTTCATTAAGAAAAGATTAGATAAAAGACCTTCACCATATGTACAAAGTGCTTTGAAAGCATGGTGGAACTACTGCTTGTATTTGGTTTGAGATAGACACCACAGCAAACATGTCATTTATAGCCAGATCTTAAAGAAGTTCAACAGGTTAAAATAATAAAATAAATGTTAAGGGGTTGGTGAAGGGCAGGAGGGCCTTCACAGTGTGGAACCAAAATGTGGAAACCAGAGAAAGATGAACTATGGAAAATTCATTTCAGCCACACTTTCTGCATGCCCACTTGGGAAATATGGCCAAAGAATTGGGTGCCTGAGAAGTGAACAGATAAGTATGATTTAAACACTATGTTCGATTTTTCATTGCCTCTACACTGCTCATGCTGGACACCAAAGCTCTCTGAACATTGAGCTTTTCTTTTGTCATCTTCTTAAAATTTCTGAACACATTCATCTACCAAACCTCCTTTTATTGGTGGTGAAAGAAAGGAAGCCAAGAACATCAATATAGCCACATTCCTGTAGGACCCAGGGGAACTTGACCTCCACTTAACTGAAAGGTTAGAGGCCCACTTGTTGCCAAGCAAAGTGCAAACTTCCACCAGTCATTCTGCTGAGAATTATGATTACAAAAAAGGTGTCACATCACACTTTGTAATGTGAGAAGGCTGAACTTTTCCCACCAAACCTTCCTTTAGGGATCATTCATTGCCTAACTAAAATCTTACTCCTTCACTAACATGGGCTCAAATGCCACCTATCCAGTGTTTCCTGACCAGTATCCCACTGTCCCTCAGTCCGATAACATTGCTCATCTCTCTGCCCTTCCACAGCATCTTTATTGGACATCTGTTAGTGCAGTCAGTTCATTGTGCTTTGAGTCAAGGGCTATTGGGTAAAAAATATCTGTACCTGCTGGGGACTTGTGAACTTCCTGAACTCTGTATTTTTACTTTCAAGGTTTTATTTCTCCCGATGGCATCTTCCATAGTATAGTCAGTAGTTTCACAGTAAGTAATTATTTCCTGAACCGAAGAAATGAAGACATGAATTAGAGGTCTTGATAGCTTAGAACGGAAACACAGTTATATTTATGAAACATGCTTCTGGCAAGGTTGGGAAGGAAAAAATTTGGAGGAAGTCCAGTGATCAGGCACAAGGAGATTGGAGGTTAAAATAGGACCTTTGAGAAAAGGTCAGAAGAACTGGCATGGTTTAGTATGGAAATGAGAGGATTTAGGGAAGTTAAAAGAGCTTTAATTATATACATTAAATAGTTAAGTGAAGAAAGATTCCCAGCTATTTTCTGGCTCTATTGAGGATGAAACCCAGAGGAATACAATAAATATAGTTTGTCTAATTTTCTTTCACATACTTCCTAACATCAGTGCCTTTGTTCGCGATGTTTCTGTGTGACTCTGTAGAAACAAAGGGAACAATGCTACTTTACAGGCCACTAGGATTTTATTAGGCTGGTTTGTGAAAATACAGATTGGTCAGTGTCTGGGCCATTTTCAGTATGTCTGAAATTCATTCAAACATTAGTTGGTGTTGACATTGCCTTTCAAGGATCTTCTAAAGTGCCATTATCTAGTCTGCAGGTTCCCACCAGTCACCCAGGGGTGTGTGCTTTATATAAATGTGTCTAGAGGCCACGATTAGAATGGAGCTGGAGTGACAGTGCTCCATCCCAATGACACATTATTTTGGCCCTGGTCTAAATGAGGAAATGAGAAATCCAGGGAAGCATTGCACAGTTATCCGAGATGTGATAAAAGAACCCTGAGGACTTTCTCCTCCTATCAGAATGACAAGGCTGGTCACTGCCACTCAGGACACTGAGGAAGCATGTGGGATCACCTTTAATTAGCTGTTTAGTTCAGCCTGCACTGGTAAACATGGAACTCTTATTTGAAAAATTATTTATCATAATGTAAAAATTATTTTTCACATAAGTATTAATTCTGTCTTTAAAAAGTGATAACTGCTAATAGTTTGCTATTAAAATGGAGGAGAATCTAGGCTTATTTGTGTGGTTGCATGTGTGTGTGTGTGTGTGTGTGTGTGTGGACTGCACATTTATCTGCTGTTAGAGGACACAGCTTCAAAACTGCAATAGAGATGGACTGACCCGAGTTAGCTGGTTTTAAGAGAGAGATCATTTGTGTAAATACTTTTTCCTACTCTGGGGCTGTAGTAGGGAGGATGATGAGAGGATTATTTCTTTTATTTCTGCAATAGGTTGACCTTGCTTCTTTGAGTAAGTGACTTGGATGTGCCAGTATTTATGATTTTCCATGCCATGAGCTGTTCTGAGACCCACAGCTATTTTTCAGTGGAATCAGACCCCGGTGGATGGCATTGTGCCCTTTTGCTTTTTTCCCAGAACTAAAGAAATACAAAAATGACCTGATAGCAGACATTAAGTACAAATATACTTCTTCAGTTCATTTTCCACCCATGAGCAGATAATAACAGGAATAGCACATTATGCCTGTCCTCACTTAAGACTCACTTAAGCACATCATTTACTGTCTGGATGATTTACAGATCATTTCCGTTTCTCTGGTAATTATTCCCTTTCAGTGGAAGTAGCCTGATTTGTTTAGGAGCTCAACAATAATCAGAAACCAAGTCAAAACAAACAAACAAACAAACAAAAACTTCCAAACACACTAAACTGATTGAATTAAAACAAAGGAGAATTAGCTGCACTTCCTTGACTCAAGTGGAGTTTTCAAAATGATGAATGGTAGTCATGAATGTTTTAAGGTTCACTTTAATGTATATTTTATTAACTTTGAATGCATCACAATTTCTCTTTTATTTTAGCTTTTTAAAAATAGTAAAACTGAAACTGTCTTGCCAAGGCTTAATGGGATATTAGTTCTCTCCTCACATATTCTGTCTGGTCTTGTGAGAGTAGCCCTTTGTGCCCAAGGACAACAGTTTCTTTGCAGGGCTGAATCTTAGACACTAAAGACAGCCTCTCTTCAATGGAGCTACTAACAGGGAAAAAGAAAATTTCAGTGCATCATAGAAAAGACAATCTAATCCTCTTTGCTGGTACATCTGCTCTGGCAGTTTTGCTCTGCAAATCAAAAGGCATACCATTAATTAAAGTTCCTTTTCCTTTCATTTTTATTCAGCTTGTGAAATGTGACCAGTATTCACCAAAAAAAAAAAAAGAGTTTCAAGCCATTTTAGTCACAAACATCCACCGAAGGGTATGTACTTTGATTTGTTGTCTGGTTTCCCTTACTGTTCTTCCTCATTTTTTTTTTTTTTTAATTTAAAAGAAGGAGGCCTTCTCCCTTGGCAGAGTGCAATGCATTCAGAGAGCTTTACAAAACAAAGCTTTCAGCTCTGAGTCAGCAACAAACTCATCTTTGTTCATGTGGTTCTCTATTAAGAAAAGAAGGCCAATTTTATGCAGGTTTCTATGGCTGGCTTCACAAAAGCATCTCTCTGTGTGCAAGCTCTCTGGCAGGAACCACCGACTCTGAGATCATCGTTTTCAGTAATGACCAGCTGCAATGATCAGAGAAAGAAAATCATAAACTGGTTTATACAGTGATTTTCCTAAGGAGACTGAAATATAGATTCATTCACTGGTAGGCACTTAATAAAGGAGGCTCATTGGCTGTGTCCGCACGTGCAACCCGAAGCCTTCTCTGCATTTCCTTCATCTCCAAACCCACTTCGGTTGGATGTGCGCGTCATTGGTCTTCAAGAGGAAGTGCAGCTCGTTTGTGTTTCCCTGGGTTTCCAAGAATTTCCCAGGAATCCTTGCCCTTCATCTGATGGTGTTTGCATGTGTTTGGGATCACGTTCAATTATAATCTCACAGTGTCCAGGTATGGAACATTTGTTTAACAATATGGCTAGGGCACTGTTAAGATTTCCAGTCGGCCCTCAGGGAGATGCTTAAGACTTCTAGGACATATGGCAAACATTCACAATGAACAAAATAGTTTTATCCTCCCAAAGCAAGCATTTTAAAAAACATCAACAGAACCTATTTGTCATGAGGTTTAACAAAATAGACCTCGGGGACAGGGAGCTGCATACAGCAGTGTGCTAGTGTCACTTCCTTAAGAATGTTCTACAATAGGTTCATACATACTTTTGATTTAAACGAAAACTTTCAGATTAAATAAATTTGTGGGGGAAATGGTTCTAATAAAATAAAAATTCTTTTAACTCGGGAATTCTCAGAACCTTGCATATTCTAAGTTACACTGTCATTTTCTAAGAAATATTTCTTTTTCTCCCTCAACACCCAGGAATATCTGTTCGGACTAACATCCCAAAGATTACACTTTTGGGGAAATGCTGAGAATTTAAACCAATGGGATGATTGACAACTGAAGGCTTCAAAAGCTTAGGCTATCCTGGATGAAGTTACAAGAGGAACTTCAGACATTTGATTTAATATGGGTTTATAAAATATTTATAGTCAGATGGTATCTGAAACTAGCTATTCAGAAATCAATTACAGTGTGAAATAAGAGAGCATTACACCATTCCCCACTCCCCCCAAATGCTATCTCTTTTACAGGTAGAGCCTTAAGGGATCTCTGTTGGTTTATGAGTACACTGGTTGTGTGACTCTCATTCCCAAGGCGTTAAGGTGTAGAGAAAGAACCATGACAGGATGCAAATGAGGAGCTTGGGCTGCTCAAATGCATGGAAACCTAGCAGATACCTTATTGCTCCTTCTCAATTCATGGCTAACGATTAGAGGTGCTAGAAAATATATTTTTGTTTTTTTTAAGTATGATATATTTTTCCCATTATATGGGAACTGCTAGCAAGGAACTTTGTTCATTCTACTTTTCAATTATTTCCAACAAGAACTATTTATCAAGTGCTTGCTTCATACCAAGTATATTGTGACTACGACAGACATGGTCCCTGCTCACCTGGAACTTACCAGCTAGAGGGGAGAAAGGAAAACTGCCAGGTTTTATAATTCCTAGTCACATGTTAGTTTGTTCATTTTTCCAAAGGGATTGCTGTGCATTGAGAACTGAGAGGGTGGGGAAAAATGACTGACATTTTGAAAGAGTAACACATTGGACCTGTTAATGGTTAACAGCACAAGATGTTAGACCTCAGTCCTTGAATTTGGCTAAGAAAGAATTTGGAGCTAAGGTTCAAATACGAGTAAAAGTTTATTTATTGTAGAAAGTCACAGAGGTAGAAGAATTCAGCAAGCTGGGCTGTGTGGACTCAGGAAATAAGTTACAGAGGCAAAAGAAGGCCCCTTGGAGCTTAAGAGAAAGAAAGCAAAGGTACATGCCTTGAGGGGTAAAAAGGGGATGGATAAGCATGGGTGTGCTCCAGAGACAGTGCAAATGCACTGGGTTCTTCATCTTAAGGGGTTTTATCTGTTTCCAAAAGCAGGGAATTTTAGGGGAGGTCCCGAGGGAGGATCTCAATAGAATATTTATCAGTTTTTCCAGGAGTGCCCTTTCAGGGTCCTGGTTTCTACTGATTGGTTCATGCTCTGGTAGGTGGTCATTAGTCATTAAAGCTTGTCCTGATGTCAGCCATGGCATCATTTTTCTGGTTTTGCTGCTTTTCTGGGCCTGGAGCTGAAATACAGTTGAGGCCTAGATGTTATCTCTAGTTTGACCAAAACATTGTCTCTATGGTCAACCGGCCTAAGTCTTTATATCTAAGATTATTTAATGTGGGTCATACCTCATTGTCCTGAGGGCTTAATGCTTAAGGGAGTAGTTATGCAAGGGAGTTGGATGTGGCTATACTCCAATATCCTTATTCCTTCTATAAGGGGGTTCTACTACATGACTAGTAACATGCCATAGGAGGAAAGGTCAGGGGGTTCCAAACCACATGATTAGTGATACGAAAGGTCAGGGTGTCTAAACCACATGACCAGCAATATGCTAGGAGCAGAAAGATCACTCTGGGTGTGCAGCACCACCCTATGATATTTGCGTTCCAGTTTTGCCCATTGCTATGCACCTGGGGCTTTCTTCCCTGGTGACCTTCTGTACCTGGCCTATTGTTTCAACTTTGCTTATTCTTGTCCAACTGCCTCCTGTATCAGCACCATCCTGAAACATCCCTGACCCATGGAAGATACTCTTGCAGGCAGTAGGCCTGTGCTTTTTTGTTGCAAATATCCTACATTTACAATGACTGTATTTTGAGGCAGAAATTTATGATGGGTAAAGATGGGTCTTTTGAATTATTTGCCCAGAACTGAGCAACTGTTACTATTTCTCAGTGACACAGTGAATCAGTTCAGTGGAGATACAATCAGTGTGCCAATTGTAAAACCACAACAAAAAAAAGATGGTGATTTCTACCCTGGAATCCCTGATACAAGTCTAAACTTAATTTGAGTTGGAAAATAAACCCTCAAGGTACATACTCAGTACTTGATATACTACAACACCTAAAGGATCTTCTTGCACTCTTGGAGCAAGTTGAGGCTTGGCTTACATGTGTTTTTCTTACAAAAGAGGAAAAGATATGGCTGCCTGTAAAACAAGGCAGTGACATGGAAGCTGTGATAAAATGTTTCTAAGTTATAATACTTGAAAAGTTGTAATCTACATGAATTAAATGTAGCCACCTCATCAGCAATTGTATTACATAATTGAGTTGTATAAACTTTAATAAGTCAAAGAAATTATTTAGTATTAATCAATTCAGAAAATAGTTTAGGAAAAAAGTATGTATAATCTTGGCTTCCAGCTCCTGAGTGTATGTGTTTTAATGCATACTTCTTCATCTTTTTTGTAGTGTTTTAGTAAATTAACCATCATTTGTGTATATTCTACAGCAGTTTTTAATGTTCTCTCTGCTCTGTTTCTGTGTATTTGTCTTTTTTTGAATCCAGATCATTCTAGCCAATTTAAGTTCATTTATTAATTCAAGAACTATTTATTAAATGCCTACTGTTGACTAAGCACTAAGAATGTTTTTAGATGATGCTAAGAAATGCTTCTTGAAAAACCAGAGGTAACTTCATGTCATCTACAATAAATTATCAGAAAGGATTTAAAAGCAATTGTGTATTTCTTTATGTCTAGTATTTAGTTCAGCTTCCACATTTCCTTAAGACTTTAAAGGACTGTGCCAAATATTGTAACATCTCAATTGTATCTAAGTATAGTCTGATTGAATATTGAAAATATCATTCTAAATATTATAAAAACAGTATCATAAATACTATAACTATTATGGCCTCAAATTTTATTTTATTTTTTTAAAGATTTTATTCATTTATTTTTAGAGAGGGGAGAAGGGAAGGAGAAAGAGAGGGAGAGAAACATCAATGTGTGGCTGCCTCTCATGCACCTCCCACCAGTTACCTGTCCCACAACCTAGGCATGCGCCCTAAGAATCGAACCAGCAACCCTTTGGTTCACAGGTTAGCACTCAATCCACTGAGCCACACCAGCCAGGGCTCAAATTTTAAATACACTACTACATTTCATAGTTTACTGTCATATACAATGCATTTTATATTAAATTTGTAACAATAACAATTGCAAAAATGATAATTAAAGACCATAGTCTCTTGTTTCTTGTTTTTATTTATATATATATATAATGACATGTATTTTATGTGATGTGTTATATCAAGTAGAGAGACTGTTTCCATTCTTTAATGTTTATGGCTTCATTCCACCCACATAATATATATTAAGTGAAACAAGTGGATAAGGCACCAGTTCATGCAAATGGCTTCTTTTCCTCATTCACTGATCTCTGCATATCTCTGCAAAAACCACACTGTCAGTTGTTTGAAGAACTTCAAATGGATCAAAAACATCATCACAAAAATGTTAAATACGAGTGGTGGGGACAGGAAGCAGCTCATAAATAACATATATAGGACCAGGGGCAAAAGCAGATGAAGGTCCATGTATGATATGTCTGAATATTTAAAAGTTATAAATCAAGCTAACATATTTTATACTCTTAATAAAATATTTTATCCTTCTTTAACTTTTACAACACCCAGGAAATGAAGTTTAAATGTAAAATTCTTGGACTCATGATTCCATGTTGATGAATAAGGAATTGGCCCCTGGTCCTTGGTCTGCAACCTTCTCTTTTTATCTTCAGCTCCATTGTATATCTGGAAAGACTATACATAGGTATGGACATCCCAGACCATTATATCCAAGCTTCACTCTCACTCCTACCAACAGCTGCCTGTTAACTAACTCTTGGGTGTAGGGTGTGCATACCTGCAGCAAGGTCTGTCCCTAGAGAGAGGGATCATATAGAAAAATAGATTAGAGCTCTAGAAGCAGGCTTGCAGACATCTGGGCAGAAAATCCTTGGTTTCTGGAGAACCAGGGCATGTTTTATGTGTCTTGGAGACTCAGTGACTTGGAGATTCCTCATCTGGTGGTGGGTGTGTGGGAGCAATTGGTAATGCAGTTAGAGAGAGGCCAGAGTTAGGCCCTGTAAAGCACATGTTCTAGCCTGACTGGGCTGGCTCAGTTGGTTGGACATTGTCCCACAAACCAAAAGGTCACTGGTTCTATTCTTGGTCAGGGCGCCTGTCTGGGTTGTAGGTTCCATTCCCAGTCGTGGCGCATACAGAAGGCAGCCAGTAAATGTTCCTCACATCAGTGTTTCTCTCCCTCTTTTTCTCCCTTTATCCCCTTCTGTCTAAAATAAAAAAATAAAAATAAAAATAAATTAAAGTATGTGTTCTAGGCTGGGTTCTAAGGATGGCACCTGCTGACCTTGGAGGTCTTGGTGAATATTTGGCTTTTAATGTAAAAGAGGTGGGAAGACACTCAAGTGTTTCAATTTACCTTTTAACATTTCACTCTGGTTACTGTGTGGATTGTAGGCTGTATAACAAGAGTAGAAGAGGGGAGCCCAGTTATGAGACTACAGTAGGATTTTAGACAAGAGATGGTGTTCTTTATGGGTTCCTATTAACAGGCATTAGTTGTTGATAAACAAAATATCCTCATACTTTTAAAAGCTCTTTGAGACTGTAGAAAACAGATTTTTTTTTTTTTGTGGGAGAACAAAGTGGGAACTGAAAGCTTCTACACCCACACAGCTTACCATCTATATTACGTGTCTATTGTTCAGCTATCTTCACTAACATAATGTCGCTATTGTACTATTTCCATCAGCATGACTTTATTATTTTAAGAAACTCTTGCACAAAAATATGTAAGTTGCAAATAGCTTTAGTGTGTGCTCCAGAAGCTAACAAAAGTATTAAACGGACATCAGACTGTTCAACTTTTCTATAGATAGCATCAAACTACACTTACTCTTCAAGATACTTTAAAAGCTTATTCTAAAAAACATCCATTTGCCATGTTCATAAATTCTGACTTATTATATCATGATACTTACATAATCTCAATAAAGTTCTCTGCATTGAAAGAGTGTCTTAAACCAGTCTCAAAATTTCATAAATCTTCCAACATTCCCCTCCCCACTTGGAAAGGCTACTGAAACACTGCCAGAGTAGTGGTTTCCTTTAACTCAGGAGGAATAAATTCAGCTTTGTTTCATCAAAAGATTATTTTGGCGACCTTTATAGTGCTCAAAACTTCACACTTCTGTGGCCCAAGACCCTCAATCTGGAAAGAGAGCAATTCTCTGAGACTTCTTGAACTCTCAGCTCTAATGCATTGGGTCAAACCTTTTTCTTTTTCTTCAGCTCCCCAAATAAGGACTTTATTTTGCCTTCTAGGAAGAATAATCAATTTAAAGGTACTCTTTGATTATCTAATCAGATTTTTAGACATTCTGTTTTTGCTGGAAATCCACTTAAAACTGCAGTATTTTAACAACCGAGTCAGCTCAAAATGGTCCTATCTTGTTTCTAGAAAGATATGAGTTGCTTTTTAGAGATGACAGAGCAAAACCACAAGTGATACACCAAAAGCATGCACAAATGAGAGAACTTTGACCTCCAGCTACACACAAAATCAAAGTCTTGCCCACACCCATGGAACCAAGGGGCCAGGATATAATGGAAAATTGAGCATCTGAACCCTTTCAGAAGTGAAGGGACCTTGTCCAGGAATATCTGTTGCTAAAACCCCTTACCATAGATGGCCAAGTTCCAAGTTAATTAAAACTTTCCTTACTGCCCCAGCCGGGTATCTCTGTTAGTTGGAGCATTGTCCCAATAGGACAAGGTTGTAGACACACACAGGAATCAACCAATTACTGTGTAAATAACTGGAACAACAAATTGATGTTTTTCTCTCTCTCTTTCAAATCAATAAATAATAAAGAAAGAAAGAAAAAACTAGCCTTACCAGTGCTCCTGCATATACCTTCCTCCATTAAAAATTCCTTAAAAACAAAAAAACAAAACAAAACAAAAATCCCTTAAAAACCTGCTGTTCCCTGGATCAGGGAAGCAGATTTGGGCTGTCATCTGGGGATGAGAAAGTGGCCATATACTAAACCTGAAAGCTCAAGGAAGGGCTGCATGGTGGCTCTAGAACTCAGAGACAGAAAGTAGCCACCCAGTGAGTCAGGATAGTAAGAAGCTAGGAAAATTACTGGGCAAGTAAAATGTCTTAAACAGATAAAGAGATTGAGCGACTTACAGCCAGCTGGTGAATCACAAGACCTATGTCTCCTAACTTAGGACATGAAAACAACTGCCTTATACTTCTACTCCAGGGGTGTCAAACTCATTTTCACCGGGGGCCACATCAGCCTCAAGGTTGCCTTCAAAGGGCTGAATGTAATTTTAGGACTGTATAAATGTAACTACTCCTTAACAGTTAAGCTAGAGCTCGGTGCTGACGCTGGGTAGAAACAAGATTCTGGGCTGGATAAAACAAAGTGGAGGGCTGGATTTGGCCCTCGGGCCTTGTGTTTGCCACCTGTGCTTTATTCTCTAACCAGAGAATACATAATTTAAATCACTCTGGCCTGGGAACTTCCTTTGATACTTGTTCTTGCAGTTTCAAGGTACCACAGGTGTGTGAGGAAGGGAGGAATGCTAATACAACGAAGAGAAAGCAGCTGAACAAAAGATCAAGATTGGGAAGAAACTACATGACTCCTCTTGCAGCTCCCTCTCCCTTACTCCCAAGAGAAATAGCACATTAGTGCCCCATAGTCATAGAAACTCATGCCAAAATGCAAGAGCCTAATCCCACTCTGTCACCTCAATAAAAAGCCTGAGCACTCACATGCAGGTGTGACTCTCTAGTCCTGATTCCTAGAGTTTCTACTCTCTGCTTGTAATCAGGCATCATGGGGTCCAGCCACTTGTCATCGTGTATGTGCATAACACAAAGATTTGTGGGGAAGGAAATAGGATTTTACTAATACGGTTCCCAATTTGAGGGGGCTGGGAGCATTCCTGCTTTGAGCCAACCAAACTGACCTCTCCCATAGACGCATAGAAAACCAGCCACCCCCAGGAAGACTGAAGTCCAAATCCATGTCCAGAAATTCCCCATTATGGGTTCCTGTAGCCCAAGGTTGTTACTTGAATGGGCCTCTGTCTCTACAGCTCCAGGCTCTCTCTGTCTCTGGAGCCAGAGTTGCCATCACCTTGCAGCAACTCTCTGTCAGGGTCTGGGGTGTGCTGCCAGATCACTCCAGATGGTCATTCAGGGCAGCTCCATTCATGGGGAACTTCCCAACTCATGCCTCTGCATTGTTCTCAGCCTCTGTGTACTCTCAGGACAGGAGAGTGGAAGCAGTCCAGGACCCATGTGCCATGCTGCACAGGGTCATAGCATCTCAAGGGCTGGAGCCTGGTGAGGGATGTATCCCAGTATGGGACCCTCCCTCTGGGGACTGGCTTCCAACCATTCAGGGCCTAAGCCCTGAGTGGACCTGGCATCTGCCATCCATGTGGGACAAAGAAAGAGCCAAAGAAGCCCAAAAGGCCAAGCATCCAAGAGGCCAACAGAACAAGAGCCAAGAGCATGAGCTCCTGCTCACCTTATGTTAAAAGTCCTCT
This sequence comes from Tonatia bakeri, assembly GCA_004024845.1. Taxonomy (NCBI): domain Eukaryota; kingdom Metazoa; phylum Chordata; class Mammalia; order Chiroptera; family Phyllostomidae; genus Tonatia; species Tonatia bakeri. The sequence goes on from PVIA01000336.1 coordinate 50,248, forward strand.
CCCAGAATCCAAGGTGCTCTGGAAGCCAGTGAGAGTGTCCAGCTTTTCAACCAGTGAGGGCCAGTGTCAGCCATATTTGCCTTTGTTCCTCTTCCAGCTGCCATGTTTAGTGAGGACATAAAGTCTTGGACCTCCATACTCTGTATAAACTCCTTTCTGCTTAATCACGAGTGGCTTGGCTGCCACGGGCAATCTCCCTCCTCCCGTGTCCCCGCCCTTCATAGGGAGGACAAACCACTTTTAATCTTCAGTTCTGCCTTGAGGTTTTCTCCCCAACCCCTGGCTTGTCTCAGGGTTTGACCTCATGCAGAGCTGAAATAAATCTTACTTTCATTACTGGCATCACTAACCTAAATTCTTTTATTTCAGAAGACAAGAAGCCAAATTGGTTCTGGGTTCAGTTTGGTAACAATAGGATGGTCTGTGATAAAACTTTTTAACTAAAAGCAAATCATGGCAGGTAGCCATGTCCTAAGTCACTATCTTCCCTGACAAATGTCAGTCTTTACCTTAATTAAGTCCATCTATTGTATTTTTCATCTAAGATATGTTCTGTATGTCAAGGTCACTTCCCTTTCTCCAGAACCCTCCAGGAATAATCACTGCACAAGAGCAGAGTCCACAAATTCTTTCATTGTTACTGATATCATATGTATTATTATTATTATTTTCACCTATGGATATATTTATAGATTCTAGAGAGAGAGGAAGGAAGAGAGAGAGAGAAACATGGATGTGAAAGAGAAACATGAATCGGGGTTGTCTCTTGTTCTCTCCCTGAGAAGGTTTCAACCTGCAACCTAGGTAATATGCTCTGATCAAGGTTCTAACCCACAACCTTTTGGTGACCAGGATAACACTCCAACCAACTAAGCCACGTGGCCAGGGTTATCATGTTCATTATTGACTGTTAACTGTCCCAAACTTACAAATGTAAAAGAAGTATGTGTCTACCTGTTTTACTTTCTATCTGATCCCAGAGATTTCCCCACTTTTCTTTCTCACGCATCCCTAACCTATGGCCAATGAATTTCTCATAATCCCATTGTAGCTGGCCCTTTGATTCTGATGTAGATGGGGCCTTCTCCACTGCAGCAAGGTGTCCAAGAATTCAACTTAATTCTGAAGGTATCTACCTAGAGATCATAGTAGTTTAAGAGCTCAGTTCCACAAAAGAGCCCTCTACTCCAGATGCCAATGAGATGCCCGGGGTTTTGGTTGATTAGCTAGCTACAAGTGGTAGGTTGCAATGGAAACCAGAGGGCAATTGAGTCAGGGGCTTGTGCTGCCTGTCACCACCCAGCCAAAAAAGGAGAAACACGGATTGGAATATAACTGCTCTTTTATTAATATCAGAGTCTAACAGTGTGAGATGGTGGTAAAATTGCCATTTTCTGGAGCATTTTCTCAGTCTGTTGAGATTTTGCTTTCTGGCAGTTGTCATCAGTTTGACTCAAATAAATTCCTACAGGCTTGGATGTTTTTTTATGTTGACATTCCCCATTTCCTTGTTTGGCTGCCTCTTGAAAATAAACTTTCTTTATTGCATGCTTGATGTTTAGTGACTGGTCTTACTGTGTGCTAGGCATTCAGACTCTGGTTTTGATTAAACATTGTGATTTGTAAGAAATATACCTGGTCATTCAGTTGATCAAATACATATTTCTCATATATATATATTTGGTCTTCCTTCTGTGGTTCCTGGCTCATAGCTCCCTAAACCCTTGAAATTTCCTGAGCATAAGAGCAATGAGAGTATTTTTTGTTATAATATTTGGTCTCTTGTCCTCAGTTCCTGAAAACACTTCAGAGACAGAAAGGTGAAATGAAAGGTTGTGAATAACAAAACCCCTTTCTACCACAACTGGGTTTATGTTAATGAAAGCACCTAAGAATGGGAGCTGGTTTCCAGGGGAATCAACCAAGAATAGAGGGTTGGAAATTTTAGTCCTGCCTCTGTGATTTCCAGGGAGAAAAGAAAGGTTAGGGGTTGGGTCAATCACCCATGGCCATTAATTTAATCATTCAGGCCCAGGTAAAAAAGTCTTCATAAAACCTTAAAAGGAGGAGGTTCAAAGAGCTTCCAGATTAGAAAACCAGAGGTCTTCTCAGTGCCATGGTGCTGGGCCACACAATCCGTGAGGACAGAAGCTCCTTTGTGTGGGACCTCGTACTATATATCTCTTCATCTGACTGTTGATTCATATCCTTTAATATCCTTTGTAATAAATCAGTGATCTAGTGAATAAATGGGCTTCGTGAGTTCTGTGAACTGCTCTAGCAAATTAATGAAACCCACAGAGGGTACACGGGAACCTCTGATTTATAGACAATTTCTCAGAAGTGTGGACAACTACTTTGACTTGCCATTGACACACTGAGTTGGGGAAGGTCATTGTGAGACAGTATAGTAAGGAGCTAGGAATTTCCTGGGCAAGTAAAATGGGGAAACTGAGATCACAAAACTGTTACTGGAAAAACCCCGGTTCTTCTCACCAGTGTCACCAGTGCAGTAAAGAATTACAGGTTAGCAGGCTATGAGTGTGCACACAAAGTTTACTAGCGCTAAGTTCTAATGGAAGTGCAGAAACAAGGGTGACTAGAGCAAGGGTGGTTACAGTAAGGTGGCCAGAGTCTTCTTGGCCAGAGGCTGGTTGGCCAGGGCCCCTGCTCCTCCTTCCCTCCTGCACCCCTCCTCCACCATGTGACAAGAAAGGGCCAAGAGAAGAGAGTGAGTCCCCCATTGGGTTCATTTGTCCGCTGCCAGAGGAAAGACATCTCTTAATGCCAGAGATTTGTGAAAAGGAAAGGAAATGTTTATTTAAAGCTATAAAGACTTAAAGTAGTAGTAATGTCTTCATTAAAATGTAAAAGTGCTTTAGGATACCCACAGATGCACACAGTCCTTCCTTCTCCCTCTGCCCTAATTTGGGGTATCGTATCTCAGGAAAAGAAGTAGATTCAGGCTCCCGACACCATCAGCTGTGTTGTCGGCCAGGATCAAGCCATGTGGTTCTCCTCTGCAAAGCTGTGAGGGTCTCTATTCTGCCAAAACCACTTGGTTCTCCCCTTAATGGCTGCTGTGTCTCCCTTTAAGTCTCAGAGTCAATCTTTCTCTGCAGCCCCATTTCTGACTCCTCCCACAATTGGCTACACTTGCCAGCATTCTCATATCCTTCCAGCTTTACTGGGCTGCCATAGTGGGTCTGGACAGGTGTGGCCCATGGCCAATCATCTCCAAGCTCTCACACAGGTGCTATAACCAGGAGGAGTTGCCTCCCAGTTATGTCTTGGGTGGAAATCACTTCCATCCCCCTGGCTCAAAGCTTGGTCACAGCTATTTAACATATCTATGCAACTAGTTAAAGGTTATAGATATGTTAAATGACCATGCCACAAGTTAGTTGCAAAGCTATTGCTATGCAAAACAGCTCTCCCTGTTCCTGCTCCATGTGTCCCTTCCCCCAACTCACACCTGTGGGGGCATAAGGACATCTTATATATCTTTCTAGTATTTCCTGGACACCTTGAGTTCTGGACCCCATTCCAAATCCCCATCTGAGGTCCCCCTTTTTGGCTGCACACTGTTTCAGGGGCAGGCAATTCACTAAAGTTGTTTTGTAAGCTTTTCCCCTGGGCACTGTAGATCCCTCCTGTTCTCCCTCTCAGGCCTTGGAATGAACACACATTGTCAAGGTTTCCCTTTCCCCAGCTGGTGGAGATGATGCACAGACGTTCAAGGGCTTACCCCTGAACTATCATGTGGTCCAGAATGCCTGACGGCTGTATTGAACCAGGCTCAGGACCATGGGGTCATGGGTGAGGCCTGTCTTCCTTTGATTTTATCCTTCTGTATTAAGTTCTTTGTTAGATTGCAATGGTGAGGGCCCTGCCTTTATTTCTGCATTTGGCTGCTCATTCCTAGCTGTTATCTAAGTGTTAAAAGGTGTTGCCTGGACACCAGGACACTAGCTGCTGGCCAACAACAGCAGCTCAGTCTCAGAGTTCTTCCTATGCTTTCTCCTGCAACAAAATTTAAAAAGGCCAAACAGTTTGAGCTACTTACCAAGGACACTGGAGAGTTAATGGTTTATACCCCTTCTGCTCCCTAACCAGAGAATACAACACCTTGCTGACCATAAATCACAGGCCTCCAAGGAAGAGAAGAGGAATTCTAATGCAAACAGAGAGATAACACCAGAACAAAGGAGCCAGCTTGGGAAGAAGCTGTGGATTTCCCTTCCCCTTCAGCTCTCCCTCACAGGAGAAACAGCACATCTGAGCTCCCCCCAGGAATTTCGCCCTCCCAAATGACTGTTTTTCCTATATAAGCTTACTTCTGAAAACTCAAGATAAAGTGGATGTTAGGGTTTTAACCTGCCAGCTTCTCAGACTGCTAGTCTTTGATATTAATAAAAGCATGATTATAATTCAATCCCTGTCTCTGCTTTGTGGCTGAGTGGTGACAGGAAGCATGAGCCTGAGCCCCAGAATTGGTTGCCTATGGGTCTCATTTGGAACTTCCATTTGTAGCTGATCAACCAAAAAACCTGGGTTTCTGGGGTAGAGGGCAATATTGCGGAACAGAGCTCTTAACCTGTGAGGCTGATGTTATCTCTGGGTAGATACTTTCAGAATTACAATATTCTGCCATGTCTAATGCTCACTTTTTTGCCCATACTTTTTTGAGGATAAAATAAGGATACACATTATACATGGGTACAATGATTACATACCATGGGTATAATAATGAGTGTAATAACCCCCTTGTAAAAACATGGTTATGCATTATACATGGCGAAATATGGTGTAAGTTGAATTCTCAGACACCATGCTTTTATGGAGAAGGCCCCACCTACATGTTGAAAATTGGGTCCAGAAACAGAAAATAATTACTGACTCCACTAAATTTGTCTCTGTCCTTGTAATTTTTTTATATATGTCCTTACATTTCATAGGAAAGAGGACAAGTATATGTAGGCTGTTCCTCAAGCAGCTCTGCAGACTGAGCTATTCAGAAGGTTTCTACCCAACCTGACTTCCTTTGTACAAAATTTGTTCCAGGTGACAGGTCACTTATCTGAACCCCATGGAAAATTTCCTTAGCCTTGTTATGTCAGGGTGTCTTATCTGGAAATTATCTCTCCCCCTTCTTTCTTTTTATTGTTGTTCCAGGACAGTTGTCTCCATTTGCTCCCCACAATTCCTTCCCACCACAACCATCCCCACCTCCCACCCTTGATCCTACCTGCCTTTGGCTTTGTCCATGTGTCCTTTTTACATGTTCCTTGACTACCCTTCCCCTTTTCCTGTTATCTCCTCCCATCACTCCTCTGGTTACTGTCAGTTTGTTCTTTATTTCAATATCTCTGATTATATTCTGCTTGCTTGCTTGTTTTATTGATTAGGCTCCACTCTTCTAAATCCTTCCACCATTTTTCTTTAAAATTTTAGATAGGTTTGCAGCTGGAAGCAACTGTTTCTAGATTCTTCTTTTTTATTTTTTCCCTTTTTATGGATTTGTGGAGATGACAATGGTTAACAAAATTATACACATTCCATGCACACAATTCTACAATACATCAGCTGTTCACTGTATTGTGTGTTCACCACCCCAAGTCTCCATCCATCACCATTGATCTCTTTTCCTTCCTCCTCTCCACCCCACACTGCCTCTCCATTCCTGAAATCACCACACTATTGTCTGTGTCTGTGAGTTGTTTTTTCTTCTTTCCTTTTCATTCTCTTTGTTGTTTATTCCAGGTTCTTTTCTGTCTAAAACCAATAGTGCTCCCTTCTGGGCCAGATTTTTTCTTCTTTCATGTATTTATGCTATAAACTAAATTCAGGTACCTGCTTTCCTAAATGGCATAATTATTTGTCATTTATTTTTTAAAACTAAATTTATTAAGTTAACATTGACTAACAATGTTAGGAATTTCAGGTATACAACCTTATAATTTGATATCTGTTAAATTCATAATTTCATCAAAGATAATTTAGAATTACAAAATTTGGGGGATTTTTTAATCAAGATATTATTACAGAGCTTTTATATGTCCTTTTAAGTGTATTATACAGTATGATAACAGTTATATAAACCAGTGGAACAGAATAAAAAACCCAGAAGTAAACCCACATCAGTATACTCAACTGATTTTTGTCCATAACTATGTAAGGGTCCCAAAAATACACAGGGGAAAAAAAAGAATAGTATTTCAAAAATGGCATTGGGAAAACTTGATATCTACGTGCAGAAGAATGAAATTGGACCCTCATTTTATACCACACATAAAAATAAACTCAAGATGCACTGAAGACTTAAACACAAGACCTAAAACTATACAACTCCTAGAGGAAACATAGGGGAAAAGCTTCTTGACATTGGCTTTGTCAGTAATTTATTGGATACAACACTAGAGACAAAGTCAACAAAAGCAAAAACTGCCGAATAAGATTTGTCATTTGACATTTAACTAAGCATCTGCACAGTAAAAGAAACAATCAACAATGTGAAAAGACAGCATACAGAATGAGAAAAAAATATTTGCAAATCATGTGTCTGGTAATGACTTAATATACAAAATATGTAAGGAACTATTGCCACTTAAGAGCAGAAAAGCAAAAGAATTCAATTTAAAAATGAGCAAGGGACTTAACAGAGATTCCTCTAAATAAGCCATAAGGAAGGACTAACATATATTTTTGATGTTATCAAAAGTGTTCATTTAAGAGGTATCTTAAAACAAAAAGGAAGCAAAATCTCAAATATCCAATTGTTTGCAGTTTTTATTGGCAATTTATATAAAAAAATAAGATTCTAAAATTGCTTCCATAAGTGATTAACTGTCCAAAACAAAACAGTCTCCCATTTAGTTTTCTTTAAACCATCACTACTTAGGGTTTTTATCTTGTTATTTCTCTTCCTTTATCCTATGCTCCTCAATTTTCCTCTTACCCCATTTCTCCCCCTAATCTGCTCTTTTTCCTGTCTCCCCAGCCAGACACCTTCCCAAACTCAATTGCTTCTTGTAGGTAAACCTCTCTCAGAATAGAGAAATCTTTTGTTTGGATTTAAGCCCTGGTCTTCCTTTGATTTCAGAGCCATTGTTAATGACTTTCCAAATCTTTGAAAAAACTTGCAGAGAACTTTAGAATTGCTTAGAAATGTATAATTTATGGGTCCCAGAACTATACCTATTAGTTTGTACGTTAGTGGAAATATTAGATGAAGAAGGAAGAATGGGAAGATTCTGAGGGTAACAAATATCCTGAATTTCATAGGGATTTAGAAAAGCTACAAATGATGGACAAGGTCTCTTGAAGGCTATTGATAAAGTCCTGTGAAAATGAACAGACTGTATTCCAGCACTCTAAACAAAGGAAGGAGTGCAGAGACTAGAGATGGGCTCTCAGACACTGTTAGCATTCAAGAGTAGCACCTAAAACAGGTATAACATTAGTGCTCTCTTCCCTTTCTGTAAGTGGTCTTGGGCCAGAAATAAAAGTTCTTTTTCTTCTCCCTCACATTCTTCTTACTTTACCTGAAATATGTAATGACTGTCTAACCTCTCTTTCCTTACTGTTCATGCTCTGAATATGTTATTAGAAACTCCTTTAGAAAATTTAGACTTAATTAATGGGTCATATTTTAAGACTATACCAAGAAAATACAAGGTAAGTTTTGCTATACTGCCCTTTGCCCAGGCAAAATCTGCCTAGATGGCAGAACTCTTTGTAGTTGGTTAACAGAACTACAGAGTAGGTAAATACAAAAAGTAGCAATAAGAAGCATAAATGGTAGCTACAAAATGGACAGGGGGAGGTTAAGAATAGTACGGAAATGGAAAAGCCAAAGAACTTATATGTACAGTCCATGGACATGAACTAAGATCGGGGAATGCTGGTAGGAGGGGGCTGCAGGGTAGAAAAGAATAAAGGGGAGAAAAAAGGGGACAACTGTAATAGCATAACCAATACAATATATTTAAAAATAAAATAAATAAAAAGTAGCATAAATCTTAAGAGTAGATGTGGTTTGGGGTTGTTTGTAACTTTGTAATATTTTGGAAGCAAGGAAGGTTCCTGACTTCAAAGGAAACCCCAATAAATAATGGTTAGCATATCATATGTGACCATTGTGAAGAAGACACTTATTTAAAATTGGATGAAGGAAATGCCCTGATGGTCCATTATGTCAGATAAGCAGAATAACAAAGCTCCTAACCCACATGATACACCAAGAGCCTAAATATTTGAAAAATTTTGAAGAGTCTGTTATAAAACATCAACCATTGGTTTCAGAGTTAGATTATAAGTACAATGCAAATGTATAAAGATAACTTTTGATCTCCTTAGGATGTCTGTCTCATAGCACCAGAGGACCTCACATGGAATCTTGCAAAAATTTTAAAGGAAATTACCCACCACAGCAAGAAGAAATAGGCAACTATATGTAGTCCACATGGATGAGTCAAGTGTAGGAAACTTGCTGAGGGCGTGTCTGGTTCACCTATTGTCTGTTACCAGCACAATTTTAGTAAAACTGTAAAAGTGGGTCATGGACAAGTGTCAAAGCCTCAGGACGCCCTGGCACACCTCCAAATGGATGGCACAAATCTATCCCCAATTTTTTTAGGTTAACATACATAAAACTGGATATATTTAATATATAGGATGTGATGAGTTTGGAGATAAGTAAACACCAGTGAAACCATCACCATAATCTATGTCATGTACATATCCATCACTTCCCAAAATTTCCTCCCTCACCATTTATTTATTTGGTTTGCAAATATTTTTTCCCATTCTGAATGTTGCCTTTTCACATTGCTGATTGTTTCCTTTGCTAAGCAGAGCTTTTTAGTTGGATGTAACATGTCAATGTCAATGAAGCTTTTTTCTTATTTTTTTTGTCTAGGAGTTTTATAGCTTTAGGTCTTGTGTCTAACTAATTTTTTTAATTTTATGGAATTTATTGAGGTGACATTTGTTAGTAAAATTATGCAGTTCTCAAGTGCACAACTCTATAATACATCATGCATATATCACATCATGTGTTCACCCCCCAAAATCAAGTATCCTTCCATCATCATTTATCTCCCCTTTACCCCCTTTTATATTCCCCCACTCCCTTTCCTTCTGGCAATCACTATACTATTGTCTGTGTATATATTTTTTCTTAATCCCATTATGGTTTTCATCCAGCTCCCCAATCTCCTTCCCTCTGACAGTGGTCAGTCTGTTCTCTGTATCTGTGTGTCTATTTCTATTTTGTTCATTAGTTTCTTTTGTTCATTAGATTCTACATAGAAATGAAATTGTATGATATTTGCCTTTCTCTGATGGGATTATTTCACTTAGCATAATACTCTCTAGGTCTATTCATGCCATCACAAAGAGTAAGATTCCTTCTTTTTGATGGCCAAGTAAAATCCCATTGTATAAATGTACTACATATTTTTAACCTACTCATCTGCTGATGGACCATTGGGCTACTTCCAAATCTTGGCTATTGTAAATTATGCTACAATGAACATAGAGATGCATATATTCTTCTGAATTAGTGTTTTGGGGTTTTTTGAATGTATTTCTACATGTGTAATCACTGGGTCATGTATAATTCATTCTGAGTTAACTTTTGTGCTTGATGTAAAATAAAGGTCCAATTTTATTTATTTATTTTTTGCACGTGGAATGTATTTTTTCCAACATTCTCTATTAAAGGGAATATCTTTCCTGTTGTGTATTCTTGGCACTTTCATCAAAAATTAGTTGAATATATATGCGTGTGTTTATTCCTAAGCTCTCTATTCTGTTCCTTTGGTACAATAGATTTTTAACATATCCTGGTCATTGCCTATTTCTGGGATTTTTGAAGCATTTTCATGCTGGATATCTAGGAGCTAACAATGACCAAAAAATCATGTAATTTCATATTTTCAGTCTAGGAAATTCTAATCTATCTGTCCAGTAAAGAGAGTACCCATTTTACTGGGTCTATTGTTAAAAAGTTTTGTATAGTTCTGCCACTTAGAAACTTCACTGTTCTTATTTTCCCTGATCTCTAGGAGAGGCAGAAAGAACAAACAGGACTGTGAAATTCAAATCAGCAAAACTATCAGAGAATCTCAAATTTCTAAGGTTTAATCTATTGCCCTTGAGACCAACTCCTGGGATTCATTGACTCTCACTTTATCTTAAATGCTGACCCATATATCTACAAGTAACACTTGCAATCCTGAACTCTACCTACTAAGAGCATATATGGTCAAATACTACAGGAAATTTAGGGAATACATTCAGTATTATTATCAAGAGGTTTGTGCTGCCTTTATTCATGTTCTTTCTAAACAACCTTTGAATGACCTACAACCTAAGACCAGTTCTAGAAAGAGCCCATCACGCGCTGTTCATAACTAGAACAGTGGTAAAATTTTTAGCAGTCGATCCTTGGATTCATGTCTCTCAAATAATGAGGCACAAGATATATTTGAATTACTGAAAGATAGCCCGTAGCAAAGATCTCAAGGTAATTCTTTGGATCTCTCTAGAAGCAGGCAATATTCTGAAACAGATAATTTCAATGCAAGATTTTCAGACTGAGTAGATGACAAGGTGATATGTAAACAGCTTCCACTCAGGATACACAGAATGAGACTGTAAATTGCAATACTTTAACCTGTGATATTTTGTTCTTTATTTTTTTAGACATTTTGTTTCCCCTTTTGCTTTTTTAAGGCTATCTTTAATTATGTTATTTTAATAACCCTATTCCTAAATTTTGATGTTTGCATGCTTATTCACTCCATTTTATGAGCCACATAAAAGCCTGCAATTTACTAGTAAACTACAGCAGTGGAAAGTACATGTTCCAATAGGAACCACCCAGCTTACTTTAGTACCAGTTCCTTATAATAAATCTGTTTGTTTCCTAGATAAGTGTATTTGACTGTTAGCTAACATTGTAGGTAGAAAAACCCATAAGAGACCAGACAGTAAGAAATCTGAAACCCCATATCACAATGTACTTAGAAAAGGAGGTTCCTGTCTTCACTAAAACATTAAGTGATCTTTTGTTGGGCCCTGCTTTTGAAACTGAGCTTACCCAAAAGTAAAACTGAGAAGAGAACCAGGATACAGATGGTATATACTTGAAGGCCAACTAACTTTCAGAGATCTCAGAGAAAGACACTATTTTTCTTTTGCTTTAGATCTACTTAAGGATCTTGACGGTGAAAATTTCATTGCCTGGTACTGGACCATTCTTGACAAGCTGTGCCAAACTTAACACTATTTGACAATCCATTAAGATAGATTATCCAAAAACAGATCATTGGCTTCCAATGAGTGATATTGGATTTGTATACAAAGTACTACTGATTTCTACCTGCCAGCTAGACAGGGACTTGTTATATCAGTAATCTGATTCGTATCTTAAGGATAGTCTCTGCAAGAAACACCTGGGACCATTTTAGCCCATTTTTCTCTTTAGAAAATGTTCTCCATGTGCTTTAAAACAGGTCTGGTGAGTAGGAAAAATCCTACCTGCTATGGTTCACAGACTAACATAAGACAAAGTGCCATCAAGATAAGTGTCAATTGAGAAATGCATTAAATTCTGTTCAGAATAAAGCTTCTTGAGATATGATATTGACCACTTAGAAGGGAATGTATGCTTTTTGAGGGCATGACTATTCTGCTTACATTCCATTTTTTTTTTTTAGAGATAATTCATCCTTTTGGTTTTTTTTTTTAAGACTTTATTTATTTTTAGAGAGGGAAGGGCGGGATGGAGAGAGAGAGAGAAACATCAATATGCGGTTGCTGGGGGCCTTGGCCTGCAACCTAGGCATGTGCCCTGACTGGGAATTGAACCTGCGATGCCTGGTTCACAGCCCATGCTCAATCCACTGAGCTACACCAGCCAGAACCTACATTCCATTTTTTTAAATTAAAGTTATTGGGGTGACATTATAAGATCATATGTTGCACATGTACATTTCTTTGATATGCACTGTATATACACCAGCCAAAGTCAAATCTTCTCCCATCACCATATATTTGGCACCCTTTACTGCATTTTCAACACCCCTTCCCTATGTTAACCAACATACTGTTGTTTGTGTCTATGAGTTTCAGTTTTAGATTCCACATATGAGTGAAATTATGTTTCTTAGCTTTTTCTAACTAACTTACTTTGTTTAGCATTACATTCTCACAGTCTATCCATGTTGTCACAAATGGCAGTATTTAATCTTTTCTTACGGCTGAGTAGTATCCATTGTATATGTGCACATACATCTTCTTTATACATCTTCTTTATCCAATTTTCTATCAAAAGACACTGGTGGTCTCCATGTCTTGGCCACTGTGAATAATCCTGCAATACACTTAAGGGTGCATACCAAATTTTTCGGGCAGTAAGACACACCAGACCATAAGGTGCACCTAAGTTTTGGAGGAGGAAAGTAGGGGAAAAAATTTGAAGCAAAAAATGTGGTAAAATATTTAATAACATAAATAACATAAGCCCCCACCCCTACCCCCAGCAAGCCAGGTAAGCTACATGTGGATTATAAGACACACCCTCTTTCTTCCCAAATTGGGGGGGGATGTGTCTTATAGTACAAAAATTGTGGTATATCTTTGCCAATAAATGTTTTTGAGCTGTTTTTGGCAGATACCCAGAAGAGGGCTTGCTAAGTTATATGGTAAATCTACTCTTAATTTTTTGAGGAATTTCCATACTGTTTTCCATAGTGGAGGTACCAGTTTACATTCCTACCAGCAGTGAATAAGGGTTTCTTTTTCTCCACAACCTTTTCAACACTCATTATTGCCTGTCTTGTTGATAATAGGCAAAGAGATGTGAGATGAAGCAATCAGACAAGAGAAAGAAATAATAGGCATCCAAACTGGGAAGGAAAAAGTAAAAGTGTCACTTTATACAGATGATGATTCTGTACATAGAAAATCCTAAAGACTCCACCAAAAATCTATTAAAAACAATAATCAAATACAGTAAAGTTGCAGGGTACAAAATCAATGTATAAAAATCTATTGCTTTCCTATATGCTAGTAACAATGAAACTTCAGAGAACAAAATTTAAAAATTCCTTTTGCAATTGTCACCAAAAGAATAAAATACCTAGGGATAAACTTAACAAAAGATGTGAAGGATCTATATACTGAAAACTACAAAGTGTTATTAAAATACATTGAAAAAGACACAATGAAAAGGATATATTCTGTATTCATGGATTGGAAGGAGCAGCATAGTTAAGAAGACCATATTACGCAAAGTAAAATAAGATTTAATGCAGATTCCTGGCCCAGATGGATGCATAGGTAGATACACTTTGCTTCCTCACATAACCAAAAGAAGGACAACAAATTTAAAAACAAAAAATCACGAGAACTACCAAAGAATCAAACTGTATGGAATTCCAACAACCAAGAAGGTAAAGAAGAAATATTCATGCAGACTGACTGGTAGGAGGGGAAGAGACAGGCAGCCAGGGTGGAGAAGACTTGTGGCAATATGGTAGCTGGCCAAGTGGGTGGTTCCCGCCACCCCCACCCCCAGCAGCCCGCTTGGGAAAACTCTAATAGCATAATCAATAAAATACAATTTTTTTAAATTTTTGAAAAAGAAACATAATTGAGAGCCCAGAAATAAAACCACTGGAATATGGGCAAATAATTTTTTACAAAGGAGCCAAAAAACATGCAATGGAGAAAAAAAAAGCCTCTTCAATAAATGGTGCTGGAAAAATTAGAAAGTCACATTCAAAAGAAGAAAACTATGTTACAGTTTTCCCTATGTACAAAAATTAATTCAAAATGGATCAAATATTTAGATATAATATCTGAAACAAAAAAATTATATAGAGAAAAATATAGATACTAAACTTATGGACCTTGGACATAGATAATATTTTATGAATTTGACCCCAAAGGCAAGAGAAGTAAAGGCAAAAATAAATGAATGGGGCTATATCAAACTAAAACCCTGCATAGCAGAGGAAAATGCCAGCAAATCAAAAAGCCAACCAGCCCAATAGGACATGATATTTGCAAAAAACAGCTTTGACAAGGGAATAATTTCCAAAATACATAATGAACTCATACACATCAAAAGCAAACAAACAAACAAAAAATCCAATAAAAAAATAGGCAGAGTAAAAAGACAACCCACAGAATGGGAGAACATATTCACCAATACATATGATAAGGGGTATTGATACATCTGAATAGACAGTTCTCCAAAGAGGACATACAGATGGCCAATAGACATACGAAAAGATGTTCAACATCACTAATCCTCAGAGAAATACAAAATTAAAACCACAATGAGATATCATCTCATACCTGTCATCAAAAACTCAACAAGCAACAAGTGCTGGTGAGGATATGGAGAAAGGGGAACCCTTTTGCACTGTTGGTGGGAATTCAGACTGGTGCAGCCAGTGTGGAAAGCAGTATGGAGATACTTCAAAAAATCAGAACTGGATCTGCCTTTTGACCTAGTGATCCCACTTCTGGAAATATATCTGAAGGAACCCAAAACACTAATTCAAAAGCACACAAGCACTCTTATGTTCATTGCAGTGTTATCTACAATCACTAAGATATGGAAGCAGCCCAAGTGTCCATCAGTAGATGAGTGGATAAAACAACTATGGGACATTTACACAATGGAACACTACTTGGCTGTAAAAAAAGAAGAAAATGTTACCTTTTGCAACAGTATGGATGGACTGGGAGAACATCATGTTAAGTGAAATAAGCCAGTCAGAGAAAGACAAATACCATATGATTTCACTCATATGTGGAATCTAATGAGTTAGCTGAGCTAACAAGCAAAATAGGGACAGACTTATAGGATGACAGCTAAGGGGTGGGGGAGGTTTGGGGGGAAGGACTGAGCAAAAAGTAAAAAGGATTCATGGACATGAATGACAGTGTGGTAAATGCAGGGGGGAAAGGGGTATTAGGGGACTAGATGGTAATGGGAAAAATACAGTAAATTTTTTTTAAAAGAAAAACCAGTTATATGGCTACCTTATTTAAAACAAAAATATAAAAACATTTACGTAACAGACTCTCATGTTGTACTTGATTTCATAAACTACAGCATTTAAAATTCTTTTAAAAATCAAGTTAGTGGGAGAAAGAGCTGAAGGGATGAAAAAGTACAAAATGGTAGTTACAAAATATTCATGGGTATATAAAGTAAATCATAGGGAATATAGTCAATAATATGTATTTGAGTACTGGAAATACTGAGGGGAACATGTAAAGTATATGATTAACCACTAAACTGTACATTTGAAGCCAATATAAAATAATATTGAAAGTAGACTATAATTTAAAAATAAATGAAAATAAAGTCAAGTTATCAGAACAAACAAACAAACAAACAAAAACAAATATGGGCAGAGGACTTGAACAGACACTTTTCCCAAGAAGACATACAAACGGCCAACAGATATATGAAAAGATGCTCAACTTCACTAGCTATTAGGGAAATTCAAATCAAAACTACAGTAAGATACCACCTCACCCCTGTTTTTACATTCCGTGAACCTCTTTGGTATCTTTAATATCATGAAAAAGATTTAGAAGGAAACAAACAATAAGATTATCATTTTGACTAATTTTTTAAATTCGAGCACCTTGATTCCTGGCTGACGAGTGAATTACAAACTCAAATCATAATTCTTCCCTCGGTATTTGTCTGGTTGCAGTGTGATGTGTGATCTCTGTATGATGGAATAGTGCTGAGCAGCCACTGTGCCACTGAATGAGTCAACTAATAATCATCCAACAGAAAGGACAGGGAAACCTGATGCTTGTGGAGGTTGAAACAACCATCCTTGGGAATGTGATACTCTGTCTCGACAACTCATGTGTTAGTGAACCTCTCACGGTCCAGGCTAATGAGTGACGGCACGACAGGACACTGAAAACTGCAGTAATCTGCACCAGAGGTTTTCAACTGGTGTGTCAGAATCGTTTTTAAAATGTGCAATACCTGACCATTTAGTCAGGGGCACTGACCTAATTTTTCCCTTAGATTGTCAAATAAAAAAATGACAATAGACACCACAAAAAAAAAATTCTGCACATTTTTGTGTGCCACAGAATTTTAGTAATTAGTTTATGTGTGCCATGAAATGAAAAATGTTGAAAATCACTGATCTACATGCATTCTGCTTATTGTCTATATAAACGAGACTTTTTGGTTGTTTTCATTAATATGAATTTGTTGTTCTTTATCAACATTAATTTACTATTCCAGGAAACATTTGCTAGAAAAAAAATGCAACTAATTTTATAGTTTGTTCCAGGGACTTGCTGAAAAGTCCATTTAAATAAACACCAAACTGTTCAACTGTTCAACAGATAGCATCACGCAAGTGTCTACATCCTTACACTCTGTGAAAGTCCTTACATTGCTGTGTGTACCCGTACTAAATTATAATGATCTGTAACAATCTCAATCAAGCCCTTGCATTGACTATGCACCTTAAACCAGGCTGCCAATCCTCACAGATACCAAGGTTTTGCAGTTCCCTATCTGATGCTACTAAAACTCTCTCAAGATTGTACTCTCCCTTACTATGGTAAGAATACACTGAGCTTAATGAGCTTTTATCCATATATATGCATATATATGCAATGGATTAACACTGGCAAGGGGTTAATCCATTCAGAAACATGCCAGAATGTACCTGCCAAAGTAAGCATTATTCTCTTGGGAGCCTAGTTTCCCCAGAAAATTTAGTTGTTAAATGATTAGCTATATGGTTGCCTAAGATAAATTTATCCTTTATTCATTAAACAGTTTCCTTAGCAGTGCTGCATGCTGAACAGCTTAGTCTGTTACAAAGACAGTTGAGAATTATTATTTTTTTATTGTTGTTCTATTACAGTTGTCCCAGTTTTCCTCCTTTGCTCTCCCCTGCCCCACCCACACCCCCACCCCCTCCACAGTCAACTCCTATCCCGTTGTCCGTGTCCATGGGTCATTTATTCTTGTTCTTTAGACCCTTCCTCTTCTTCCCTCTGTTATCCTCCTCTCCCTCCCCCTCTTCTCTGGGTATTATTTTAAATTTGCTTTAGAATTGTTTAAATTGAGGCAAACTAAAATTTTACTTAAAAGGAAAAGCATATCAACAACCTTTTATATAAACTGTAACAATACCTAGGAGTTTCTTAATAAGTTTAACTGAGTTGTTTAAACTGCCAAAGACACTTTCAGTAACTAAAAATAGTCTCACTGAGCCAAACTCCCAGCCACAGGTCCTGCCCATTAGTGCTCCTAAAAGCCTGAGTTGAGATATTGAAGCAAGATTTATTCCTATTATTCATATGAGATAATCTTCAATAGTAGCCTAGAATTATTTGTAGCTCATTGAGATCTCAAGAGCTCCCAATTGAATGGTGTGTTTGTGTGCTATTTATGACCAGAAAATAAACTTCTGCTATAAACCATTTGTAAATTTGTAGATGTAAGTGAAAGACGATGTAGGTTTTTTTGTGAAAATGAAATATGTTATAAATTGCCTTATGGCTCTCTAGATAGAGGATGCAGGGAAGTTTTGTTTTGTTTTGCTTTGCTACTGACATATCATTTGGCAACATTTCTTTTTGGCTTCAGTGGATGTTTTGGCTTGACTGCTGTACCACATGTGTTCCTGGGAGCCAAAGGACTTGTCCAAGACCTTTGTCTTGTCCTACTTGCCTAGTCTGGTGCAGATATAGCCCTGAATGCACGCTGATGGTCGACTTGGAGAAGCTCAAGAAAATAAAGAGAGCTGAAATGCTTGGACCTTAGTCTGGAAAATGCAAATTGAATCCAGGGGAGCAGAAATGTGGGCCGTAGAGTTGTAATGTCGACCTCCTTTGCGTGATGGAGAATATGAGAGAATGGTGCAGATAGTCCCTGGATACCACAGCAAACTCAGAGAAGGCCAGAAGCATAATAGAAAAAGGCCAAGAGGACAGAAGAAACCTCCTAAAAGATTATTGTGGTTTCAAGAGACAAGTTCTTAACAATATAGGCTTACCTGAAGAAACAAAAAATCCCAAATGAACAATGTAACTTTACCTAAAGGAACCTAAAGGAGCTAGAAAAAGAAAAACAAACAAAACCCAAAATAGAATAAAGAAAATAATAAAGATCGGAGCATAAATAGAGACAAAACAACAACAACAACAATAGAAAAGACCAACAAAGCTAAGAGCTGATTCTTTGAAAAGATAAAAGAGTGTTAAGGTCTTGTTTGTTCATTTATTTGTTTTCGATATGCAGAAGTAAATTCACCATGCAGCTCATGAACTGAAGCTTCAGGTTGTCTTCCTCAGTGAGTGCTGAGAACCGAGCATTTCTGGGAGTTACTGTGAGCTTCAGGCTGAGGACAAGCGAGGTCGGCAGGAGCGTTTCTTTGTCGGTATCTCCCGTGACTGCCCCAAGAGATCTCCAAAGAAAAGGACCCGAATCTGTAGTAATTTTTTGGTGGTTTCTTTCCTTTTCTTCTCTTCTTTTAAAAAAGGCTTTATGTATTTATCTTTAGAGAGAGAGGAAGGAAAGGAGAAAGAGAGAGAAACATCGATTGGTTGCCTTTTGCACCCTCCCAACCAGGAAGCTGGCCCACAGTCTCGCCCTGTGCCCTGACTAGGAATCAAACCTGTGACCTTGTGCTTTTCAGGACAATGCCCAACCCACTGAGCCACACCAGTCAGGGGAGGTGGTTTATTTTCTTATTCTAAATATCTATCCACTTTTGTACTTAATTTTGTCTTTGCAATTCTATATTTCTTCTGAAGAGTCTCCCAATATTGTGCAAGCTTCAGCCCCCTCCCCACCAAATCTGAATTGGACTTCGAATTTGTGGTCACAATTTCAGACAGGTATTTGTACTCTTTTTTTTACACTTTACAAATACATATCTTGTGAACAGATGGTTTATGAAACATCTTGTCATGTTTGCTACTCATGTCAGACTGAATGCCTTAGAAAGGACCCTCTCAGGGGCAGGATTTCCAACAGAGGAAGGTTCTCCAACATGAGACTGCCTTCTAATAGTTTTGATTGCACACTGCAATCTTCCAATACATAGCTATCAAGAGATTTTTAAAACCTGGTTATCACATATATTATATAATAGGAATAAGACAGCACACTAGGAGGCAGTGGCTGAAATCTCTGGGGGTCAGTGTGGAATTCACAGATCACTGGCTCTCCCCTGTGTATCGCTGCTGAGACCACGTGGGAAAACTGATAAAGGGAGTAAGGGAAACCAAAAGATCTGTGCCGAGAAACTGAGAAGAGTCCAGAAATTTAAAAGAGTATTAATTTGTAACACAACACAAATTACTTTGTTTTCACTGAGGAAATTATTTTTAAGGACTTTTTTAGCACCCAAGGCATTTTTTTTCATGACAATTAGTTGGAATTTTAATTATTTTAATTATGTAAATAGTTCAATAGTATAAAAGAAATACCACGCTCTTGCTTTCAGCTTAAAATATTATTTTTCTTTTAGAAGTTAAGTATACCACACTTAGGTGTTTCCAGAGAATTTTATGATATGGGAATGGAGAGTACAAGGTTCCGGTTTGCCTTTGAAGATATAACAGCTGATACTTGGATCTTTGATGTTATTTTAAGATGGTGTTTAGAGTTGATTTTATTACAGTATTATTAAATATGAAGACTAATTTTTAATGCTCCCAAAAGCAAGCATTCTATGTCCTTATGTACTTTGTCAACATTATTAAATAATGTAAAATGTATTTCCTTTGACAGAGGGTATAATAAGATAAAATAATTCTCCTCATTATGGAGTTCATTCATTCATTTTTCACCTAGCAGGTACTCAACAAATATTTGTTGAATAAATGAATTCTTTTAACTATTAGATAATGCCTGCTCATATAAAAGACATATATTTAAATGGATCCATGGTAATCAAAACTCAAAACTAACCAGTACCTTCTTTCAGATAGGAGAATACTTTTTTTGAGGACTTTCAAGCTATTGAGTGTATTTTTATTTGGGGAGAGTTTTTTGAATATATCTTTTTAACCCTAGCTTCTAGCACAGTTGCTGACATTGTAAATGCTCAATAAGTGTTTGTTGAATACATGAATAAATTTGACACTTTAAGGGGTAGTTCATTCACTTGAAATTATACATAGTATTTTTTTAATTTAGGTTAACCACTTATTTTAATAATGATCTGGTCAGCAATATATAGATGTTATCTCTGATGACTGTTAAGCATGAGACCACCAGGGAAAATCCAGAGATAGGATAGATGAGAAGTAGAGGAAATTTCATAGTTTCAGGTCAGACAACCCTGCAATAATGATATGACCAAAAATAGTAAGTTTGGTCAGTAGTAAGCATGGGCCAGTAAAAAGGACACAGGAGGGAGTTTGAGGTTGTGAAACACATAAAGGGGATGATTAAGATATATGTGGGAAGTGATGGTTTACTTCATGAAGCTAGGACAATGGTATGTTGAAGAGTAATGACATGTGTGGTTAGAAAATATAGGAATTGTGGATTCTGTTAATGAAGGGTCTGAGATGCCAAACTGAGGAATTTAGATGAGATGTCCCATGCAAGAGAGAGTGATTCTAAGAGATGTCAGGATTGAGAAAGACAATCCTGGCAGCTGTGTGCCCCATAGAATGACAGGCTGAGAGGCTAGAAACTCAGTATATATATCTGTGGGCTTTACAGTAACATGTGTGTATGTGTGTGTATGTAATACATGTGTATGATATATATATATGGTAACATATATGTGCAATATAAATAAATATGTGATATACATATCAGTATTATATATTATATATTTTATACATATGTTTATATATTTGAGGGCCTCTCAGTAATCCCAATAAGGATGTGAAGGTCTGCTCTCAGGAGGTTTCTAAAATAAAGGAGGAAAATACAAGCACACGAGGTGGGGCAGGACAACATTTGATTGACTAGGGGCAGGTAGGGCAATTCATGGTGCCAGTTCAGCAGTAAGGTCATTTGGTTGGGTGTAAGACCTAATTACATTTCAGATGGTATAGATTCCATGGGACATGCTTTCTGACACAGATGATGAGGAAAGATGAGACGTTACAACACAAATTTTAAATTTTGGGAATTACCAATATATGTGATCTGAAACTGCAAGAGTGGGTAAATGCAGAGAATAGTAGAAAAAGGAGAACA
The DNA here is from genome assembly GCA_004024845.1 of Tonatia bakeri. Classification (NCBI taxonomy): domain Eukaryota; kingdom Metazoa; phylum Chordata; class Mammalia; order Chiroptera; family Phyllostomidae; genus Tonatia; species Tonatia bakeri. The sequence continues at coordinate 71,495 of PVIA01000336.1, forward strand.
AATACCAAAATAAGCTTTGATTGACCTCAGAATATTGGTCAAGAAGAAGGAAGAAGGTGGGGAAAGTTAAAAATGTAGCTGATAAAGGAGGAATGGCATGTTTTAAGAGGAGAAGAAAGATTTCAAGGAAATGGTGACCAAGAGGGTCAATTGTAGTCAAGGAAACGGAAGACAAAGTAGTTGTAAAAGCTCAGGGGAAAAATTCATGCATCTGGGAGCAGAAAAAGGGCAAAAATTATTTTTAAAGCAAAAACTTTATAACTATTTCTCCTAAAAACATATGAGGCTGGATATTGTACTATTAATGTTTTCAAAAAGATTAGTACAAATCTTAATATAAGGATGCTGCATAGTGATGTACAGTCTTGATTCTTATAGTATTGCTACTGAAATCTATGCAGTAGACTGGAATGGAGAATAAGATGATTGCTCCTCAGATGCTTCAGATAAGCTGTTGAACTTCCAAATGGAAGAATTAGATATATTTTTATCTTCAGGGAGGATGAGTCATTTTTAAGAATTTTTTGTTGGGTTATTCTTAGTGACTTGATACAGAGGCTGGTAGATATGTTCTTTTGCTTAGTTTTCAAAGGATTAGAAATTGAAAATAGTAAAGAATTTAATCTTGTGAAAAAACAAAAATAAAAAGCTTATTTCTGTGCTCACTCAAAATATATAGGAGAGAGATATGAAAACAAGTCAAAAGTTGAAGTTGGAAGGGAATTGGGACTTATACTCCAGTCTCTGTGAATTTTACATTCACAGAAGTGGTAAAACAAAATGGACTTATATTTTAAAATAACTGTCTATATGTATTTGATAGCATATACATAGTAAATTATAACCAAGTACATTTTATAATATATGGTAAAACATGAGTTCCTACAAAAGTGATATTTTGTGGTCATTTTTCTTAACCAAGATTATCAATAATATAAGGCTGAAAGTTATTTGCAGTTCATACTTTGCAATGCTAAGAATAACAAAAATTAAAAATTTGTGCCCTTCCGTAAACTCTTTAAGTAGAGGGTTACTAAAATTGGAATACAACATTCATGAATGTGTTTTTGTTAATAATCTTGAATGAGTATTGTTCTCAATTGAAATTATTATTCATCCACAAAACAACCATCCCAAAATAGAAGGTGGGGCAAAAGTAGGTTTACAGGTGGGAGTATGCAGAACACAATGCTTATTTTTATATTTTATTCATTAATTATTGTATTATTTTTCACATTACAACTGTAAACCTACTTTTCCCCATTCTGTATATACTAAGTCAGCATCAAAATTTAGGCTGATGATTGTACTTTGCTGTTTGCTATTTGCTTCGATTGCTATTTTCAATTGTACTCTGTTAAATCACTCTTTCCAGAACTCTTAAATTTTTCTTAGATTGTTTTTGTAACTTTCCATCCATTCCCTAATATTAAAAAGTCGATTCTATTCTAGAGTGATCAAAGTTAAGCTATTTGCCAAAGAAGCACCGTGCCTCTCTTTTTGTCCTGTGCTTGCTTAATGCCCTAAGAAAGTTGCACAGTGGAGATACATGTGTGGGTCCTGTTCTTTCATTTCTTCTCCTTTTCTAATTCTGTTCCCTCCCTTTCTGGGTTTACCTATCTTCTTCTACCTTGGGGCTGAGCAAGAGAAATATTAGAACAGCCAAATGTGTACACCTGCATTCCAAGGTTGGCTCTCTTAGCTGATATGAAAGCATAAATTTTTAAAGAGTTCCACTCAGGTTCCCACTCTTATTGCAGTGGCCCTCCTGTTCATGATAAGAGTAAGACAACTCAAGCGTGGATAAACTCCTAGCTGGGTAAATCGTAGGAGTACCGACTACCCCAACAGAGCTGCAGGGCTGCTATGTCTCTCCTATTAAACTATTTTTTTTTTAACCAAATAGGCACAGATGGCAGATCCCTAATCCTGTTGCCACAAAGAATGTTATATGTAGTCTTTATCCTTTGCAGTAACCTCAAATTCAAAATAATTTTTCCTCTTGGCTGGAAGGATGGAATCATCACTTTTTTTTTTTGTCCTTCAGGCAAGCAATGGCAATAGTTTCACACCCAATGTGACTAGCTTCCTAGATCCTTAATCATCACATGTTAGCTTCTTTTCATTCTGTTCACATTCTTAGACATTGCTGTGTTTTTTTAATTAAACTCTTCTCATTAATCTTATAGAAATGTGCCATGTGTGTTTTGTCATGACTATGACTGCAATGAATGATAAACACAATCTCTACAACTTCATATTATCAATATTTTAAGGTGAAAATGTAATTTACATATATTGTTTTATATAAAAGCAGAGAGAGAACACTTTGAAATATAATAATTTAAATTCTCAGCTCTGATATACATAGCTTGTTTCTAAAAAGATATATACATGGCTACAATATGAAGACAGTGAGATAAAGGAATCATGTATACAGCTTATGTTCAACAAATATTCATTCAATATCTATTTGTTATGAAATACTAGTTCTTTCTATACTATAAAGTGTTATATAAATGCAAGTTACTGTAACTCTTAATCTGATATATTATAAATATCTAGCAGCCATGAAGAAAATATTCTTCTTTGTGTGGAATGAGAAAGACTAGACTAGAGAAAGTATAAGTAATTCTTTCTAGTGTCCTTCAGTGGATTGTTTTGATATTTTCTTTTTCTTTCTACACATATAAAATTAAGTTCAAGAGGAAGAAAAATGTCCAAGCTCATTTAATGAGCTCAGCATTATTCTAATTCCAAAACCAGATAAAGGCATTACAAAGAAAGAAAATTATAGGCTACTAATTCTAATAAACATAGATGCAAAAATCCTCAACAAAATACTATCAAAGTATTCAATGGTACCTTACAAAGATCACACATAATGATCAAGTGGGACTTGTTCTGGGCATGCAAGTTTGGTTTAATATTCACAGATTCATAAATGTGCTACAACATACAAACAAAATGAAAAATAAACATCTGTGATCATATCAATAGACACAGGAAAAGCACTTGACAAAATCCAGCACTCATTGATGATGAAAATTCCTAGCAAAGTGGGAATAAAGAAAACATTCCTCAACTTAACAAACCCACAGCTGTCATCATACTCAATGGGCAAATGCTCTAAGCATTTCAGTTAAAATCAGGAACAAGACTGGGATGTCCACTTTCACTACCCTTATTTAATATAGTACTGGGAATCTTAGCCATAGGAATCAAAGAAGAAGAAATAAATGGCATCCAAATTGGAACAGAAGAAGTAAAATTATCATTATTTGCAGATGACAAGATGCTGTGTGTCGAAAACCCTAAAGATTCCACACACACAACAAAACTACTAGAACTAATAAATAAATTCAGTAAAGTAGCAGGATAAAAATAAATATCCAGAAATCAGTTATGCTTTTATACACTAGTGATGAACAAGAAAGGGAAACTAAGAAAACAATTCCATTTACAATTAAATCAGAAAAACCCAAAATACCTAGAAATAAATTTAACCAACAAGACAGAAGACTTGTACTCAGAAATTTATAAAATGCTGAAAAAAGAAATTAAAGAAGATACAAATAAGTAGAAGTATGTATTATCCTCAGAGACAGGAAGAATCAACATTATTAAAATGCCCATACTACCCAAAGTAATCTATAGATTTAATGCAGTTCCCATATATTTTGCAGAACTAAAACAAATAATCCTAAAGCTAATATTGAACCAAAAAAGATCCTGAATAACCACAGCAGTCTTGAGAAAGAAAAACAAAGTTGGTAGTATCACACTACCTGGTATGAAACCATACTATAAGTCCATAGTAATCAAAACAGCAGAGTACTGGGGTGAAAACAGACACATAGATCATTGTAACAGAATAGAGAGGTAGGGTGAAAGTACTGATTGACATTAAACTTTGTAAGCTAGAAATGCATATACAAATTTCCAGACAAGAACTAAAAGAACATGAGTTAAATATATAACTCCCAAAAAGAGAGAGAAGAAATTTTAAATACTGAAAATGTATTTAAAGTGAAAAAAATAAAAGTGAGGAAAAATATAAAAAGTGTTATAAAATAAATTAAATCATATAGAATGGAATGCCCCAATTAAAAGACAAATATTTTCTAATTTTATAGTAAATAATATATAAATAGCAGGTAAAATCATAATAGTTGACAGGTTTTGACTACAGGAATTATAATTTCATATAATTCAAATTAATAGTGTTATTTAGAAGAGAAACATATAGAGCATCAGGCTAGAGAGGCATTGAAGTTAAAGAAATGTGGAAGATACCTGAGCAAACACTAAACAAAATATAGCTGATTTATCTATATAAATCAGATGAAATAGAATGAAAAACAGAAAGCATTAGCAGAGATAAAAAGGGTGAATTAATAATGACTGGATTGAAGTTTAATTTCAATAAGATTTAATAATTTGTAGTCATCTAAATACAGTAGCCTCAAAATATAGAAAACAAATAATGGGCTAAAGTACAGGAGAAATTGACAAATCCACACTCATACTGAGGCAAGATAGTAAGAAGCTAGGAAAATTCCTAGGCAAGTGGAAATTCCTAGCAAACGGAGACAAGGAAATAAAACTAGGCCAGATAGTTCAAGTAACTTATAGCCAGCTGGTGAATTACAAGAAATTATCTCCCCTAGCCAAGGACACTTGAGAGAGAATGATTTATACCTCTCCTCCCTAACCAAAGAATACATTGCTTAAATCTCCCTGGTTTGGAAAGTAAAGAGCAGAGACCCAATTAATGTCATTTGTGCCAGCTATATCCAAGGACAGATGAAGTCAAGTGAACAAATAACAGAAACCCCATTAAAAGTTAAGCAGACTCAAGATAGAAGTAAAACAGTATAAAAGACCAAAGAATGTTCCCAAAAGCTTCCTATCTGCTCATTTTAACACATCAGCATATTAAAAATGTACCTGGAAAGCTGATGAATATTCTGCTGAAACCTCCCCTAAGATTCTCACCCACAGAAAAAAAAGATAAAAAGCCCTCAGAACAAAGACACAGTGTGGGCTCTAGGGTGGAGCAAGTCCATTCCCCTTCTCAGGGATGAACATTTTATTTCCTCCTAAACTCTAAGGGCCTCAAGGAGACCTCAGCCAGGGGAGCAGTGAGCAGTGGCAGCTGGACCCAGGCTGACCCCTTTACCCTAGAGTAATCAGGCCAAATCGCTGGAGAGTAATCAGGCCAAATCGCTGGAGAAGGCAGGGGTCAGGGAGAAAACCCAAGGTGGAATTGAAGATTGGAAGCAGCTTGCCCTCCCTGTGAGGGGCAGGGACACAGAGAAAGGAGGGAGATTGCCCGATGCAGATAAGCAGCTCGTGACTCAGCAGAAAGGATCTTATACAGAGCATGCGTGGGTTAAGACTTCTGGCCCCTTACAGAACATCGTAGCTAGAAGAAGAGCAAAGGCAAATATGGTTGATACTGGCCCTCACTGATTGAAAAGGTGGACACTCCCACTGGCTTCTGGTACAGGCGGGATTTTGGGAGGGGATTTTCAAACAAAGCTGGCGAAAGCTGCTCTTGCTTTGCCCAACATGTGCAGGAGCAGCAGGCACTGGGACTACTTGGGGTTTAGGCCTTGCATGGTCGGAAGCCAGCTCCTGGAGGCACGGTGCCATACTGGAATATGTGCTTCCCTGGGTACCAGCCCTTGGGATGATATGACCCTGTGCAGCAGGGCACGTGGGTTCTGGACTGCTTCCACTCTCTCACCCTGAGAGCAGCGCATGGAGACTGAGAGCACAGGCGAGTGAGAGCTGGTGTTCTCAGAGGTGTTGGTGACTCTGGCACCTGAGAGAGACAGCCTGGAGCTGTGGAGATGGAGACACATTTGAGTAACAACCTTGCGCTACAGATAAGTAATAACGGGGCACTTCTGGACATGGATTTGGACTGCGATCGTCCTCTGGTTGGTGGTTTCCTGTGCTTTGCTGGAGAGGTCGGCTCAGATGGCTCAGAGCAGGAATGCTCCCAGTCCCTCAAATTGGGAGCCCTGTTAATAAAAACCTGTTTTCATCCCCACAAATCTTTGTTATGTGTATACATGGCAACAAGTTGCCAAACCCCCAGGCTGTCTGGTTCCAATCCTGTCTCCAGGGTCCCCTTTTTCTCTGACTTCCAGGTGAGCTAAAAGCAGCCCCAGCTTGACTCACTCCTTTCCTAGAAAGCAAAAGCCGCCCACCTAGGCTCTCCTGTTACTTCTTCTACCTTAAGTCCTCTGTCTCTGTGACCTTTATTTACAGGTGAGCTAGCCGCACCATGACTCACTCCTTTTCTACAGCTTTTCTAGGGACCCAGAGCAGCCCCACATAGGCTCTCTTTTGTCACTGCTTCTACCCTAAGCCCTTCCTTTGTTTGCCTGTCCCCAGCCTTAATAAACATATTCTCGAAATCACCTGGACTTGTGTTGTGAAATCTTTACTACTTGATGTCAAGAACTCACACACTACAGGCCGGCCTGAGGCAGACCTGCTCCAGGTTGGTGCCTGTCCATTAACAATACCAGAACATTTAAGCTTGGATTTCTCAGTAATTAAAAAGACAAGCAGATAAAAACAATTAGAAAAAAAATCTTTTATTTAAATCTTCAGATTGGAGCAATGTGATTAGAAAACAAACTGAGAGATGGATGTAGAACATTGTATGCAACAACGTCTATATAAATACTAGTGGTAAAAGTAGAAGTAATGGTTAATGAACTCAACACAGATTAAAGATGAAATATTTTAAATATTAAAGTTAACATGTACAACTGAAAACAACCCAAAAGAATATTCAAATAGTGACATATAGAATATACTATAAATGTGGAATATATAACTAGTCATATCATATGTTAATAAAAGAAAGCTCCAGAAGGATATTTATAAAAAAATTAACAGATTATCAATAGGTAACAAAATATTTTTTCTTCTATTTTTTCTATATTATTAAAATGTCACTAAACATTTGTTGAATAATTTTCACATATAAAAATGCATTTTTTCATTCACCAAAAACACAAAATAAGGGAAAATTATTCTAAATAATGAGGCACTGTCTTTCTAAGTGTGAGGCAGCTGTAATCTCTATGGGAATCATTTCACTTTCTATTTTTAAAAAGTTGTCAGGCTGCATGCTAGACCTATAGTCAGAATATTTGAGGGTTGTTCAGAAAATCATTGAAAGAGAAGGAAAGTGAAGATATAAGAAAGCTAGCAACAATGTCAATGATTGACAATTATAATACATTTCATATGGATTTCCTTCACTTCAGTCCCCTGCTATGGCAAAATGAGTCCATTGTGAATATAGAATCTATTATTTTGCTGTCATAGTCACAAAGCATTAGAGCTTTATTTTGTGATTTGAGAAATAGAACCACTTAAAGAATTAATTTTAAAATTCACAAATAGTGCTGATTCACTTAGCTTTTACTTACATATGTCTGAAGCCATGACTTCAAAGGTTATTTTTTATTATTTTAAGCATACAGGGATAGACATTGAATGATCAAATCTTTAACTGCACTCAGTTAATTGTGTACCCATGTATTTCTGCACATTTCTAGCTAATGACTAAATATTATAATCTGTAATGTATTTTAGATTAGGTTAGAGGGGGTGGTAGTTTGAATAGAGGCTCTAAATAATAGGAACTAAAATAATTCATGTTTCCAATTTCTTTTTTAAAAAAGGAAGCTCAGTGGTTTGATAGATATTTGAAGTATTACCTAGATTTCCTTTCTTTCATCCATACTAAGAAAATTTAATCAAAGTTTAAATGACTAATAATGTTTATTTTGCCAGAAAGTTATATAATTCAGGTGAATAGAGTCAGATAGATTCAAATATAGGAGGCTGGACTACCCACAATCATTTAGCAGAGATAATATAACATTGTGCTTACAAGCCTTAGTTCCAGAATCAGATAGACCTGCATTCAAGCTTAGCTCCCACTCTTATTAGCTACGTAATATTGGGCATGTTAGTTAGTCTTTCTAGGCCTCAGTTCCTCATCTGTAAAATAGAGTTTATTTTATTGAGCTCAAAGAGATGTTTACTATCTACAAGTACCAGTTAAATAATAATTACTCAAGGAGTTATCGCTATTATCGATAAATATTAAGCCATCTGTATTAGTCAGGTTTATCCAGAGAAACAGAACCAATAGGTTCATATCTCCACTGATATGTAGATAGATTTAGATATCTGTGTGTGCATGTACAGAGAAAGAGAGGGAGAGAGAAATCATAAGAACTGGATCATGTGATTATGGAGACTGAAAAGACCCACAATCTGCCCATTGTGAGCTGGAGAAACAGGAAAGCCAGTGGTGTCATTCAATCTAAGTGCATGAATGCTGATGTCCAAGGGCAGGAGAAGATGAATATCCATCTGAATCAGAGAGCAAGTTCATCCTTTCTACACCTTTTTATTCTTTTAGGCCTTCAACAGATTGGATGGAGCCCACCCAGGTAGGTGAGAGCGATCTTCACTAAGTCTACCAATGCTAATCTTTTTGGGAAAAACCCTCACAGACACACCCAGTCAAACACATACAATTAGTAACCCTAATATCATATTCCCATTTTCCTTTTAATGTAAGTTCATTAATGTTTGCATCAGCTTTTCTCAAATATCTGTCTTAAAATCTTATTTGTCAGAACTCTTTATAAGGACAGTTCTGTATACGTTGGAAGAAATGTTTTGATGAACAGCTTAGGGTAAGGGCATGAGACCTCCAAGAGGCATTTCTGAGAAATCTCTCATCTTTCCCCAGGACTTCCTTCCAATGCCAGTCACAGCTAGTATATAAGATCCATTTTCCCCTTTCAGTAAGCCTCCTCTCTTCTGGGAGGTGACTTGACTTATGAAATGAAATTTGACTTTCTTTTGGTTTATTTAAAATTTGCTTCCATACTATTAGCAAAGTTGACAAAGATTTGTTCTTGAAGCCCATTAATTAAAGGTCTTGGAGACATTTAGAAGATCTGGAAGCATTAATTATAAATAATATTCCTGTCACATGTGCTGTAATATGGAAAATAGAAACATTTATTGAAGAAGACACAAAATACAAGAAGCATTGTACATAGGACAATAATGCCTCAGTCCCCTTCAAAGTAGACACCTGGGGACCTCACACAGTTCTCCCAATCACCATCAGCTGCTCCATCATATTTTCCTGAATCTCATAGACAGTCTGAAATCTCTTCCCTTTCAGAGGTGATTTTAGTTTCGGGAAAAGTCAAAAGTTGCAGGGTGCTAAATCTGTGCTGTAGGAGGACTGAGTCACCTGGGTTGCCAATCTTTGTTGATTGTAGCCTATACATGTACAACATTCTCAGGTGTTCTGCTTGTTGCAGGCTTTCCAGAACATAGATCACTTTCAACAAATTCTTGACCATCTTTGAAGCATTTGTGCCACACTTTTATTTGCAATGCATTTATTGCATCAACCCCAAAAGCCTTCTGAATCATCTGAATAATATCTGCAGAGGAATGTTCAAGGTTAAGACAAAATTTGATGCATATTGATTGCTCTGCTCGCTCAGTTACTTTGAATGCAATAGCCATACAAAACACATGCACACTCAATGGCATTTACCACCCCCACTGACTAGTACAGTGAAGACGTCATTGTTCTTGCATGCACATTCTAGTCCACTCTCCTTAGCTGTGCAAAGCGCTCTCATTATATTAACAATGGCTGGACTTTATTTGGACACATCTCATATGCATACACACACACACACACACACAGACACACACACACATCACCACTGTATCATATACATCCACCACTATACTGACAACTATACTGACATGCTCACTTGGCCTTATGGCATGGGATGATAGATAAATGTGAGAGGATACAAAAATATATCTCAATAACCAACAGATGAGGCCCTAGCTGGTATGACTAAGTTGGTTATTTATCATCCCTCAAAGGGCACATGCCTGGGTTTCAGGTTCAGTCCCTGGTTGGGGGTGTGTGATAACCTATCAATATTTCTCTCCCCTTTCTCCTTCCTTTCCCCTCTCTCTAAAAATAAAAACAACAAAAAACATTTAAAAAATTATGTCAGTCTGCTATAACAGAGTTACATTAAAAAAAAGAAAGAAAAGGGAACACTAGATGAAAGAGATGCACAGGGCAAAATATGAGGGAAAGGGTACAGAGCTCCCATGTCCTCCTCTGGTGCACTACCACTCTCCCCAAATCCCCACATGTTTACTTGCCCAGAAGCCCTCTAAACTCTGCACTTTGGGGTTTTTAGGTTGGCTTCATTACATAGGCCTGATTGATTAACTTATTAGCTGTTGGTGATTGATTCAACCTCCAGTCCCTTTCCCCTCTCTGGAGATTGGGAGTGAGACTGAAAATCCCAACCTTCTAATTATATGATTGGTTCCACTGGCAACCAGCCCTCATCCTTAAATACTTTCCAAAAGTCTCCTCATCAGCATAACAAAAGATATTTTCATGGCTTTCATTCCTTAGGAAATTCCAAGGGTTTTAGGCAATCTGTGGCAGAAATGGGAGAAAGACCAAATATCTATTTTTTATTATAAACTGCAATATCACAATAATATTTCCATTATCAAAATAGTCTAAAAGTAATATGATCACCCGACCCTAACTAGACTTGCCTCAGTTCTGCTCTGTTTCTTTATGCTCCCATGTCCTGAGCTTGGTATTCTGATAAACACATCCTGCTCTCTCTATAGTTCATGCTTACTTGTACAACATGTAATGACCCTTGAATCTTGCCTCGGAAGTTGTGAGTTCCATTCCTACATCTTAGGTTTCAGAGCTACCAGCTCTGAGAAACAATGAATTAAGCCTCAGTATCTGCATCTCTTTAAAATAAGGTGATGGTAATGTTGCCTTCTTTCTCCTAGGGTTACTGTGAAGCTAAAAGTAAACATGTGTGAAAGAATTTGATAAATGATAAAGCACTGTACAAATATCAGAAGTGTTACAGAACAGACAGTTCATCCACCCATCTCTAGCAGAGCCAGACACCAAACCTGGAGAATTGCAGTAGAGAAACATTGGCTATGTTATTGATGAATGGAGCCATCCAGGAAAATGAGAAGCCAGTGCTCAAAAGACTGAACCCTCTGATGGTGTGTAGGTTACAGATTATACAGGCAAACTCCCAAGTCCCCATGGGTCCTAGGGTCCATGGGTTCAGGGTCTTGCTGGAAGCTGATTGGTTGGAAATTAGGTGAGGGTAATAAATCATTTCATTGGGTGTTGAGGACAGTTCTGACATCTTTCCCAGTGGCATATTTCTGGTCTTACAAGAAAGTAGCCAGAGAGTCTTTCCACCTCAGGGCTCAGGAACTAAACCATAACTTAGATCAAGATGTTATCTTTAGGCTGCCAGAGGAATGAACTTTGTGATCACTAGTGAAGTCCCTGCTACAGAATTCTGCTGCTTTGAAGCTTGCTAATTATCAAGGGAAATGTTAGGTCTCTGAGTGGTATAGATAGAGAGGGATGATATCTAGAGATAGAATTTAAAACTAAAATTTTTTAAAGATTTTATTTATTTATTTTTAGAGAGGGAAGGGAGGGAGAAAGACAGAGAGAAACATCAATGTGCGGTTGCTGGGGGCCTTGGCCTGCAACCCAGGCATGTGCCCTGACTGGGAATCGAACCTGCGATGCTTTGGTTCGCAGCCCGTGCTCAATCCACTGAGCTACGCCAGCCAGGGCTAAAAACTAAATTTAATCAAGGTCATAAGGAACCTTGTTTTCAGCAGCATTTTGGTGGGCTGGTTCCTAAATGTCCTTGGACACCTGCTCAAGGAGGCAGTGCTACACACAAAAAAAATGCTTAATGTTTGTTGTATGTTATTTTATTTACTATGATGTGCAATAAAAACTTAAAGTGAAGCCTATGTAAATACTTCTAGTTACTACATTTTAGTAAATTTTAGCCATTTCCATTGTAGAAAAATATTCTCCTTTCAGACAAGGAACTATTTTTTTGTTGGTGGGATTATGAGCAATGGGAAAAAGAATGGAATTTGCAAAAAGGGGAAGGATGAAAATAAATGAGGTTCTGGCCATAGTTATGCTATGATTCCATTAGGTTGTCTGTTTAATTGAGTCAGGACCTTGGGAGACGACAGGCTGCATGGGGTTCACACTGGATGGGAGTCATTATGTCAGGGATCACAGTCCCATGCAAGTGTATGTAGTTTTATCTCTCATGTCTCTCCCAGGGCTTAAATATTAAATTATGTTAAAATTATAGCATTTCAGGACAGGATAAAGCTACTCTCTCTTTATTTCAGATTCCTTGGCTGAAAATCAAGAACACAATTCATGCTGTCATCATTGCCTGGTGGAAAGGTTTAAGCTCCCTGGGCTACCTTTGAAAAATGCCATGCCTAATGTTCTACAAATGTTTGCTTTGAGTCAAATGTAGAACTTCTGTAGAATTATAGATGGGTTATGGTGAGCATTGCTTTTATAAGATAAGGCATCATTTAACATTATTCTCATTTTACTATTAATGCTTGGGGTCATTTTTTCCTAGCAGTCACAGTTTATTCTGAAGGAGGTGTGGCAGGAATGCAAATAAATACCCGTAATGCATAATCTTTTGACCTCCATGAAATTCATCAAAGAGTAGAAAATTATATTCAGAATCAAACATTTCCTTTAGCAAATGTATTATCATAATGTTTTGTAACATTTTCAAATTTATTTTTACTTTCCCTTGGGCTGTTCAATAGTCCTTAAATACATGTTTAGTGCAGCATATGGTTTAGAAGTTTTAATTTTTAAAAGAGAAAGAATCCATGCCCTGGCTGGCATAGCTCAGTGGATTGAGCACCGGCTGCGAACCAAAGCATTGCAGGTTCGATTCCCAGTCAGGGCACATGCCTGGGTTGCAGGCCACAGCCCCTAGCAACTGCACATTGATGTTTCTCTCTCTCTCTCTCTCTCTCTCCCTCCCTTCCCTCTCTAAAAATAAATAAATAAAATTATTTAAAAAAAAAAGAGAAAGAATCCTTTTAGTGAATTGGCAATGGAAATCAATGGTAGGTTTCTTACCAGTGTCATCAATTACTTTAATAAATTTAGTGGAAAAAAATAAAATATGATGTGATTTTTCTATATCTTAATATTATTGCTTTCTAATTTATACTATGTGTTGCTGCTTATTATCTTTAGTACATTATTAAGTAATTAATATTTAGGAAAATTATTAATTGTTCCACATCTTAGTGTCCTCATCTGTTAAATGGGGTGGTTTTGAATATCAGATAATTTATTTTATGTGCATGGCATTTTGTAAATGTCAGCCATTATGATTACTGGAGACAAGTAACTTTTACATAAAATATTATATCTTTCATAGGATAATTTTTTAAAAGATTTTATTTATTTTATTTTTAGAAAGATGAAGGGAGGGAGAGAGGGAGGGAAACATCAATGTGTGGTTGACTGTCACATGGCCCCTACTGGGGACCTGGCCTGCAACCCAGGCATGTGCCCTGACTGGGAATTGAACCAGCAACCCTTTGGTTCACAGGCCAGTGCTCAATACACTGAGTCACACCAGCCAGGGCTTATAGGATAATTTTTTATGTTTTAAGACAAAAAAATGTCAATGCAAATAATTCTGTTTTTTATCCTTATTAGAATGTTTTACTTTTGCCAAATAATAATCAACTTTACAATGAGAAACTATATTTCTTATTATCTTTGGTTTAAGAGAAATTGGTGTTAAAAGTGTAACTAACCAATACTTTTTGAATACGTGCTGTAAGTCAGGTACTTTCCAAGACTCTTTGTGAGATTCAATCATAAAAAGTACCATAACTTCCCTTAAGCCACTTAGAATTCTTTGGTAGAGATAGGTATATTAATAAGTAAGTTTAATATAGAACAGAGTAGAAAAGATACTTTAAGAGAAACATGGATCACGATGTTCAAGAAAACAGACAAGAATCCATTATACTGCTAGAACAAGGAAAAACTTCACAGATTAGTAGCATTTTGCATCAGGAAGAACTTTTCAGGCAAAAGAAAAAGTGAAAGTGAGGACATTGGCACATGATTGTGCACTGTATGTGCAGGGAATAAACATCAGGTGTTTGACACAGAATCATGGGATAGAGAAGGGCTAAACCTTTAAAGGTTGGGCCATGTCTCAAGACTGGTCATATGAAAATAGTGAGGGCAAGAAAAATCTGCTCATGGCTGTAATGAGGATGGAGAGGCGGTACCAGCTCATAACTTTGCAGGATTCTTACCTAATTGAATGTGAAGATAAAGGAGAAGGAAATGAAGATAACCTCAATTCTCTGGCCTAATATACCTGAAATAATAATGATGCAATTACAAAGAAAGAGATGATGGATCCTTGGTGAAGCAGCAGATATCATGTCAGCTTTAGCTATGCTATGTTTAAAAAATACCTGGAAGTTTCTTGTGAAGGCATTTGAGTTGAAAACTGAGACCTGGTGTTCACAGGAGATGTCAGGATTCAGAGATTTGAAAGCCACACATAGTAAAGGCAGTGATGCTTTGAGAATAAATGTATAAATGTCCATCAATAATTCCAGATTGAATGACTGGAAATACTGAGACAGACGCGGTTTTGAGACGTTTAACTTCTATAAAGGACAAGAGAGGCATAATGTGGCAGCTAAATAGTTACCATAATGTTAAAAGACAGTTGTTCTTTTTTAAATGAAGTGACTTCAAAAAGTTTACATTTTGATGGGAAGAAGCCATATAAAGGGAGAGAAAGAGGTTCAGGGGGACAATGGGTGGTCAATATCCTGTCACTTCTGAGAAACAACTAATTCTGTATCACCTTGATGGATTGTTTGTTTGTTTAAGTGTACATGTCATTTCTTCAGCTAAATATTAGTTCTTTGGTCACAGGTCATTCTCCTATTTGAATTCCCATGCTCCTAGTCCCCAGATTCACCCACTGCCATACACATACACACAAATACAGACACACTACAGAGACACTGACACACACAGACACACACATCCCTAAGGGTGGCTGTACATAATGGATACTACACAAACATTTGCTTCTCGTTTGATAGTTCAAACTACTCAAAGGTTAGTGACCTATGAAAGACATTTCTCAGTGACTCTGCCAACAACTTTTCCTTCTGCTGTAACAGAAATGATAAAACATGTCCTCACTATCTCATTAGTATTCAGAAGCAATAGATGAATACTAAATCCTCACTGAATAATTTAGTTTGAGATGTTTACCCTTAGATGTGCAAGTCCAACATCACTGGAGAAAAACACAATGTACTGAACTACTTACTCTCAAAAGCAATCATTTTGGTATATTTAACACTTTAAATGCCAGATGAGATCCTGAGAAACAGAACAGAAAAAGCTTCAAAGAAAGTTTCAAATTCCTTGGATGTATTCACTCCCATCCCTCCTGTACCACCCATCTCCATTTTACACTTGCTGTTGAAAATCTGAGGATTCCTGGGCCACTACTGTTGTTCTTTATCCTCGTCTCAAATATTGATGATTGAGAAGTTTTTATTGCTCATTTTTAAACTCCAACTATATTTCTAGGACCCAATGATAAAGGCATTGTAATTAGTAGGAGGAACATAAACCAAAATAGATTCAGCATCACTAGCCATCAGAGAGATGCAAATTAAAACCACAATGGCATACCACTTCACACTGGTCAGAAAAGCCATCATAATCAAATCAGCAAACAACAAGTGCTGGTGAGGATGTGTAGAAAAGGGAACGGACCCTAGTGCACTGTTGGTAGAATGCAGACTGGTGCAGCCACTGTGGAAAACAGTATGAAATTTCCTCTGAAAACTAAAAATGGAATTGCCTTTGGACCCAGCAATACCACTCCTAGGATTATACCCTAAGAGTCCTGAAACATCAATTCAAAAGAACCTATGCACCCCAGTGTTCATAGCAGCACAATTTACAATAGCCAAGTGCTGGAAGCAACCCAAGTGCCTACCAGTAAATGAGTGGATCAAAAAACTGTGGTACATTTACACAGTGGAATACTGCACAGCAGATAGAAAGGAGCTCCTACCCTTTGTGACAGCGTGGATGGATCCGGAGAGCATTGTACTAAGTGAAGTAAGCCAGGTGATGAAAGACAAATACCATATGATCTCACCTACAAGTGGAACCTAATCAAAACAAACAAACAAAAAAACAAACAAGCAAAATAGAACCAGGGACATTGAAATAAAGAGCAAACTGACAGTAACCAGAGGGGCAGGGGAAGAGAAATAATGGGGGAAAATAAGGGAAGGGTTGTCAAAAAACATACATAAGGGACACATGGACAAAGCCAAAGAGGGTAGGTTTGAGGGTGGGAGGTGGGGATGGGTGGACCAGGGGTGTGTGGTGGGGTGAAAATGGAGACAACTGTACTTGAACAATAATATAAACAAACAAACAAATAAATAAATAAAAGATTCAGATTCAAATTTTGCCTCACCATTTAAAAACTCCAGCTATGACACATTTCATTGAAACTCTACCTCCTTGTCTCTGAAGTGAGAATGTTTTTACTTACCTAGCTACTTAACTAATGTCAAGATTAAAAATAAAGTCCTGGCACAGTGTGAGGCCTGAATGGTTGCATTTTACTAGAATAATGAGCACAATTTCTTTTATCTTGTTCCTACCTTTACCTTCATCAGGAATATTATGTGATTTCCATTCTTTTTCTCATCTGGATTTCTCATATGGGCCAATTCATGCTCAAATGAATGATGTTCCTGGGGAAGGCCCTGAACCCTTTTTCTTATTCCTACATATGGTGAAAAATGGATCACACTGAAATTCACTGACTATAATTATGGCAACTTTACCTGGCAGCTGATCTTATTCTGCTCTTTCATGTATTAAAAACTGACACATTAATATTTAACTTTTATTTATGTGCTTACCTGGTTGTGTGTGCTTTACAGATAATGCAAAAATATCCCCTTTTGTGCTCCAGGAACTTATTCTCTAAGATGATGGACAGCTCTATTCACGTCCTTGAGGAGTTAAAAGTAGAGAACAGGTGCCTGTTGGCAGGGGTGCCACTGTCTGCTTCATGGGAACATTCAAGATCACAACAGCTTTGGAGGAAAGCATCAGGTCAGCCTGCAATGCAGCGTGATGGCCTGCAGGGTTTCCAGGCTGCAAACACAGGGGCAGATGTCAGGTTAAGTTTTTTCCCACCTCTGATTCATAAGGTACATAGTTCCATTAGGCTGGAGGTTACAGGTCTTGCCAGGATCCCAGAAGCAGGCAATCTCCACAAAGCAACTGAACAGAAGGTGGAGAACACAGGAGTCAAAGCTGAGGACTGTTGGAGACCTCACGAGACAAACCTGACTCCTAAAAGCCTGGCCACTGATATGGGCCAAAAGCTATTGAGAGCTTGTTGCCTAGCAACATGACACAACCTAAGAAAGAGGAGATGGAAGCTTTTCATTTTCCCAGGTTGCAGGTAATTTTTATAGTGGGAGTTTGGAAAGTGTGTTCTTGTATCTTTGTCTTTTCTGGAATCTGACATTTATTTGCCCCACATGTCAATTAGAAAACAAAATTTGTGAGCTCTCCCTGTATGCTGAGTGATATCTTTTGGGGATTCTGTTCTATCAGCAGTGTGGACACACATACTATAAATAAACTGAAAGTTCAGGAGTGAGTTGGTGAGCACCACTTAATGCAAAGCAGTGGTTGCGGCTGAGTATGTACATTTCTGAAATCACAAGGTAAATGGAAACTAGCAGCTGGGATGAGAGCGGTAAATAAAACATCAGCTGAAGTTCTTAAAAGAAATATCTTACCAAAGAGTGATGGCATCCTATACTTAGAAAACATTTATAATCCCTAGGCTTCATTGTCATGTGACTAAACAGGCTGTCCAAAGTCAGGACTACTGAGAAAGTACAAGGAGCTGGCTGGGCTGCTCTAACTGCAGAGCCCCCTAGGGTAGCATCATCAGAGGCCAGTGCTGATTTGCAAATAGGTATCAACCTGCGCTAGGTGCAGAAATTGAGAGTAAGCACTTAACAAACATTTTCTGCAATTTAACAGAGTAAGTTTATGTCTGTAAACTCTAATATTTAAAAAAATCACCTGGCTGGTGTAGCTCAGTGGATTGAGCGCGGGCTGTGAACCAGGCATCGTAGGTTCGATTCCCAGTCAGGGCACATGCCTAGGTTGTAGGCCATGTCCCCCAGCAACTGCACATTGATGTTTCTCTCTCTCTCTCTCTCTCTCTCTCTCTCTCTCTCTCTCTCTCTCTCCCCCCCCTCTATCCACCCTCCCTTCCCTCTCTAAAAATAAATAAATAAAATCTTTTTAAAAAATCAAACCTTATATTTTTCTCTTTTTGTTTTAAGATAATTCATTTTATTGTATTTAAATGGAAATATTGGTCCACTATCAATTGGAAATTAGAAACAAATGAAAAAAAATGGGCTCTTCAACACAAAAAGTTTGAGAAACACTGCTCTAGGAATCAACACATTTTTGTGAAGGTCCAGATACTAAATATTTTCAGATTTGTGGGATGTATCATCTCTGTTGCTACTAGTAACGCAGGTGTTGAAGGGCTGAGCCTTATTGAATCACAGTCTCTGGAGGTGGTGTCAAGAACACCAGTATATTTGCAAATGACAGCACTTCCTTCTTTTTTGGCAGGCTTTCTGAGTTCCTAAAAGGACAAAAACTTAGGCTTCACCAAACTTACATAATAGACTGTATGACTTCTTTTGTGTATCTGCTTGCTAACACATATTTGCATAAAAGACAAGATACAGTATAAGATTCCTTCCACTGTCTAGTAGTGAGGTTGTGGGGGAGGAGACACACAACTCCATCCACTTCTTTTTTCAAATATTTTTATTGTTCAATTACAGTTGTCCCAATTTTCCCCACATTGCTCTCACCTGCCTTGCCTACCCCTCCTCCCCATTCCCACAGTGAATCCCCACCCCGTTGTCCATGTCCATGGGTCTTTCATACATGTTCCTTGACTAGACCCTTCCCCATCTTTCTCCCCGTATCCTCTTCTCTCCCTCTCTGGTCACTGTCAGTTTGTTCCTTAGTTCCATGTCTCTGGTTCTATTTTGCTCATTTGTTTGTTTTGTTCATTAGGTTCCATTTTATAGGTGAGATCATATGGTATTTATTTTTTACCACCTAGCTTACTTCACTTAGCATAATGCTCTCCAGTTCCATCCATGCTGTAGTGAAGGGTAGGAGCTCCTTCTTTCTTTCTGCTGCATAGAATTCCATTGTGTAAATGTACTACATTCACTTCTAATTTCCCAAACTTAACAGCTGTAAATGGCCAAATTGGCTTTATACAGTTTGCTGTGTAAGGTAACATTCTTATCTTTATAGTACAGACCCTGCCAAAGATTAAGATTTTTCTTTTCCCTCACTTTCTAATGGGACATATATAAGGTAGCCATCTTGAATTTACCAAGAGCGGCTACACCCACCCTGTGGACACATGTCTCTAAAGATAGTTGTGCTCAGAAGGGCAGGGACAGGGCAACTTGCCATTTAGTCTACAACATTGGCATGGAATGACACCCTTTGTACCCAGCAATTACAGAAAATAACTGTCTAGCATGGAAAGGGTGGTGGTTCTCTGAGATTTAAAATGGAAATGCTGGCAGGACTGAGAAAGAGAGAATCCTTGAGAGAATGAAAATGAGATTCAGGGCACTAACAGTGGAGAACTGTTGTGCCATTCCTGCCACAGTGTTCTCAGGGCCAGCAGTGGTGTGGGGATGATGTTGGTGAGTGAACTGAAAGCAAGGAGGCGTTGCTGCCCTGTGAGCATTGGCCCTGATGGAGGACTGCAACAGAGGCCTGGGTCTCCATCTTTGTATTCCAAGCCTAGATTACCAGGCCCCCTTATTACATACTCTCCATAACCTTCCTTGCATTAGTAGCAGGAAGCAAGTCCAAGCAACCTTAACCTTGGAGACAAGATGAGCTGTGAAGCCTGAGCAAAGCATACAGTATGTTTTGAAGCATCTCTGGGTGCTTGGAAGCCCTTAGTAGGAATCTCCATTGAGGCAAGAGGAAACAGATGTTCTAGGTGGATGTCTTGTTGGGCTCAACAGCCTAACAGGCCAGAAAGCCACCCGAGAGTGACAGTGTAGGGTTTGAAAATGAGAGCTAAGTTCTGCAAACTTGGGATCCCAGCTGAGGAGTCCTCTAAACTAAGATGGTCTAAGAGAATGAGACACTCTGTACAAAGATCTACACAATCCTGAGAGGTTATCAGCATCACCAAAGTAGCACCGGTTTTCAAGAGTGACACCATGTGGCAGTGAGAAGAGGAGCCTTGACTGAAGTCTCCAGTATTCTCTACTCTTTGATGTAAAAGTTGGGTTTGCCCCTTCCTTTCAACTCTCTTAACTACATGGAATCTGGCAACTCATGGGAAAGACATCAGTCCCCAAAGGGAGTTGACTGATAATAAGGCAGATGGGATCTCACATTATTAATCAGAAAATAAAATGTGTAATCATACTGGTCTCCCTTATTTGTGAAAAAGTTCATAGATTATTCAAAGGAATCAAATGAAATAACAGATTTCTTGGAAAGAGCAAAACAAAATAATACTAAATAGTAATAAAGGTATTATAGGTAGTATTACAATTATTATTTTAGGCTAGAAATTTGATGTCAGACAAATTAAGTGCTCTAGGCAGCTGTTGCCTTCTTGCCTCACACTGTGCTTTTCAAAGTTCCTTATCTGGATATGATTCAACTAATATTGGTTGAATTGTGTCCCCAAAAATGGTATGTGCAAGGTCTAATCCCTAGTACTTGTGCATGTGACTTTATCTGGGGGAATCTAGGCAGATGTATTTGAGTTAAGGTAAGGTCTTTAGAGTGGGCCTTAATCCAATATGACTCCTGTCCTGGTGAGAACAGAAGGGACTCAGAGAGAAACACACACAGGGGAATGCTGATGACAAAGAAAGCAAAGATTGGAGTTATGGGGCCACAAGCCAAGGACAGCCTGGAGTGACCAGGAGACTCAGAGGAAGGATGGTCCTACCAACAACTTGATTTCACACTTATGGCCTCAGGAAATGTTTGAGAATTCATTTCTGTTGCTTTAACCTACCAAGTTTGTGGTTTTTCATTGCAGCAGCCATAGAAAATTAATACAAGAACTAAACAATTAAAAGTGGAAAATTTTTTTGTCACTCAGAGAGAAGAGTCTCAAGAAAACACAGGTAAGGTACTGAAAAATATAAACATGACTTTCACCTGTAGCATTAGGTTGACAAGTGAGCTTAATCATGGCTAGAATCTCTCTATAGAGTGCATAGGGTAGCTTCCAGGACAGTTAAAGGAGCCCAGTAGATGGGACTTTTTTCAGGACTTTGAGGGGAATGGAGATGGAATATTATGAAATTCCTGTCTTCCTTAAGACTCCCTACTCTTCCTCCTCCCCCTCCCCTACTTTTTTCTCATCTTTTTTCTTCTCTTTCTATTCCCCCTTGACATAGTAAACTTTAACAAAATTTCTCCTGTTTTTCCAATACCTTTAATAGATTGATGAAATGAGAAAGCTGTCCTGGGACCCAGCTTACCTTGGGAACTGAATTTTCTCCTGCAGGGTAAGCAAACAAGGACAGCCTCCAAGACCCAGGTGATACACTGGGACCTAAGCTAATAAGCTGAACCCATTTTTTTCCCTCAAAGTTAGTTATGAATATACTAGATAGTTGACTTCTGTCCCTGAGCAAAGAAAAAGACTTGAGTAACAGTTATCTGTTCCCAGCTTATTCTTCAAGGGAAGGAGATTTGAGACAAGTCAATAAAGTTAAGAATGAGCCTCCTGGAAAGAAATATAAAACCCTCATCCCACTCCCATGTCCTCACTGTCCCCTCACATAGCTCTGAGGTGAGAGGGGAATCTCTGAGGTAGAGAAAAGCAGACACATAATTCTGAGGTATCTTTTGAGTTTTCTAGCAACACAAAGCCACTGTAATTTTGACATTTTGTTCTCATTCTTTGAAAATAGTGACTACTGGAAAGAGTCTAGTAAAAATTGGAAGTGGGAAGAACTTACTGGTGGCCAACATGTTATTCAACTCCTGTATCCTAACAACCAAAATAAATGATAATAATGCCTGGATGCTCAGTAATCCATGTCTATTTAGTAATTATTTAGAACAAATTCTGACTCTGCAATTAAAATTGTAAAATGCACATATTCTTATTTGGGGCCCTGGTGTTGTGAACTGATCTAAGCCCACTTGGTCACATGCAACTGTGAGATACCATAAGAACCTTACCTTAGAGTCAGGAAAGTTTATGGGTCTTCTCTTCCATACTGTCACAACCAGGAGGAACATTAAATCACAGCAAGTCTCAGAACAAATCTACATGCCACAATGCAAACATTTACAAGCAAGCAGACCTCAAATCATTAACTGTGTTGTTCTTTGCTTCCACCCTAGGAAAAGTCCAGTTTTCTGTTATTTCACACACACTCAAGTAATTTAAATGTTCATTGGAGATGGATATGATACTATTCTAGTAGCAGGATTCAAGTAACCTTTCAGTTTGCATTCAGGTCCAGGATTCTTGAGTGAGATCAGGAGTATCCTTAAGGGATAATTCTAGCCCTACATTGAAATTATTACTTTTAAGATTTTATTTATCTATTTTTAGAGATAGAGGAAGGAAGGGAGAAAGAGGGGGAGAGAAACATCACTGTGCAATAGAAACATTGATTGGTTGCCTCTCACATGCACCCCAAGTGGGGATTGCCCATAACCCAGGCACGTCCTCTGACCAGAAATTGAGCTGGTGACTTTTTGCTTTGTAGGATGTTGCTCAACCAACTAAGCCACGCAGGTCAGGACTAAATTGAAGTTCTTGATCTCAGGATTCACATAGTTTGTGCGAGGGAGGCACTGGTACAATATTTCTAATTTACACACCATTTTCCAGTTGAAAATTATTGTAGATATCCTTTATGTAATTAAGGTCCCCTCTCATGAAGACTTCCATATGAACTGCCGAAACAGAAGCCTCCTCTAGAAGCTTTAGTAGAGCTTTTCAGATATTAACAAACCATCCTTGAAATATGTATATCTCATCAGAGTGCTTAAAATATTTAGTACTTTACCTCTCTCCCAAAATCTAGGGTATACATAAAGTTAACATATGTGTATAACATTGTTAGAATATTTTAAAGTAAATTCAAATATTTTAACATGTGATCTCCTTGTTCTATCAAGATGCTCATTTTCCTCTGAGTTATTAAAACCTGCTCTCAAATATTTATTCACATGAAGCAAATAATAGTAGCTTTGAATATATACATGGGGGAGAAGGTAGAAATAAAAAAATCTTTCTACTTTTAAATAATATTTTAATATAGTACTGATTCTACTGTCAGTTCCTTTATGTCACTTAGCACCCTCCCCTGCCATTCTCAGTCAAATATTCATTTATTTGTATCAGTATCCTGCTGGCCAAATGGGGACAAGAAACTTGTATCACTTAACACACTTCTCTTTAAATTTAGTGTTGATGTTTTAAAAACTAAGTGATTAGACTAAGACATCACAAGCAATGGCCACTGCACTATCTCATCAGGTAATAATTACCTTGTTGAATTCACTGAAAACTAGAAGCTGGCTCTTAGCCTAAGAGGCTCAGAATTTGAATTTGCCAGTGTTCTGGGATTGATTGTATTTGGGGACAACCACTTATGCTAATTAGGCAGCCAACTGACTCATAGAGATCAGAAAAGTTTAATTCACAATGAAAACCACGACTGCCAATTGGACCTGATACTAACATCAGTTTGACCAGAGTATTTTCCCTCTGTGGGGAACCTATTGAAAAAAACAAATGATCAAGTGAGGGACTTGGTTATATGACATAAACATTTCATACCACTGGATTCTGCCAGGCTGATGGGTTTCCAGTGTAGTTATATACCTGCCAAGGGTGTATTTTCTTAGTTTATCCAATAGGTAACCTTATGCTTCACCCCTATGGAACTTGGAAGGAACTAATTTGGTCTCTGGAAGTCTCTTTGTTTATGCTTTCATGGCTAAGACAACTTCCTTCTACAAAGCACTTCCCTTCTTTAGAAATAGAAGTGTCTTCACTCTGGTTAGAATAAACCCTGATGGTTCTCAGAGCCTAGTGATTTTGCATATCTGTTTTGAGCTATTCGTCAATTTTATGTTTCAATTCATTTGTCAACTTCATTTCTGACAGAAGGAATTTTCGTAGGCACCTTCTGTTGTTCCATGTACCCCTTACAGCTAGCAATTTCAGTCGACACAAAAGTACAAATGTCTGGTGTTATCAGAAATGAAACTTTAGGAGAATAGCATTTAGCATAATGATTTACATGAGCATCAAAAACATTGGTTGAATTAATAAGTTAGTGAATGACACTCATACTCGTTCTGTAAAGAATTTTTTGTAAAAAAAAAAGTGATAGAAAGGCAGGGACGTCTTCAGATAACCAAGATAACTTGGCACCACCATCAAAGGTTTGGTACCCACACTCAGTCCTCACTTGCGGTTCCG
This sequence comes from Tonatia bakeri, assembly GCA_004024845.1. Classification (NCBI taxonomy): domain Eukaryota; kingdom Metazoa; phylum Chordata; class Mammalia; order Chiroptera; family Phyllostomidae; genus Tonatia; species Tonatia bakeri. The sequence goes on from PVIA01000336.1 coordinate 96,121, forward strand.
AGTGTTCCCTTGCTGTCAGAGAGGACTGATCACACCCAACAACTGAGCATGCATCAACTGGTAAGTCATGAGGAAGGATCTGGGGAACCTGAAATGGTATGAAATGTTTCCAGTAGCCTCAAAGAAATGCTTGCTTCTCCACTCTTCCTCCGTATTCTGTCACTAAGTTGCTAAGCACCCCTCCTTTGTTCCCTTTCAACAGGAGTAAATAAAACAGCCACCCACTATTAATGAAGGAGAGACATCATGACAACGGATTAAAGGCAGAGAAAGGGGAAGGGTTTGCAGGAACAAAGTTAAAAGACACATGGATAAAACTAGGGGGAGGGTGGTAATGGGAGGGAAGATGGGAGGGGGGGTGGGCTTGATTGGGAGTAAAGGGGAGAAAAATGTACTTAAACAATCATTAAAATAAAAAAAAAGAAAAATAAATAAATAAATAAATAAAACCTTTTAAAAAATTAAAAAAAAAAAATGTAGTGCAAGGAGCTTTGAAAATTAATTAGAAAACAAGCATTTTGTTAAATCCCAGAGCTGTAAGTAACCTACTTTTCATGTGTGAAAAAAGAGAAAAAAATAACATCTGTTAAATCAATTTTATTCTGCCGTGCTCTGATTATTTGCTTATCCTTTGAAATATGATATCCTCTTTAGAGGTTTTAACCTACTTGAAAACTTTATTGTGTTTTCAAAGTGCATTATGATACTGTGTTTGGCTTTGCTTTATTTACTTTCAAAAAAAAGAAGCATAGTGAAAAAGAAACAAATCATTTTTTATTATTTTGGTTTTTATGCCCTCTTTTATTTGTTTTAGTATGTTCTTTCTCCTTTTAAGATCATGCTTACACAAGATAAAAATCATTTTTAAAAATAATGATTCCGTTATTTTGAGGCTAACTGGAGTTACCCAGTTACATATTAATAACAAAATTAAAAATATTATAAAATTAATAATTCTCTAGCAAAAATAAAAGTGATAGATTTCTTTGAAACTCAAAGTAAGTCAGTGGAGTGCTTTTAAATATGTAGGTTATCATTGCTAACTCCTGTTTGAGGGCTTCCCAGGTGGTCCCAAATCGAAATCACTTTCCTGCTTGCCTTTCCAGCCTCACTTTCATCCTTCCTCACCCCTGCTGCCTTTCTGTGCTCAAGCCACACTGAAAACTTGTGGCCTCAAGAATGCACCACCCTTTTCTCCCCTTGCAGCCCATAAGGTACGTGTTCCCTTCACCTCTGATGCTAATTCTCCTCACATTACCTCCCCTCTGCCTGGTTAAATGTTACCTTTCTTCCAACCTTTACAGGACTCTACCAACCAGGATACTATCACTGATCACACAGGCCTGAGATTGCCAGTAGACTCCATTCGCTAGAAATATTTGCTAAATAAAATCATAAAATGAATGAATAAATGAGTACTTTGTTATCACAATTTTGAAATGGATAGGATTGGGAGTTTCTTCTCACCCCTTCATCCTTCACAGACTTTGGTCTTGCTGCCCATGGTTTTGGTACCATTAATTTCTTTATGAATTTTTAGAATGCTGCTTCTCTCCAAATACCATTTTCATTTAATTTTGGTCTTAAATTCAAGGAGTCTTAAGTTCCTTCTTTGTAAACATAACTTTTAAGCATTCATTCACTCATTGACCATCTATAAAACTTTAACATAGACTAATGATTCAATGGTTACTTTTCAGAATCATATTTATAGAATATCTTGTCCTGATAAACCCTTTCTTTTCTTTCCTATTATTCTTTATTTCAAGTTCCTCCATACTGGGACTTACTCAGTACATTAAAAAGTATAAGAAAGAGGAAAAATTATATCTATGTATTTCACTAATTTTCTCTGATAAAAACATTTTTAAGGAGAATCCACTAAATGGCTTTCAGGAGAGTTGTGAGGGTAGAGAGAGAGTATATGAGAAATGGATTATTTATAGTTCGTAAATATCCACCACAAGAAAAATTTAAGATATGTTGAATAAAATTACTTTCTGTTTAGTTACCTTATATTTTAAATTTTCCATATTAAAATCTACATGTTAAAAAATATTATCAGATTTGTTTGGCTTTTAAAGCAAAAATAGCTCCAAGCCACTTTCTTTGGATTATAACTTAAAATTATGCTTTATGCACATATGCATACAAATGTTTATATGTATTGTACATATATACATAAAGCATGATTTTAATACATAAAGCATACATATATGTATATATGTGTCTGCATATATATACACATATATATATGTGCCATCTAAAAACTGATTCAAAAATAAGTTACTGTATTTCTTCAATTTTAACCTCTCATTTTGAGTTGAGAGGGAAAATACTGTCCAATATGCGAATGCACTGATTGTAAGACATATCACAGTTCTGGAACATTAAATTCGTAAAAAATAAGCCTTTTGAAATCAAAGGTATGCCATGTATTTTTTCATTCTGCCAGAAAATAAGCCTGATTATGTGTCTTTGCTATACAAGTACATTGTACATTTTTTCCATTTAAATATGTAGAATGGACACAGAAAATGTCAGCTGGCCTTGAAATATGACTAAATAAAAGACCTGATTTATTTACAATAAAGGAATGACAGTATTTCAAAAGACTCCTGTTGGTCGATATTCTGCCTGCACATGTACGGGTTGCACCAGCTCTTGCCTGAGCATTTCAGGGCTGGTATGTTGCCGCCAGTCCATCATGTGACTATGCTGCATTTTCTTTCATCTCTCATTTTATTCAGAGGTGTGTCAAGACCCAGGCATAATTCCAGAATAGAACAAAAGTATTATTTTTGGCTCAGCGTTAAGTTTCATGTTGATCTAAAGTTTGATTTATTCTCATTCCTGCCATTCATTTGATGTCATGGTCAGTTAGTCACATTAGGGTTTTGTCATCACCATAGTCCAATGTTTTGCAAAGTGTGGGTCCGAGATCACCCGCACAACATCTCCTGGGTGCTGGCAGAAATGCTAAGTCCTGAATCCCACCTCTGACCTCCTGTGCTTAAATATCAAAGGCTGGGCTCTGGAACCTGTATTTTATTAAATTAAATGTATTGGAAGTGATATTGGTTAATAAAATTATATAGGCTTTAAGTGCACAACTCTATAGTATATCATCTGTATATTGCATTGTGTGTTCAGTTCCCAAAGGCAAACCTCCTTCTGTAAACATCTGTACTTTTAATAAGCTCTCTCATTCAGGAACATTTTTAGGTATAGCTAATTTATTACATAGATTTTTATCTTAGTATATATATGATTTTATACTTCAAATATTTTATCTATACATTTTTATGAAAAATTTCTTTAATGATTATCTAATATTTCACTAAGTTGCAGAACCATAATTTCTCTACAATTTAGTATAGGGTAAATGGAGGCAGTCTAACTCCCTCACCCAGACATCTGGGGAACTAAGATAAGCTGTGTTCTCATAGCCTTGAGTCAGGGTCTGATAAATGGCTCCCATAACATTGAGTGGGCTTGCATGATCAGAATTTTGCTGTGTTACACAATTTTCTGGCATTCTGCCAGCTTTGTGTGCATTTAGTATGTAAGGGACTGGGGGGCTTCCTGCTGTGTGGCTCATAGCAATATACAGGGGGACATACAGTTTGCAGCATGCATGGATCACCCACCTTTCAATAAAGGCAGATCAAGCATCCCCACGGCTCCAGAATTTTCTTCCCGTTTGCCAGAATCCCATGTGAACCTGTTCGGTCTTGAGAGGCTGCCACACATTTGGTCATGACTTTCTCCCAGTGTTTTGCTCTTACAATCACCACTAATGGTTACAAAAGTCTTGGTCATTTTTTTCTAGACATAAAATTATTTTTTTTGATTATATGCCAAGAAAAATAATAACTGGATCAGAGAATATGAATTTAGAGTTCATAAAATAATTTGACAAATTTCTGTCCAAAATGGTTATAACAATCCTTATACTCCAAGGCCTAAAGGGGAGAATGTGCTAAGTCAATAATAACTAGTGCTGACATCAAGGTAATTAATCATTTAGCATTCTGGGTTGGAAAAAAAAAGGTGGGGATAATTTCTATTTCTTTTGTAGTGTATACCAAATTCTCAGCAGCAGCATTATAAATGATATGAACTATTTCTGAGACTATTTCCTACCCCAGGTATATTTTACCAGTTCATTTATTTATTTATTTTTGTACCTTTTTTCTCTATTTGAGCCTCTTTCTGTGGGGCTGAAAGGTCACTGAGGGCAGAACTCTAGGTGTCTAACCACTAAATTCTCATCGCCTTGCTTGTTCCTGTTTAATTAAGACTGGTTGAGTGAATCATGTTCTCACCTACTGAATTAGGTAACTAAAGGAGTTAAAATAGTTTCTTGTTTTTTTAAAATTTTCTTTGATGACTGTGAGGTAGAACATTTTTCTACATTATTATCAACCAGTTGCATTTTCCCTTCTATTAGTAAAGAGAATTCTTGTTCTTTGCCTACTTTCCTTTCAGATCTTCCTGCTCTTCTTATCAAAATATGTTAACTCGTTATATTAAAAATTTCATAATTCTTTCTGGCACAATAAACCACTTTCTCCCATGTGCTCTTTGACTTTTCATTTTTATATTTCCTACTTAGAGGTATTTACATGTTTCATGTATATATAAGTCTTTCCACTTTTTTCTTTTGTAACTTCTCCCATGGCTTTCACATTCAGACATTTCTTCTCCTATAGGACCCATGACTATTTGCTTCTATTTTTCTAGATTTTTTTAATTTTTAGGTTTAGCTCTTCAATGTATTTTGAAATCGCTCTGTTGTAGGGAATGAGATGAAATTTTAAAACTGATTGTCAATGGTTAATGAATTTGTTTCTTTTAAGACTCACACTCTTGTTATGGGATTATGAATGGAGTTGTGTTCTAATGAGCAAAATTAAATGAAGTTAGAGCATTTACTTTGACTATTAAAAAGTCTTTCTTGCAAAGCTGTATACATTTTTCAATTAAAATACAATATTTAGCACTGGCCACTGTGGCTCAATTGGTTGGAACATCATCTCTTAACCAAAAGGTTGAGGGTTTGATGCCAGCCAAGGCACACACCTAGGTTTCAGGTTCAATCCCGAGTCTGGCAGAGTACAAGAGGTAGCCAACTGATGTTTCTCTCTCCCTTCCTCTCTCTCTGGAAGCAATGAAAAAATGTCCTTGGGTGAGGATTAAAAATTTTTTAATACAATATTTAAGAATAGAATAAAATATAAATGTTCACTTGGAAGAATAATATATAAATAATGCTAACAAAACAGCAAGGCATGTAGTTTGATGAAAATTCAGTTTGAATAAAAGATTAACTTCTTAAGCATAGCACTTCTTTCAGTGCTACCAAGAGTCCAAACATTCTATGACTATAGAGAAGCCCTCCAGTTCTTGCTGTGTTCCAGGAAGTGTTGTGCTCTTTACATTTGGAGGGATCATCCAGGCAGGAGCTGACTGCTGTGTGCAGCGTGAAGAGGAGTAACTCCAGCCCAGGGAGGGGATTCCCCTGTATCCACTGGCCTCAGGGATGTCTAGTGGAGGTGGAGGTGGACTTGCAGCCTGGCAGCTGGAGAAATCTGAGTGGAAAGGAGGGAACAGCACTCCTTTAAAACACAGGTCCACTCCAGGGGAGGGGACCACCAGGGCCCAGGTCTTGACCTCCTGGCAGGTTTGGAAAAGCAGATTGTGAAGTGGTGATTTGTACAACCTCTTCCAGGGACCTGAACACCTTTAGCATCTCTGCCATCTTCTCCCAAGCCTGGGCATTTGGATCTCTCTTCCTCATTTCATGAACCAAGGACATAATTTCCTGCCTCAGCATCCATTAGGTCATGGTCACCTCTCTGCAAGCATCAGTAAGTCTGGGTTATTTAATGATTCTTTTTTCCTCCAGGCATTGTCTAAGGATGAATGGATCCCCCCTGCCCTCCCACCCCCTCCACCATCTCCCCTCCTCTCTTGATGAGTTGGACTTGTCAATGAGGCGGCGTTTCTCTTTAATTCGTGCAGCCAGTGCTTTTGCGAGTTGCGTTTCATGTCTTACATAAAGTTGACCTTGTACAGAAAGAACAAGTCTGACTATAAATAAGAGACCCACCAAAGAAGCTGATAACAGGTAGACATGCCACTATCTCACACTGGAGGTTGTGGACAGTGAGGAGTAGATTCAGGCAGTAGCTCTACCACCACCTGGCCCAGCTTCCCAAGGATGGGCCCAAAGCCCAGCTCCACAGAGGAACGCAGCTGCTCCAGGGACCACAGGGACTACATCATCACCAAAGAGCCTCCCACTACAATAAACCTGATGAGACTCCAACATTCCACCCAGAATCCAACCAGCAAGGCAATCCAGATTGGTCATCAGTGATATGGTTGGGGGAGGGGGAGTTTTGTATATAAAATATTCTCATCTCTGCAACTACCTAGTGATCTTTCTCTTTCATCTCTGTCTGTATGTTCTTATATCAGTATAAATTAAAATATAGTGACAAAAACACAAGTTCTTCAGTAGACTCTGCACGCTAAAGCTTGGGAAGTTCTGCCACGCTTATTAGCGTGGACTCAGGGGCTAAACTTTCTTGAATCACTGTTAAGAGCAGATGACCTTAGACAAATTACCTACACTGTGCTTCAGGTTCCTCCTCTGAAAAATGGGGTAATATTAGTGCCTTCCTCTTAGGGATCTTTTAAGGATTAAATGGGTGAATATTTGTATAGCACCTAGAACAGTAGTTAGCATGTCATAAAACTATATGTCTTTCTAAATCTATAGAAATCACGGAAATGGTTTGTCCATTTAACAAATATTTAACAAGTACCCACTATGTGCTGGGCACCAGTCTCAGTCTGTGAGGTGATTGTATTCTCCTGGGGGGATTTCATGCAAACACAAATGCACTCAGCATTTGTATGTGCTTGGATCTTTAAAAATATCACCTGATTAATCCTCACAGTACTAAGAGGCAGGAGATGTTATTCTCTTTCTTTTGCAAATGAGGAAACTGTGTCACAAAGCAGTTAAGTAATTTGTCCAGGTCCAGGCAACTACTAAGTGATGGCCTTAGTAATGAATATGGACAGCTAGACTTCAGCATGTGCTCATTTAACTTGGCTATCCTGACAGGTGTATGCATTCTATTAAAAGGAATCCTCAGCTGACCAACCCTGAGTGGACTCGTAGTTGAATGAGGATATACGTGGAGACCAAAAAAGAACCCGAGTACAAAGCATTCACTTCCCAGTAGGTGCTGGGTGGGGAGACTGTTACCCCTTCCTTGTTGGTTTGGTGTAGATGCTATTATATTCACAGTAAGAGAAGAGTCTCAAAAATTGCATTTTAAATAGATTCAAGTTTAATTCAGAGCTAAATCTTGCTTAAGATCTATTCAATGAGTGATCAAACATCCCTTCGGTTCCAAACAGCTATGTGAGCCTTCGTGGGACTGGAATCAGTGTCACCTGGTAGCCAAGTTGATTGGCAGGCTTTTCTGGGTTGGGCTCCATTTCATTTTCTTTTCTGTTGAAAGGAGAAAGTTATTTAAGGTGTGGTATTTCTGAATAGTACCTTCTGTTTACATGAAACCTCTCTCTAAGGTGTTGAAAGATTTTTATTCATGCCTACTCCCTTTTAGTTTTTGAATTTGTGGTTAGAAGTCATAATTAAGATTCAAATAATTCTTTTTTCTCGTTAATTATTCAAGTTCTAGGATGCCCTTTGTTCACACTGGTGCTGAGTTTCACAATTACAGTCAAGAAGAGATGTTGTGAGGCAAATACACCTCTTTGTTTCCAAAGAGAACTCTTTTTTTCATAGCTACATTTGAAATAATTTGCTAAGGACCAGGGAGGAGTGTGTCTTTAGTACAATTTTTGGTGTATGGTAGTCAGAGAGGAAGGTGCTTGAAAACCAAATTGGGGCAAGGAGACAAGAAGACTAGAATTTATATTCACTGTTTAATATAGGGATTAAAGTATATATTTAGTAATCTTTAAGTCTCTTTTAATACTAATTGTACTAAATTTAAGAATTCATGAAATACAGTGATCCCTCACCTATTGTGGGAGTTACGTTCCAGAGACCCCTGAGATAGGTGAAAATCCACAAAGTAGCAGTGTTATATTTATTTGATTATTTATATATATATTAAGGCTTTATAAACTTTTCCCATACTCCTATAAACCTTTCCCACTCTCTTATTAACCTTTCCCACACTCTTATAAACACTTCATATGCTCTTAAACACTTTCTACACTCTTAAACCTACGTAATTTTAACAACATATAAAATTCTGTATGGGTACTCACCAGTGAAGTATACTAAAACTTGAATGATGAAGATCATGAATTACGTAGCTGTGCAGTACTGATGGCGACTAAGGTGATGACGATGAGATGAATGTACTGCACAGCCAAGAAGAGCATCACAGCTCTTCTGAAGGCACCACTTCATCAGGCGCTTCATCAGGTGGTGCGGTACCTTCGCCCTGGTCTGTAACTTCTATTTCCGCTAAAGGTGTAGGCATAACTGATCTCTTCGTCCAAGTGATGAACACAGTTATGGGGAGTTGCTTGCACTGCTTTTTATCCACAAAGGCAGCTCCATGCAGAGAAATGCTTTTGAGTCCAAAGTGTCTCTGAAATTTGCCAAACCAGCCCTTGCTGGCACGGAATGGGGTTGGTCTGGGGGGAGAAGCACTCGACGGTCTTGCTTCTGCATCATCATCCTCGACTTCATCCTCGTCACCGCCGTGAACATCCGTGCTTTCCGCAAAACTATCAAGTTTCTTGGCCTTCGTCCAGATGGAGTTGGTATCCAGAGAGATATTCTTCTGCCTGCAGTCATTTATCCACAGGGCCAATGCAGACTCCATCCTCACAACGGCCTTATTGTGGGAAGTGACCTCCTTCTTTGCAGTCCTGTTAAAAGTCATTGTTGCTGTAGACCTAATATTCTTCTCATCTTTCTTTATGTAACAAACAATAGATTTGTTGATCCCATAATGGTGGCCTACAGCCACATATCTTTTGCCTTCCTTTAACATGTTGAGGAGTTCCACCTTTTCTTTGATAGTAAGCAGATTCCTCTGGTGCTTGGGTTCACTGCTAGAAGCCTTATAAGGCACAGAATGTTTGGGTAGCATCTTAGGGCTTGAAATAAATTCAAACTTTTATGAAAATCTCACAAAAACACAACACTGCAAAGCAACACTAGATGCAGCAATCAGATATCGATGTATGGGCACAGTACGGGAGAGCAAACAGAACGATGCTACGGTCACCAAGCCAATCAGCACCCAGGTTACAGAACACAGTCCTGTGGTTGGTTGCCTTCCATTCCATCAGCCAATAGTGTGCTGTGTACAATCTCACATTGGTAAACTTGTGCAAGTGGTAGTGGCACACTGCATTTCCATTGTGTACAGTACAGTATTCATCCGCTGATGAAATTCATACTGTATTTTATTTTGATTTAATATTCTTTTAATAGGTTTGAATTAACATTTTTAATTTTTATATTGCTTTAAATTTTAAGGCAAACATAATTAAAATCACAAATATTATATAAATACCTATATACTGCAAAGTCCCATAATATAGCGAGAACTCCATGATACAGAATGGGATATATATTTTTTAAAAACCCACGATACAGTGAAGCCACAATAAGTGAACCTCGATATAATGAGGGACGCCTGTGAACATTTGTGTGGTCCTACAGCCTATAATCATCCTGTTCCAATCTACTGCTTCCTTTAGAGTGTTGCCATGTGGGCATGTGGACAAAGCATCACCAAATTTCCAATTTTTTAAGTATATTTTATTGATTTTGCTGTTACATTGTCCCAATTTTCCCCTTTTGCCCCCCCTCTGCCCAGCACCCACTTCCCTCCAGCAATTCCTCACTCTTAGTTCATGTCTGTGGGTGGTGTGTGTAAGTTCCTTGGCTTCTCCATTTCCTATGCTACTCTTAATATCCTCTTATTTTGCCACTACCAGTTATGCTTCTTAACCCCTGTACCATTTCCCCATTTTCTTCTTTACTCTCCCAGTTGATAACTCTTCAGATGATCTCCATATCTATGCTTCTGTTCCTGTTCTGGTTGTTTGCTTTGTTTTGTTTTGTTTTAGATTTGGTTGTTGATAGTTGTGAGATTGTTTTAATGTTTATAGTTTTGATCTTCTTCTTTTTCTTAAATAAGTCCCTTTAACATTTCCTTTAATAATGGCTTGGTGGTGATAAACTCCTTTAGCGTTACCTTGTCTGAGAAGCACTTTATCTGCCCTTCCATTCCATATCTAAATGGTAGATTTGCTGGATAGAGTAACCTAGATTGTAGGTCCTTGCTTTTCATCACTCTAAATACTTCTTGCCAGTCACTTCTTGCCTTCAGTTTCTTTTGAGAAATCAGCTGATAATCTTATGGGAACTCCTTTGCAGGCAACTCTCTGCTTTTCTCTTGCTGTTTTTGTTTATCTTTAACCTTTGCATTTTAATTTTGATATGTCTTGGTGCATTCCTCCTTGGGTCCTACTGGTTTTGGATTTTCTGTGCTGGTTTTGGATTTTCTGTGCTTCCTGGACTTGTAGGTCTCTTTCCTTCACCAAATTAAAGTAGTTTTATTTCATTATTTTTTCAAATAAGTTTTCAGTTTCTTGCTCTTTCCTCTTCTTCTTCTGGCATCCCTGTGAGTCGGATGTTGGCACATTTAGAGATGTCCCAGAGATTCCTAAGCTTCTCCTCAATTTTTTGAATTCTTATTTCTTCTTTTTGTTTTGGTTGAATGTTTATCTCTTTTTTTTAAATTTTATTTATTATTATTATTTTTTTTTTAGAGAGGGGAAAGAAGGAAGAAAGAGAGGGAGAAAAACATCAATGTGTGGTTGCCTCTCATGAACCCCCTACTGGGTACCTGTCCTGTAACTCAGTCATGTGCCCTGACTGGGAATCCAACCAAAGACCCTTTTCTTCACAGGCTGGCACTCAATCCACTGAGTCACACCAGCCAGGGCTATTCATCTCTTTCTTATGTTCCAAATATTGTTTGAATCCCAGCTTCCTTCCCTTCTCTGTTGGTTTCCTGTGGATTATTCTTTATTTCACTTAGTGTGACCTTCATTTCTTCCTCCTCCGCCCCATCCTGATAACCAGTGTTTTGAACTCTGTGTCTGACAGGTTGGCTATCTCCATTTCATTTAGTTCTTTTTCTGGGGTTTTGTTCTGTTCTTTCATTTGGCCCATTTTTGTCTCCTCAATTTGGCAGCCACCCTGTGTTTGTTTCTGTGTATTAGATAGAGCTGCTTTATTCCCTATCTTAGTAGTGTGGACTGTGTAGAAAAGGTACCTTTAAACTGCATGGGGTGGAGCCTTAGATAATTGCCAGGGTGGGGCAACCCACTTCACTGCTTTGTGGTTGTGTATGGAAGGCTCCAAAAAGGGCAATGCTGTCACCTGGCTTCTGGCAGTTCACCTGGTACTCACCTCTTTCCAGTCATTTTACCCCATCTTCTTGTGTGACTGGTGCCCTTCCAGCTGCTGCCCCAGTGGTGAGTCCCAGAGTGGGTTTGCGTATGTTTTAAGACCACACTGGCTCTTTATGTGGTGAAATTATGGGCAGTTTCATCCGTTGCCCCAACACCCACTAGTTTTTATAGCCAGCCATAATGGGGATCTATTTTCCTGGTGCTGAAACTCTGGGCTGGGGCTGGGATGACTGGCTCCCAAGTTATTCCATTCATCAATTTCATGGTGTTGCTGCATTTCTGCTCCACACTGCCTCTCCACCCATCTCTGCAACTCTGCCTCTCCTACCCATCTGAATGAATATGTAGGAGAGGTTAAATCCTTGGTTGTCAGACTTCTGTACAGGTTGATTTTCTGATGGTTCTGGGTGTTACTAGTTTTGAAATCTGGTTGTAATTCTTTTTATGGTTGCACAAGCATATCTACCTATACCTCCATCTTGATCAGCAGTCTCCCGAAATTTCCAAGTTTTTAAAAGGTTTCAGGCATCTGGTTTTTTATGTAAAGTCCTCTGAGTTTTAAATTTGCCCTATTTCATTTTAAATATTGGGTGGCAAAATAAAACACATCTGCATGCTGCACACAGCCCATGATCTCCAGTGTATTACTGCTGGTTTAGTTGCCTTGTAATTAATTCAAGACGAATTCTTTAAAAAGGGAACATCACCTTTACTGCTAAACATACTATTCCTCTATAATCTTTTATATTGTTCAAATAAATAAAAATTTACACAACTCTTCAATAGCTCTTCAGTGTACAAAATCACATCCAAATTCCTTTCATGAAATTCAAGATCTATTTCCTGCCCCATGTTCCACTACTACCACTGATTGTGAAGGTCTCTTCACTAGGTTGCTCTCCTCCTGTTTGTACTGCTCATGAACATTTCCTGCTAATGGGTTGCTACCAGCTGGAATGCTGCCTGCTCTGGGACATCTTCTAGGTGAATGGTATGGGGGTTATACAATCACCCAGAATACAGTGCAGCAGGAAGAACATAAATATAAAACTATTTTTATAACTGATACTTCTTGACCCAGTTTGGCTCACCTTTGATATTTTAAAAATCAATTTAATAAATATTTAGTGAACCCCTCTTATGTGCCAGTCATTCTGCTATGCACTGTCCTTATAAAGAATAAAAGTATAGTCTGTCTTTGTCTTTAAGTTGCTCAGAGTCCAGAACTGACAAGCCATCACACAACTGAAATATAGTATGAAAAGCACTTTGATGAAGTATGTTAGAAGATGCCAATGGAGCATAAAAAAAGAGAAGACCTGCAGAGCACTTTCCATAGGAGATACATGAGATGAAATGGAAGGATGACTGGAAGTTTTACATGGGCCAGGAGTAAGGGAAGTTCTTCCAGGCAGACAGATCAACATGTGTATGTGAGAAAGCCTGGTAAACTTAGAGAATGTCGTGTTTCTTAATATCAAACTCAACTTTTCCTTCAGAAATTTTAAATGAATTCAATGACATTGTATTAAACATAATTTGTGAAATTGGAATTCTTGTTTGATGTTTGGTCTTTTTGTAATATTTAAACTTATAACCATTAATTAATTATGATCCCTGGTCACTGCATCTCTAAGAACCTCATTATAATAGTATATGGTTTGCCATTATGTATGTGAAATACCTCAAAGAATTAATAACAGCCATTAAGAGTGAACTTGTCATATTGTAGAAAAAGATAAACAGTTTCTGTCCTCTATTTAAATAATTGAATGTCTGAGAATATTGCTGTAAAATATAAAACTTTTAAATTATATGATTGTGGGATTACATTTAATTTTTTTTTAAGCTAGAATGAGCTTTTAATAACCAAAATTACAAGGAGCAAATACCTTGAATTTGTTTAGTTCTCAAAAATGTGGCTTTACCAGTAAAGCAAATCTCTTCAGGGCATGTTGAGTCAGCTCATGAAAAGGTGGTGAGCCATGCTATTGCCATGCATAATTTCATCTCCAATTAACTGCCTTTCAGAATTAGGTCAACATGAGGCTAGACAGTGTGAGGTATAAAATGTCCTTGAATGATAGTTGGGATAATTGTTGATGACATCCCATTATGTCTACTGTTGGCTCTTTTCACCTTTTTTCTTTTAATATAGTTTTGGGGTTTTTTTTTCACTGATGTACCTTAGCCTTACCAGTAGAGCTAGAAGCATTAATTTACTTTGATGGTTAACTTGAATTAACTCTCCCCTGCTACAATATTACAAACCATTGAAGACAGGAACAATGTCACTGTGCCTGCCCACTTATGTGTCCCTAGTGTCTAGCAGAGGGCCTGCCATATTACACTCAGTAAATCAACAAATATTGGTTAAATGTAAATGGATTGGGGGCTGGAGGAAATGGGTGCAGGTGGTCAAAAGGTAGAAACTTCCAGATATAAGTTCTGGGATGTAATGTACAGCATGGGGACTATAGTTAACATTGTATGTTTGAAAGTTGCTAAGCGTAGGTCTTAAAAGTTCTCATTACAAGAAAAAATGTAACTATGAGGTGGGCGATTGTTAACAAAACTTATTGTGGTCATTATTTTGCAATATATACACATATCAAATAATTATATTATATATTTTAAACTTATGATGGTAAATATCAATTATATCTCAAAAAAATGGGAAAGTGTGAATAAAATGCTTTTTGTTTAAATATTTTTAAGTATTATTTACTTTTAATTTTTTTTCAATTACAGTTTACATTTAATATTATTTTGTATTAGTTTCAGGTGGACAGCATAGTGGCTAGACAATCATATACTTTATAAAATGTTCTCCCTGATATTCCCAGTACCCAACTGGCACCATACATAGTAATTGCAATATTATTGACTATATTTTCTATGCTGTACTTTCTATCCCCACAACAATTTGGTAACTGCCAATAACTTTTTAAATACTGGCTAGGCTCTGCTTGTGCTTTTTTATAAAAATAATTACGGTGGAAATTTTATATGTTTATGCATTTAACTCAGTACCAAAATGTACACATATTTTTTAAATGTTCCATAACTGATTTAAACTTCCTCAGCAGCCTCAATCTATAGTAGGGATGGGTAGAGAAATAGAGATTACTTACCAAATAAAAGAAATTCACATACACCTAAAACTAATACAAAATCATATTGAATGGAAACTGTAGTAAATTAATTAATTAATTCACCAAATATTTTTCAATATACTACCATCCTTTGGGGGGAAGCATATATACTCTATATTTCATAGTTTCTTTTATCTCTTTCTTAAATGGCCTCTGCATAGGAAGAAAATTAAGTTTTATGTGCCTTCTTGTGATGGAAATGGGACCTCACAGTGGTAAGAGGCTCTTATGCTGAGTTTTAGGGTATCACAGACTCGGGCGTTGGTGTCCGCCGTAGTGGTGAAATATTAGCAAAGCTCACAGGTTGTTTGGCCATTTCTCTCCTCTGCTGCCCCAGCCCACCCCTGGCTATACTGCACTGTGGATCTCTCCAAGGCTTGGATGGAACTCTCATTCAGTGCATTCATTTCGGGCATCTCATTGTCTAGTTACCATTTTTATTCTGAGTGACTGCTCCATTTTGGTTTTCCCTGAGAGAATCACATTCCAGAGTCTGAACAAGGAAATTGGGTTGAAGATTTTTCTTATATCCCCCTCCAAACTCCTTTTAAAAATGAATCACAGCTTTTCCACACATATTTGAGGCTTGAATCTTAGAAGTGTGCTTGGGGGAGGGGTGGTGTGGAATTCATTTAGTTGCTTGACCACTTCCCTCACAACCCACTCTTCCCTAAGGCTAGAAAAGCTTTCTTTTCTTTCCTTTCATTGCATACCAGGGACTTCCCCCAAGGTCATACCTTCTTCCTTATGGAGGTGGCATCAAAAGAACCTAATTTATAGAAAGAGATAAAAGTGCATTGATTTAATATTTTCTGAGTATTATATTAATTTTACCTAAGAGAAAACTAAAGCTCAAAGAGGTTAAAGTAACTTGATTGCAAAGTAGCCGAACCTTTACAGCCCAGCTATAAAGCACAGTGATAGCACAGTGCAATTTGTAGCTTTTGAGTGCTTTAATTCAAAGTTAGCAGCTTCTTGTTTCTCTTTGCAAGTTTTATCACCAGATATTGCTTCTCATCCAATTACAACATAATTTGATAGCACTTCTCCAACCTCACATAATGTTGGTCACATGAGACCAGCAGCAATTGCCCTAATTAATTAATTTGATAAAACACAGTTTATGTGTGAAAATGAATTAATGATTAGGTGAAATTAAAATCTAAATTTGGAAGCACATCTTTCACTTCTTACTAATGGTTGGAAGACTTGTTTCAGTTGAGTATTATTTCTGGATATAAAAAAATAATAGCATAACTATAATTAACAAAATTATCTCCTTTGATTCTAAAGAGAAGCAAAGAAATAGTTTTACCATTTCAAAGCACTAATCCAGTGAAATAATGAACTAGGATCCATTTTGCTTAAAAAGCAATTGACTTTATGAGTCTGTTTCTATTGTTTTGTTTATTTTATTCTTCATACTCCACACATAAGTGAAATTACACAGGCTTATAGACACAGAGAACAGACTGACAGTTGACAGATGGGACAGGGGGTGGGGAGCTGGGTGAAGAAAGTGAAGATACTAAGTACAGATTGGTAGTAACAGAATAGTCACGGGGATATAAAGTACAGCTTAGGGAATATAGTCAATAATATTGTAACAACTATGTATGGGCCCAAGTGGGGACCTAAAATATCAGGGGGGCCACTCTGTAAAGTACATAGTTGTCTAACCACTTTGCTGTACATCTGAAACCAACACAAAATAATATTGAATGTAAACTGTAATTAAAAATAAAAATAAATGCATATATTAGAAAAGAAAATAAAGTAAAATTAAAAACTGGACTCCCCCTACGTTAGATTGCTGCAGCCAAGTGTTAAAAAATAAAGTTCAAGAACAGTAACAGAAGAGAATATCTCCAGCTCTATCACCACCACATCCAACAGGAAGTCAACTGTCTCTTTAATTCTAAATACCCATTTTCACATGTCCTTCACCAACCAATCATCTTGGTGGCTCTATGGCACTTGTTATTTTCTTGATGGTTGTTTCAGTCCAAGCTACCTATGTCTTCCAAGGCTCTGCCATCCCCGATGCTCCCTTTACAGACCTCTCTCTGCTGGTGCTGCCTACAGATATGTGAGCCAAGACCCACTAATGCTTGATGTTTCAGGGATTTCTGCTCAGTCTCAGGAAGCCTGCCATTTGTCAGCACTTTCTACTCAACTGGCACCAGTGCTGCCAACACCCTGATTTAAGGCACCACAGAGCTTTTGTTAAAACCCACCCTTCTTA
Organism: Tonatia bakeri; assembly: GCA_004024845.1. Taxonomy (NCBI): domain Eukaryota; kingdom Metazoa; phylum Chordata; class Mammalia; order Chiroptera; family Phyllostomidae; genus Tonatia; species Tonatia bakeri. Next base: position 113,020 of record PVIA01000336.1, read on the forward strand.
GCTATGTACATTTTTAATATGGATGTGAAATGTAAAATGCATGAAAGCTTAGCCAAGGTATGGGTTGAACATGGGCAATATATCATGCAAAGAATTATCCCTTCTCTACAATACTTATTTCACTGTCTTTTGTCAAACTTACCTACCTCTTTTCTGGTTTTAGTACTTCCCTATGCGAAAATAGCTGTGGTGAGCATATATAAAGGCTCAAGTGAAGATCTCTGCAGTCTTTCTTCTTGATCTTCTACTTATCTTCATATTGGCCTTCTGGATATTTTTATTAGATAGTCCACATCCTGCTTGAACTCCAAATGTGTGAACTGAACTCATCATCTCCTCTGATCTCCCATCTGGCTTTCCATCTCCATCAGTAGGACGACGTTTCATCCAGTGCCCTATATTAGAAACCTGGGCATTTCCTGTGTCTTCTCCCTCAGTCTTGCCACCACCTATATCTACTTCCACATAAGTCTTATTTTTCTTCTAGATATCTCTCAAATACATCCACTTGTTTTCATTTGCAACACCTTATCCCAGGGCACCACCTCCTGCCTAGATTCCTGCAACAGCCTCAGAGTGATCCTCCCCACACTTCCTCTTTTCCCTCCCCTCCAACATGTCTTCTACATTGTGTAGCCAAAATCTTCTATCAGAAAATGCAATATGATCATCAATTCCTTGTTTAAAACCCTCAAATTTATGGCTACAGTTACTTTTTTCCTCCTGAAACTACCGTGTTTTATCTTCTCTTCAGGCCTTTCCAAATACTGTTCCTTGTGCATAGAATGAGATTATAGATACTTGTTGGATGAGTGACCAAATGAATAATATTTTCTGAGAACAGAGTACATTAAAGACCTATCACGAAGCAGACTCCTTGAATCTATTTATCTTCGACTGAACATTTTCGCTACATTTAAAAATGTTTGTTTTACAAATTAAATGTAGAGCTTGGCATTTCAACATAAACCTTGCAAACTTTGAGTTTCAGCGGGAGTGTTCAGCTAATTCTCTTGCTTGAACTACAGTGTGGTCCTCCACTATCTGGGAGCATCATCATTTTTGACTTGGGTGACATCCTGAAGATACAGCCAATGCCTATGGCAGAATGACAAATATAGAACAGTGAGGGAATTACTGGACATCTTCCAGCTATCCAAGTCCCTCGAATCAAACCTGGCATACAATGAAGTGACAGATGTCACTGTCAGATTGCTTTGACATCCTTGATATGACCTACCACTAGATGCTCTATTTTCATTTCAAAAAGTCAGAGTAATCCTTACAAGTTTGTACAGTGAAAAAAGGAAAATAATTTTATGGGTTGGAAAGGCCAATGACATGCAAAGCGTCTAGAAACAGGACTAGCAACCCCATCATTCATAAGAGCATCCTGCTGCCATCTACAAAATGCTGGGCACATAGCAACCTGGATAATTAAATTCAGCTTGCCCACCTTCCCTCTTCACTTCAATTTGCATGACTCACATTTAATTCTATGCAAAAGGTAGTATGCATGATTACTAGTAAGTTCTATTAGGTAACTATCTCACTCTAGAAACTATAGCATTTTATGGGTAAATATAAAATAACTGCACAATAAATTCAGAACTCTGGCTTAAAAATGACAAAATATGAGATAATGAAATTGTTTATTATATTACTCAGGGAAATTTAAATATGTTAACTGGCATTGCCTTTCTGGTTTATTAAAGAAAAAATATTTGTTTGTGCCTAATCTAACATTTCACTTTGGTTTTATGGCAGTGAGATATTATAAAATCAGTGTAATACTAGACATGCAGGCACACAAACAGATTTTGTTTGGTATGAGATGGATCTTATTAAGTTTAATTAAAATATAATTTAAATATAATACAAGTATTAATTGCACTAGAGTATAATAATAACTATGAAACAGCAGATACCCCACTTATCTACATTTTTAAGTGTTTTTATATTTACAGTGCTTGCATAGTTTTAAGAAACCTGACACTTTATTTGAAATTGTGTTCCTATAGTTCAGATATTTAAAAATAGTTATATTATTCTATGTTATTCTTAGAAGTTTTGAAAGTGAAAGAATATTTTATGGTTGGCTGCTGTTCCAAAAAATCTACCATTCAAGGAAAAAATGTAGGATATGCTGAATATTAATAATAGCCAACACTGTGTATGTGCTTCACCACATGCTGAGAAATATTCTATTTGATTTGCCTATATTCACCCAGTCATCCTCATATGAACTCCATTAGGTGGGTGCTTTAAATATTCCTGTTTTACAAATGAAGAAATTGAGGCACAGATAAGTTTCCCATGATTAGCAACCACAGAGAGTCTGGCTCTAGTGCTCATGCTTTTAATTACAATGCTCTACTGCCTGCCACTGAAAACACCACAAGTAGCCATCATTCTTCTCAAAAGGAATTAAATATTCCCAGTAAACCAGATTTGATATTAGAGAATGTTCCCTGTGCAATGTCACTCACCCCAGAAATGAGGTGGGGCAGAGATGACCCACTGAAGATGTGCAGTAAACTTCATCTCTAATGGATTACAGTGGTACTAACAGATCAGTACCACTTGTCCACTTGGAATAATTGTGAAATGACATGAGCATATATAAACATCTAGTTCACTTACAAAAAATCTTGGAAAAGTTGGCAGCTCAGTTGAACGAGCACTCATTTGGAGCCTATTATGAGCAAGGTATTATGCTGAGTACTAGGAACAATACATCAAGTCCAATCCCACTCCTAAAGGGCCTCATAGATTACTGGATACATCAGTAATGTACATCATTACCTCCAATGAAAGGAATACTGTGATAAATACTGAAAGAGGAGTAAAATAAAAATGCAAAGGGAGCACCTGAAAGGGAGGGGGAAGATTGGCCATCAGGGAAATCTCAGCAGGCAGTTGATTTTGGGCTAAGGGTTTTGAGATGAGACTCCAGATAGGAGTTATAAAATGATGAAAAACATGAAGGGGTAGAACAGGAAGGACAGGTTGTGGATAAAATTGGAGAGGTATGTTGGTGCTAGATTATGAAGAACATTGTGTGTGTGTATAAAAAACAGAAAACACAAACATGTATACTCAGTGTAACATATCAGTGTGTGTATTACATACTCAGTCTTAATTAAAGACAAATCTTCATGTCTGTTTAGAAAAATATCGTGCTCAATGTAGTTAGCTCCTTCCTCCAGAATATTGTAGCAGAAAGGTTGAAATTCCTCTTTGGTCATGCAATAGCTCTGGACCTCAGTTTCCTGATTTAGGACATGGGAATAACAGTATCTATCTCATTAAGATCCCAGTAAGGGAAGCTACATTTAGATGCATTATTTTACTAAGCCTTAAATGGATCCTAAAGAGATGGATACTATTATCCCCATGTTCTAAATCAGGAAACCGAGGTGACAGAGTTACACAATGCATGTAATCCAAACAGTGCAAAAAGACTGCTTGTTTCTCTAGATGCTGAAGATACTGTTAGCAAGCAACCTTCAGCTGACTTTCCCTTCAGGGGTCACTTCTGCTGAAAGCCCCTTCCCAGTGAAGCTCATATCCAATGACTCTTTGATACAGGGGCATAAAAACTCTTTCCATCTTCACCCAACTAGGGATAACTATTAGCTCCAAAGGTTGCTGTGGTGTCAGCTGAGGTCTACTTTGGTCCTGTATCACAGCTTGACTTCTTTGTCCAACCCTACTTCTTTCCCCTCTCTTGCACAGGTGTCTCAAAGACACTTCTCTTTACAAATCCTGCATGTGAAACTTGACTTTAGAGGAAACCCAACTTGGGACATCTTTTGGTCAGGGGGCACCTGTAGTGGCAATGGTGGAAAAGGTGGTAATGTCCCAAGGCTAGGGAAATCAATGCACTTGTGCAGAAATTGCTCTGGTGGGCAGAAGCACCAGTGGCAGTGTTGAGTGACATCCTGTGGGCCAGCACTATTGGTGGCAGTTTTGTCATCAAGTCAATTTTTTGGCATAGTATTGGCCATTCTGCTAAGAAGCTTAACTTCAAGTCTTATTCTGTAGCTCTTTCAACAATTCTGTGAGCTATTCAATATTCTCTTAGTAAACTTCTGCTTAACCTGCTTAAATCCGCTTCTGTTATATAGTAAAGTATCTTAAGTTAACATTAAAGAAGTCGCCCAAAATTGGTCCACTAATAGTTGATCTATAATTCTCCAGGATAGAATGATAATATGAGTATTATGGGTGTAAAATAATGCTCCCCTGAAGAGGATTTGGGGCTACATTGGTAATAATGAAGGAGATTGGCATGTTGGAGACAGAAAACAAAAACAAGGCAGTCCAGTGATGCATGTGAAAACAGATCGATGTAGCTGGAGGGAAAGGGAGTGACAAGAAGAATGAGTCAGGGATTCTGAATGAGTCAGGGAAAATGGAATTTTCCTTACATTTTGAAAAAGATGAAATAAAGGCCAAATATCTGTGTTTATAGGAAACTTTAATTTTGTTAAATGGACATGACTTTTAAAAAATATTCATTTCAGACTGACAAATTTCTAGTTCTATTTCATGCCTATCGGGGATTTAGGTGTAGTGGGCTTGAAACAGAACCTACAGTTTTCTAATGCTAAAAACTGGCAAATGGATGGTGTATGTGCATAAGTACAGCAAAGTAGCATTTTTTTTTCATTCATGAAAATGCTCTAAAAGTATAAATAAAGGATATTTGCATACAACAGAATTCTGGGCTTAGATAAACATTGGATAATAATTATGCTTTTACATTTTGTTTAAATATGATCAGGGTACAGAGATAAAAAGCCTGTTATAGTTAAAAGGAAAACTTACAAAGTAAAACTACATTGTGTTATTTCTTCACTTACTTTTGTTCTATGTGTTATATTTAAATGCCCCCCACAGAAAGAGCTATTTTGGGGGCAGGGTGGGGATTTCCTTTTTGTTCACTTGACTTGTTTTCTTTCTCTGGTTCATAGACCAGTATTTTATGGCATCCAATAGCAATAAAATAGCAGTGGTAAAAAGACCTGTCTTAGATGTTTTCCTAGGAAAATGGTTATGTGCTTGGATGAGTCTGGCACCATGCCTTGAATGTCAACAATATTCAGACTGTGTCAGAAATGGTGGAGAAAATGTGTTCCAGACACAGAAGGATGACTTGGCTTCTACTACTGTGCAATTCAAACCTGGACACTGTCAACAGAGGTACCCCAGCTATTCTTGCCTTTATGAATGAAACAGAAAAACTGAAGTCCATTTCAAAGGAGCCAGGAAGAGAACATGCAGAACTGTGTATAGCAAATTCAGAGTGTGAGTACTACCCAGAGATGAGCAAATGACTAACAACTATAGACACAGGAACATGTTTCTCTTGGCAATGGCTAGAAGCAACCAGATCCCCAAAGAGTCTTTATGGCCCGGGGACCCTTAAAGGTAGAAAGACCCAAGCTCATGGAAAGGAAGTAATATGGAAAGAAAACAGAAGTGATATTTGCTTCTGTGCCCTTGGTGCAGATGTAGCATGAACCATAAAAGAGAATGGAACTGTTAATATTATGAAAACAGTGATGTGAAACTAGAAGTAGACTGTCTTCCATCATTTTGATATTGCTCTCCACAGTTCTGAAAATCACAAAACTCAGAGACACAGGCGAGTTTTAATGTTCTTACGCCCCTTATCATTGGGGAGAGATAAGTGAGAAAAAGACTTATAAGACAAATGTAGCTACATAAACTAAACAGTGTTTTCCTCTCCTCCCAAAATAAACAGGATTGTTGAAAAAAGTAAAAATTATGTTCTCAGCAAGATTAACAAGTAAACTTCAAGATATTTTTAAGAGTATGTAAGGCTTCCAATTGAATTTAGGAGACAAAAAGGAGGATGTAGAGGAAAGCTGAGAAGAAACCCAGCAGCTGCAGATTTCAGAAAGTCCCCAAAGAATGCATTTCCTGAAGGCAGTTGGCATGCTCAAATGTATAAAATCCATGCTCTTCACTCGAATAGCAGGTGAGACAAATACGGTGAGCTGTTTGATGCCAGAAGCCCTGGGGATCAGGGACCTACTACACAAAAATCACATTTGCAGGAAGAATTTTGTTCTTGCAACATCTTAAAAAAAAAAAGCCTTTAGGTTCTAAAGGATAAGTATACTAAAATTCTACTCCACCCCAGCAGAATCTCTTGCAAAATGGCTGTCAAACTCATCCAAAAGACAAGTAATAATAATAATTTGAAAAGAGCTAGTGTAACTCATTTAACACCAGGTATAAAGATAATTAGTACAGTGTTCATGTAAAGATACTAGAGAAAAAAAGAAGGAAGTATCAACAAATTTAAAAACAGCTGGCTACCTCAGAAAAAAATGTTGGCATGGAGCCAGTGAAAAATATGAACCAAATTTTTTCCTAAGTTAAAACAAAACAAGTAAACAACAATGAAATTTAATAAAGCAATTGCTTTTATGATGGAAGACCACAAAACAAAAATGAAAAACTCAAAGAAAAGATGGCAAAAGAACAGGAAGAGCAGAACTTGTGGTCAATGAACTTAGGTAAAAAAGGGAAAAAAATTAAAAAGACATGAGAATGAATACACAAGCAAATGAACACTGAGGAAAACATAGTAAGAAGCAGAATAGAAACGAGAGAAAAATGAGATAGAACTAAAGAAAAAGTTAAATAGAAAAATTAAGTTTAAAAAGAGACAAAGGTGATACAAAATACACATAATTAAAGTTCCTGAAAAAGAAATCCAAAATAAAATTACAAAGCAAATATTTAAAAATATAATTTAAGAAAATTTTCTTAACAGTAAAAAACACAAAATGTTGAGTGTATATGTGGAAAGTACACACAATGTACCAGAGAAAAGTAATCTAAAAAAGTCAATACTAAAATATAACCTAGAAGGCTTCCGGTCAAGATGACAACATAAGCAAACATGATTTGCCTCTTCACACAACCCCACCAAAACTGAAACAAAAATATAGAGCAACCATCACTCAGGAACGTCAGAAATTGAGTTGAATGGAGGTCAGACAACTACGGAATTGAGGAAACTACATCCATCCAGATGCAAATGAGGAGAGGTGTGGATGTGGACAGGGTTGGCCCCACACCAATGTGGATAAATATTTAGGATGGATATCTTGGGAGTGAGGAGTCCCAGACTCGCACCAGGCCCGCAGACCAGGATTCCAATGCCAGGAAGATAAGTCTCTGGATGCAACTTCTGGCTGCAAAATCCAGTGGGAACTGAGTCAGTGGAGAAGGCTGCTGGAGCCCTAAGCAGTTCCTCTTGGGGAACACACATACAGACTTACCCAGTCAGACTCTCACCCTCTGAACTCCAGCACCAAGGTGGCAGCTTGAAGGACACCAGTGGTATGCAGGGAGAGACTGAAGTGTCTGGCATCAGGGTGAGTACAGGCCATTATTGCTCTGCTGAGCCGTGCCCCCCACAGAGCTGGTAGGCTGGTGCCATATCTGAAACTACATCAACCTGGCTAACGCTGTTAGCCAGAGACTCTACCCAACCCAACTTATCGGCCTACCCAAGCTGCTTTTCCATAAGAATGGCTCATCTTGGCTCCTAAGTCATTCAAACAAGCAACAGCTGGCTTCAGTGAGCCCTAGCTGCAGCCAGATTAGAGTTACAGTTTAGATTCACCTGGGAATCTCTAAACCCAGCACAAGTAGCAGGCATCTCAGATTGCTTTACAGTTGAGGCAGGCTGCCTGGGTAAAACACGGGTTGGGGCTGACCTTTGCTTGTACCACCTGGGGAAACCCCAGGGCTAACACACCCAGCGGACAGCTACAGACCATGTCAGAGCACCACTACCCTCCCCCTGCATGGCTGATTCTCCACAGAGGGTGGAGGTTGGTGGTCAGTGGTGACAGCCAGTTTTTGTAGCTGACTGGCCTGGGTAAAATCCCTTCCATTGATCTGCCAGCAGCAACCAAGGCGCAACTACAAGAAGAGGGTATACTCAGTCCACACAAAGGGCACAGCTCAAGTACCCAACTTGGGTGATAGCGGAGACTGTCCCACTGGAACCTACAGGACACCTATTACATTCAACCACATTACCAAGATACAGAATCAAAGCAGCTCTACCCAATACACAGGGGGGGGAAAAAAAACCCTACAGGGAGGCTGCCAAAACAAGAAGACAAAGAAATATGGCCCAAATGAAAGAACAGATCAAGATTCCAAAAAAAGAGCTAAATGAAATGAAGATAAATAATCTATCAGCTGCACAGTTTGAAACACTGTTTATAAGAGTGCTCAAGCCCTGGCTGGTGTGGCTCAGTGGATTGAGTACCAGCATGTGAACCAAAGGGTCACTGGTTTGATTCCTTGTCAGGGCACATGCCTGGTTTTCAGGCCAGGTCCCCAGTAGGGTGCACATGAGAGGTAACCACACACTGATGTTTCTCTCCCTCTCTTTCTCCTTTCCTTTCCCTCTCTAAAAATAAATAAATATTTTTTTAAAGAATGCTCAAGGAAATTAGTGAGGACCTAAGTATCATAAAAAAGACCCAGTCAGAAGAAAAGGATACAATAATTGAAATAAAGAACAATTAACAAGAAAACAAAAGTAGAATGGATAAAGCCAAGAATCAAATCAATGATTTGGAACATAAGGAAGCAAAAAAACAACCATGCAGAACAGCAAGAAGGAAAAAGGAATCCAAGAAAATGATAGTATACACAGCTTCTGGGACACACAGCTTCTTCAAGCATTTCACCATTTGCATTATAGGGGTGCCAGAAGGAAAAGAGAAAGAGCAAGGAATTTGAAATCTATCTATAGTGAAAGAAAACTTCTCAAATTTTGTGAAGAAAATAGACATGCAATTCCAGGAAGCACAGAGGGTTCCAATTATGATGGGTGCAAAGAGACCCACTCCACGACACATCATTATTAAAAGGCCAAAGTTTAGAGATAAAGAAAGACTCTTAAAAGCAAGAAAAAAGAAGTTAGTTACCAGAAGGTTGTCAGATGGGAGAGGGGAGGGGAAGGATAGGACAAGAGGAGAGGGGATTAAGAAGTACAGACAGGTAGTTACAGAATAGCCATGAAGCTGTAAAGTACAGTATAGGAAATGAAGTAGCCAAGGAACACTTGACCCCTGGACATGAACATTGGGTGAAGGGGATTGCCTGAGGGAGTAGGGGTCACTGGACCAAGGAGGGCAAAGCGGGAAAAATCAGGACAACTGTAATAGCATGATCAATAAAATATGATTAAAAAAGTAAAATATCAAAAAATTTTTAAAAAGTAAATAAAATATAATCTACAAAGTAAACCACATTACAAAAATAAAGATCTTTTTGCATAGCCAAGAAAAAAAGATGATGTCACTTTTGAAGGTAGTAAATATTAGGCTTCTTCAACCACCACAGCAACATTTAATGATCAAAACGATCCTCTAAAGAAAAAAAAAATGTGAGTCAAAGATTCCTTATCTTCTGGGTATAAAGATCATAGACAAAGAGTTTTCAACATGCAAAAAAAACAAAACAAAACAAAACAAAAAACAAACATTATTATTAGTCCCAAGAACCCACCTTGGGGAAACCAGGGAAAGTCAATTTCACCATCATGAGATGATTCACACTGAATGTACTTAACAATAGGTCTAAAGGTTTACAGTGGCACACCAAAATATGTCCTATAATTTAGAAATAAACTAATGAAATATACTGATTGTCAAAAGGTATTCAAAATTGGCAAAGTAATACAATTATGTGAATATCTGACATCATGAAAGTAAATACAACAAACAATGTTTTTCTTTATTTTATTTTCTATTAAATTTCTTAGGGTGACACTGTAACAGGGTGCAGCCAAGAGGGGAGCCCCAAATAGGGATTTGTAATAGGATCCAGAAGAGCTTGGAGATAATTGGCTCCACACCACAGGGCACACCTGCCCAGAATGCTGGCAGCTGTGGCCAATTGTGGGAGGAGCCGGAAATGGGGCTGCAGAAGAAGATTGGTGCTGGGATTTAAACCCAGCGAGGCAGCCATTTGGCGTCTCTTTTTGGGACCAGACATCTCTTTTGGGACGAGACATCTCTCTTTTGGGACCGTGTCTCTCTTTTTGGGACCATGCATCTGTTTAGGGCCACACAGCTTTGGTGTCTTGGTTGGGACCATGAGTCTTGGGTGAGAGTTAGGACCACGAGGCATTGGAAGTGCTCCCTTTTGCCACGTGGTGGGTGCTGGGAGGACTGTGTGCATTTGTGGGGAACTTTAGTTTTTGTTATTTTGAATGAATAATAAATTCCTTTCCTTTTCACTGAATCTTAGGTATTGAGAGATATCTTTCCTTTGGTGGCAGACATAACAAACCTGGGGGGTTCCTTCAGGGAATAGTATATTGCCCTTTGAGGGGCCCCCTTGTTGCTCTGTAACAACACTGGTTAATAAGCTCATGTAGTTTTCAAATGTACAATTCTACAATACAGTATTTGTATATTGCATTGTGTGCTACCACCTACAGTCAAACATCTTCCTGTCAATACACATTTGGCCCCCTTTACACTTCACTACCCTCCCCTCAACTTCCTTTCCTCTGGTAAGTAACCACCATACTGTTGTCTGTGTCTCTGTTTCACTTTGGTACCCACGTACTGTGGAATGCTACTCAGTCATAAGAAAAGAGGAAATACCACCATTTGCAACAACATGAATGGACCTTGACAATATTATGCTAAGCAAAATAAATCAGATAGAAAATGCTAAGAACCACATGATTTCACTCACATTGGATATAAAACAATATTTTTTTACTGGCTAGTATAATGTGCAGAGGAGAAAAAAGATAAATAAAAAGGAAAAATGTGATGAATTTATTATTTTTTCTTCCTAGGGAGCTAATAAAACATGAAAATAAACAAAGCACACATTGAAAGATAAAATGATGATGATGCTAATGGTGATAATTATGGCTGCAGGAAACATAGCCCAAAGTAATTTAATACATGTAAGACTACATACATCTGTGCTTTAAACCCACCTATTAAAAGAAATTTCCGATTAGATCAAAAAGAAAAACCAAATTCTATTTGAATAGGGCTCAAGTAGACTTACGCATGTTGTGCACTGAGAACTCCAAAGACGCTAGTAGTCTATGTGAGTGAGATCTAAGATCGTGTAGTACACTGTTATAGTAAACGTAAACAAGGTAAATCACAATACACACACACACACACACGTACACACAACACTGAAAACAAACGTTTAAAATAAGAAGGTTGGGCAATGCTATATGCAAGCAGGGGTCATGATCTTATTGTCAGACCAGGTTGAATTCAGGGCAAAAAGTGTGAAACAATTTAAGAAAGATGTGTTATAATGCTAAAGCATGCAGTTCCAAATGAAAAGATACATTTTAATGTATTCATTTTCGTATTTATCTTATTCATAAAAGATACATTTTAATGGACCAGGCAGTTCAAAACAAAAATAGTGCTGAATATCTACTAACCAAGCAAAGAGCATCATTGTCTGTCCAATAAAAATGACAGGAACACCAGGGATAAATGGAAACATACTAATATCAGGAGACAAGTTTTCTGAAAGACAATCTTATTTTGTTATGCATCAATCACCTGAAGTGGTGTGGCCTACACCGACATCTTCACGTTTGTTCCTGATCCTGTGTAACCTAGGTTCCAGTGAAATTGCTCTTGAAACTCACTAATTTCCCAAACGCAACCATTACTTTTCAACCCTCGTTTCATTTGGATTCTCTGCAGTGTTTGATGCGGCTGTCCACTCCCTTCATCACTGAAACACAGGCTCTTTATTTGCACTTTCCCAGCTACTGTCCTGAGTCTCAGTGTTCCCCTGATGCTCAGATTCTCCTTCACAGAATTCACTCTTCCTCGGGTCCAAGGAAGACCAGGATAAGAAAGATTGTTTTCAGTTGTTTCTGGTTGAATGCCCTACTACCCCTGACACTGGCTGGGGCCTGTAATTCTGCTTCAAACTTTTAATGACTAAAGGACCTCTTGCCAAAATCTACAGATCATCTTTACATGAAGAGGCAGAAAATATTTGGGAGTTCTGTTACTTTGTTTCCTTATAGTTGTTATTTATTGTTTTTAAAAATTTATTTTTTACTTATTTGAAAAGTTTTATTATTTTTTTGCTTTGTTCAAGTACATTGTCTCCATTTATTTTTAATTATAGTTGACATACAGTATTATATTAATTTTAATAGTGATCACCACAATAAGTCCAGTAACTTGTCATTGTACACAGATATTACAAAATTATTGACTATATTCCCTATGCTGCACATTACATCCCCATGATTAATTTATAACTGGAAATTTTTCCTTCTTAATCCCCTTTCCCTTTTCTACCAACCCCCATGCCCCTCTGATAACCATCTCTGCCTATGAGTTTGTTTGTTTTATTTTGTTTGCTTGTACGTTTTATTCCCAGGTTCCACATATAAGTAAAATCATATGGCATTTGTCTTTCTCTGTCCAACTTATTTCACTTAACATAATACTCTTTAGGTCTATCTGTTGTAAATGGCAAGATTTTATCTATTCTTTTTAATGTCTACATAATATACACAGGGTCTAGCACAAATAACATCCCTTTTTTATTACAAAATCTTTTATTACAAAACTATAAGCATGTAATTCTGTAATGTAACAATATCATACCCAAGCATACCATATGACATTTCAGGTGAAATGTTCCAGTTGCTGTCCATCTCGTGTGAGACACTCACCTACCCTACCAACCACACTCAAGCTAGCCTTACGTCTGCCTGACTCTGTATATATCACATCTTCTTTATCCATTCATCCAGCAATGGGTACCTAGGTGGCTTCCATATTTTGGCTATTGTAAATAGTACCACAATGAAAATGGGGTACATATATTTTTTTGAATTATTGTTTTCTTTTTCCTCAGTAAAAAACCCACAAGTGGAATTGCTGGGTTGTACAGTAGTTCTATTTTTAATTTTTGGAGGAATCCCCATACTAGTTTCCATAGTGGCTGCACTCATTTACAATCTCACCACCCATGCATGAGGTTTCCCTTTTCTCCACATTCTCACCAACACTGGTTTGTTGATTTATTGATGATAGTCATTCTGACAGGTGTGAAGTGGTACTTCAGTGTGGTTTTGATTTCCATTTTCCTTCTTATTAGTGATGTCAAGCATCTTTTCACGTTTCTGTCAGCCATCTGTATGTCTTTGGAGAAATGTCTATTCAGGTCTTCTGCTCATTTTTTAATTGGATGGCTTGGGGTTTTTTGCAGCGGGGAGGGGTGGTGTTGAATTGGCTCTTCTCTGCTTTAAAGATAGCCCATATAATAGTTACAAAAAGTAGAATTGGGGCTGGGACTTGAAAGACAGGGGCAGAGTCTCTGGAACCAGATTACCTGACTCCAAATTCCAGCTTCATTTCTCACTAGCGTGTGACTTGCATGAGTTATTCAAACTTAAGCTGAGCTACTCCAACTGTACATGTTTCATTTGCTCCTCCCTACCAGGGAGCTGTCGTAGTAATACCTAATTCATTGAGGTCTTAGGCCTTAGTATTTATAAGTCAATAATAAATAGATGAAAAAAACAATTTACATTATTCCCAATAAGTTCTTGCATCTATTGCTAACAATGTTCCACCTAGAAGATTCTAGAATTAATTCAGAGTCAAAAACCTGAATTTCATTTCTGGCACTAATAGTGTCTGTGTTTTAAATACATTTTCTATAAAATAGGAGGCTAAAAAATGATCTCTAAAATTCTTTGTGGTTCTATAAACACCCAACTGCTTTGAAGAACAGTGTCTTAAATATGACTTCTTCAAAGCCTAATAGCCAAAGTGCTGCTTTGTGTATAAATTGGCAAACCATTCTAAAGGTTGGCATTCAGAGCTTCAAAATATTAGCAACATACAGGCTTGTTCTCTGAGGATACTCAGTGTTTTACTTATTTTTGACACACTACTTCTGTTAGGACAGGAAAAAAAATCCTGTTCTTAAGACATAAAGTGGCTCTATAGCCTAATATTTATCTAATAAATAAGCTTTTAGAAATTTGTAATATTGGGGAATGAAGTCAAATTGCATAACTTAGAAATAGTTCCATTAACAGAAAAGCACTTACATTATAAATAAGGTATTTGTTTTGACAACACTCAGTTGTAAATTGACAGTTAGATTATCTCAACAGTATTTTTGAACACAACTTATCCCTTAAACTCCACATTCCCAGGCCCTTTAGTTAAAGTCTTAGGGCTCTATTTTTAACAATTTACTCTCATTTACTCTTCATGTTCAATATAGCCCTGGACCACGGCCTGTCTTTTGCTTCACACTCCATTGCTGCAGGGTCCAAATCCTTTTCACATCTTAATCTGGCAGCAACAGACTGACTGACTTCAGCCTTTCTATTTTCAAAGCTATCACACGGTCCATTGCCAAGTACATCCTCCTTTAAAGCTCTTTTCCCTAATCCTCCTAATTTAAGAAATCACATTGGTTCACTACTAGCCTGTTAGTAAGTCTAAATTTCTCTGCCAGACTTTCAAAGCTCCCCATGCTTAGACCTTCTTTAACTGACCTAGCCAGCCTGCTTTTTTATTACTCTCTCCTTTCCTCACCCCCATCATATTTCAGTTTCCTCGGAGTCTCTATATATAGCCCTGTCATGCCTGATTTCATGCAGGAATTCAGTTCCTCTTCCTGAATAACTATCTTATCCACCCAACCAACTCGCGCACATCCATCCATCCTTTCTATCCTTTATGACATGTCAAGTCATGGTTTTGAATGAAGCTTTACATATTTACTGATCTCTTTCTACACATTTACCGTCAATAACACAGAGTTTTATGACTCAAACGATTTCAGGTTCTTGCATTGTAACAAAACTTAAATGGGCATCATAGCGTAATAGAAAATGCACTTACTTGAATTTGAAATCAGTTTTGTGATTGACTAGCTGCGATTCCTTTGACAGGTGATTCTCTGCGTTGCAGAAACTTGTTAAAAATATTAAATGAATAAGAGAGAAAGTTATTGTGTAAGCTCTAAGTATAATACCAGTATAATTGTTATTAATTGCTATGTAGATCTAAACATCCTGTACAGTGTTAGCTAAATAAGAGGCCTGTTATAAAGTGTTTAATAAGTATAAAGAATATGCTTAAAGAAGCCACAGTGCAAAGTTTACACTAAAAAATTGAATTAAATATAAAGCCTTGGGACCAAAATAGTTCATTTTAAATAATGAGTTGGATGACAACTCTAATGAGAAGGAACTCTCACATAAATATGACAAGACATCATTTGTTCAACTGCACCCCAAAGAAACATTAGTATGAGCTGACTGCACCCATGAAAAGTTTAGAGACCTCCTCTAATTGCACTGTATTGCCAATGATCTATTTTTATGAATGGGGGAAACCTAATTAGATCCACCTTGCAGAGTAATGCAGATTCTCCATATTTTACTTTGTGACCATTCTATGTGGTATCCACAGGCAATTAATTACATTGTTGCAGTGGAAATGAGCTATTGGAGAAGTTGAATGGGAAATGCTTTAAAATCAGTAAATGTTCATAAATTCTAACTCAGATGAGCATCATATGAGAATAATTAACATTGCAAATCACCATTGTTTGCTAAACTATTATACAAAAATCTAAGAGTGTAGGACTGAAAAAGTAGAATTCTAAGATACTTTCAAAGACTATTTACTTGCTGAAGTGTCTTTTATAAGAAATACATAAACTCTAAGGATACTTAAATATTTTCATAAAATTTTCACAGTACTTTAATGTAAACTCAGCTCAATCCAAGAGTTACAACTGAAGTAATACCAGAGAAGAGTTCACATTGATATAGCAGCAACTTTCAACCTTTTTCATCTCATGACACACGTAAGTTAATTACTAAAATTCTGCAGCACACCAAAAAATATATTTTTGCCAATATGACAAAAATAGGTATAATTTTTATTTATTCATACCAGATGGCTATTGCTGTTGTCATTTTTTTAATTTGACAATCTGAGGAAAAAGAGGCAGTGCCCCTGACTAAAGTCAGATACTGCATGTTTTAAAAATTCTTGTGGCACACCAGCTGAAATTTGCTGCTCTGTAGACAGTGAAGACTTTGGGTAAGTGTAACAGAGACAGCTGCCTGGCCATCAAAATTTGTGTTTACTGTAGTCTGAGGTTCTGGTGAAGAAGTGATTGCCCATACAACAATTCTATTTCCAAGCTCCCCTTCCACCTAACTAGGGCTTTATGACCAATATAAACAAAAGTGATCAATTTCTGGGCAAAATGATGAAGTGAATGTGTCTTCTCTTCTTTCACCTCTTAAGAGGTTCCAAGGCAAAGAAAGCTGCCTTAGATCCATGTACCTGAATCTCAAGATGAAGAAAAACTCCCCATGTGCCAACTAGGAACTCTCACCTTCCAAGTGAAGCCCCAATCTGCTGAGAGTCTGTTCTCTATATGTTCACTATAGATCAACAAATACATTTTGTCTGTCTGTCTAATTATTATGCCTGTCTAATTATTTCAGGATCATGTACATTAGAGATTTTAGTAAAATTAAATACTCTTCTAAAATGAATTAAGAGAAAATGTGTTACAATATTGAAAAGCAACATATGCAAAGCTAGCAGAAAAAAGCACAATGCCTTTTAATTTTTCATAGACACTTATTATCAAACCATAAGCTTTTAAATAAAGTGAGGAAAAGCCCCTTTCTCTGGGCCTTTTGGAAGATTTATTTGGAACCATTTCTGGTTCATAGCTAGTTATTTCAAGAAAATATACTGCTCCGTTTATTAATGCTGAGAAAGTCAGATTCCAAAATTAGAGAGAGGGAGAGAGAGAGAGAGAGAGAGAGAGAGAGAGAGAGAGAGAAAGTGAGTCAGTGAAACAAGAAGGAAAGGAGGGAGAAAGGAAGGGAGGAAAGTAGGAAAAAAGAAATTAGTGATTTAAAAAATCTAAGTTAAGAGTTTCTTAATTTTTGCAGTGGCATAAGTATAGATTATTTAATGAATTAGTTAATCTGGTTTAAAGAAATCAGTAATCAGTAAAACTGGCTTAAAGCAAGACTAGGACATGTGTTAAGGGCATGTATTAATCATAACCCTCAGATATCCTGGCCATTGAAGACAGTACCTTCTCTTCTAAATAAACATAGTTAGTCCTGGATTTCCTTATGGGGGACAAGTTCAACAAAGTTCAGCCATCTAAAGAAAGTGGGGAACAAGTAACTGAGCTATGCAAAATAAAGGACCCAAACATCTGAGCAGGTGTCACTCCATGTGGGACTCTGATCGAAACGAGACAAAACAAAACAAAACAAACCCCATGATGTCTGGTGTGCGTAGTGTCTATGATAAGATTGAGGTTGGCAGTGGTTAGAGGTTGTTAAAAGAGGAACCAGAGAGTAAGAAATTCAAAAATATTCTACTTAAACCTAAGTCCCAGATGGGCTAAAAATGAGCTTGATGACTTTCGAAGAAGCTTTAGATTAGAAAATACGTACGCAGTCTCTGACAAGGAGGAAGACTTTGAATCATGTGATCAGAATTTAATAGTTTAAAATTTGGAAACAGTTAATTGAGTGTTAGACTGGATCCTGAAGGACAGATGCAAAATTTACAAGGAAGTAAAATTTTTTAATGATAGTCATTAGTTTCATAATTATAATTTATAATAGATACATACTTTGTATATTCTCAACCCAGATAATTCATTTAATTAATGAGAATATTTTATATTGATTTAACGTGACTCAATATGATTATAAAATTACTAGGCATAGCCAAAAATACTTCACTTACTCAAGTACAGGAGATGGAATTAGAATTGTTTAGTGGTTTTGTCACCAGCTTCTGGGCTTGAATGTAAATTGTTGATGTTAATGGTAGAATAAAGAAATCTTTTTCAAGTTGATATAACACAATTTACATTTGCCACTGATGTAAAAGGTAAAGCCATTTGAGAAAAACATGCTTATCTCACCCCCCAAAAAGTTTCTTGCAGCAACATATCTATAAATAAATCTCATACCCTCTTGCGCAAATCTCCAACTAAAACATTTCCAAATATACCACATAATGGTCATCTTATTTTCAACAATATTTGATTCCACAATATTTCAATGCAATTGAAAACACACAAAAAATCCTTGAAATTAGAAATATATCCAATATCAAGATACAAATTTAGTGTAGATTTGAATATAATGACATTTGACTAGTTTTTCTTTCAATGTTTTTATAAGAATAATGAAGCCTTTACAAGCTTTACAGTTTGCAAAATATATTCTAACATTGTGTCTTTTTCAAAGTGATTGTGGGAATTGTTTTCCTACCCCACTCTATTTTTTTTCTCAGTCATGCCTCAGTTTTGACCAACAGCCCTTTGCAAAATTAATAATTTTAATATGAAAACTACCAAGGAAATCTGTTTCTCTTCTGATTTTCCTTAACAGTTTGCAAATAATCGATCTTGTTTACAATTATCTTTCAGTATGTCTGAGCAGTGTTTTCAAATTTTTAGTTAAAACATCAGCTTTGGTTGACCCCACAGTGGTTGTGTGGGATCCCAGCAGTCCTCACTTACTGCACAAACCCACTGCCCAATGCATAGGAAGCCTTGCTCTGAGGTACTTAAGCTGGTTGCTCCTCAATGTATCCAGTTGGTCAGAATAACCTCTGGCTTCAGAGCTAGTTTTAAGTATGACTGAGTGAGAAGGAAATTACTTTGGCAGTATAATATGCAAAGGAACTATTCTGCTCAAAATACTTTAAAACATATTAAAAATTTTTAAGAGTTTTGCTTGGAAAAATCACTAGGGGGAAAATCTAGATTTAAGACAAATACAGAAAACAGGCTGTAAAGTATTTGGAGCTAGTGCTTAGCTAAGAATTGATTCAAGGTATATTAACATTAAAAAATGCTTGAAGGAGGAAGCTATAAAGAGATGCTTTTATTTGTTAGGGACTGGATAATCACGGGTTGGACACAAGCTGTGAGTTTCCTTATTTTCCTTTGTGATCTGGATAAGAGAGGTCAAGGCTGTAAGAACAACTTAAAAGAAGTTGTATTTTTTAGATACCTAATTAGGACTAGAGAGTGGAAAGTTAATATATTCTAACTAATTAATCTAAATTGGAGCAGACAGAAGCGATAAATGGAAAGCTGGCCAGGAAGCTCTGCAGCTTCTAAATCAAACCACAGAAGCACTGAGCATACAGAAGAGCTTGTAAAAGTGCAGATTACTAGACTCTGATGCAGAAGGTTTGGAACGGAAATTTAGAATCTAAAATATTTGATGCAGAGACAGATGTTCCACGGAACATGCTTTTAAAAAACACTGCAAAATGATATAAATTTATCACTTCCTATTAAAACAAGAAAGGGAGCTTGTTTGGAGAGCAAAATGAATGAAAGCTACTGTGAAATGTGAAATCTAAGATTGCCTTATTTGCTAGAATTGCCAAAGTTCTGCAAGTGAAGCAGCTGTGCTTTGAATATTCATAAGCACATATTTGCATATGTTCTACAGTACATATACTTCATTTCTTTAATTATTAACTTTTAGTGTTAGAACCATTGAGACAATTCCATTTATACAAGTATGACATGTGCATGGCTACAGAGTTGAGTGTGCTGAGACTGATGATAGATGCCTGGATTCAAATCCTGGCTCCATTACATAGTGGATGTGGGCAAATGCACTTGGGCAAGTCCCTTAACTTAATCGTACCTCAGATTTCTTATCTGTGGCATGGGAACAATAATATTTACATTATACAGTTTATGAAAGAGTGAATTACTTAATACATACAAAAACACTTAGAAAGCTCCCGGAATATTCACCTCTTCATCATTCAACTATCATAGTCCCTGCCTAATATCTGTTGAAATAAGTTAAATTGATTGACTATGATGATAAAATGAATACATTGAAACAATTTGAATGAACTAAAAGCAGTTACTGCTCAACCTAAAATGTAAATCCATAAGGACAGTGAAGTAAATAGAATAAAATTAAGATTAAGAAAGAAGGCTCCACTCTGATTTTAAGTTTTATCTACCTCCCAAGTTACTTATTAGTATGTTTTCTTTCAAGTTGGGTTTTTAATTTTTCCTTTAACTATTTGTTTTTAAGGGGAAAAATTGATGGAAATTATTCAAGGGTACTAGGACCATCCTTTAATTTGCACTCTTTCTTCTCTTCGGAATCTAGGCTTCTCCTAATCTTAGTCTTTTCCCCAGTGTTGTTTTTCCTGAGGTTGTGGTGAAACCTGCTCATTTTCTTCAGCTTCACCCTGTTCTTTCCTATATCCCAAATACTTAGGCTAGTTTTCAAATAATTTAATGTGTAGTAAAAAACATAAAGTTCACAAAATAATGTCCAAAGAGTAGGCAATTACAGAACCAAAGGAACCCATTTGTGTCTGAGAAAATTACCCTGGCCATCACCACCTCAATTTGGTGGTAGGGTGTCCAGTCAGGAACCAATGCTGGACTCACAGGAGAGGCGTTATTCACTAGGAAATCCATCCACCAGCTGAAAAACTCCAGTTTTGGAGCTGGGTTCTGGGACAAAACTAGACAGTCTGGCACAAAAGAGTCCATCAGGCCAGGATTTAGACTGAACTAACAGGTTGAAACTCAGGAAGGCTTTCTTTTCACAACATAAGGCAGCAGGGAATCCAAAAACGAAGACCTACAGGAGCCATCTTTAGATAACGGGATTCCAGACCTGGCAGACGAACCAACTGTAACCCCATTTCACGGGTCATAGGTGGCTTTTGATAGCTTCCTGCCTGAATTATCTCAGGAACTGCAACTGGATAGAACCTTCCAAAGAGTTGTGTTGAAATGAATGGAATCAAGGGTCATTTCTTCAGTGTCCCTCTGCTGTACCATACTGTGACTCACGTGATAACAAATCAGCCTTGCTGAGTAGAACAGCAAATGGACTCTGGAGAGGACACTGACAGTGAAGAACAACAGCCATGGAGATGATGCCTCACAAACCAAAGTTACAGGCACCTGATGACATGTGTTTTATACTATGTGACTTTAAAGGATTTTAAGAATTGCTTTGTTCTGCTTAATAAAATAATGTTTAATTGTTTTAATTAACTTCAAAATGAATTGTTGAGTAAGGTTAAAAATGTAATGCATTGTAAGCATTATTTATTAAGATATAAAAATATCATATTGATGACCACAAAACTTTTTATTGTAAACCTGTGACTTAAATGACAAGTCTCATCATCATTTAATGTCAATTAGGCATTGAAGCTTACCCTTTTCCTAGAGTATAACAGTTCAGCATATAAAGAAAAAATGTACATTACATTAATAATGGAGAAAAACATTTAAATGACTCCTTAGATTCCGAAGACATCTTTCCTTGCTTGCTTTATTTCTTTCTCAAGTTTCAATATTTTTCTAAAAACTTTTATTTTACACTAATTCAATAACTGGGAAAGAATTTTGACTCTAACAATTCAAAGAGAGCTCTAAACTTTATGATATATTACTGCAGGGCTTGTCTCTGGGCAAGAAGCTGGAACAGTGGTATTAATGGGAGCATGGCAGTTCTGAAGGAAAAGCAGCTCATGGCATTATGAATCATAGGGCTCTAAAACATTTATAAATGAAAGAAAAGGCTCAGGGCTGACATGAATTATGAGTCTCATTATGGTACTGTTATATCTCCTGCAATGCCTGAGAGGGGCATGACACCTCCCAAGAAAAGTGGTAAGATTTCCATTATGTTATTTGCCTACTGGAATTTGGTTATGGTCAAGGTGGGGTATGAGCTGTATGTATCCCTGGAGTACACATGGCAACATATCTCTGCATTTAAATGTTTCAGTTGGTCAAGATCCTGCAAGACTCCCTCTAAGTGCCAAGGATTACTGTTGACTCTCAAGATATAATAAGAGGCCCTAACACTAGGACAACATTTCCAATCTTTTCATTTCTTTTTTTATAGTTATGTATTTGTTATTATTGTTCAATTACAGTTGTCCTCATTTTTCCCTGATTACTCCCCCTGCCCTACCCACCCCCCACTTCCCACATTGAATCTTCCCCACATTGTTTTTGTCCATGGGTCCTTTATACATGTTCCTTGACTTGACTTTTCCCCTTCTTTCCCCTCTTACCCACTCCTTCATCCCCTCTGGTCACTGTTAGTTTGTTCTTTATTTCCATGTCTCTGGTTCTATTTTGCTTGCTTGTTTGTCTTGTTGATTAGGTTCCTCTTATAGGTAGGCTATAATGTTCTTGTTACTTTCCACGTGTTGACACAAACTCAGCAGTACTAACCAAGATATTTTCCAGAAAAATATAGATTATTTAGTTCCTTACAAGTGTTGTGAGAAGGAAAAAAAATAGGGTGAATTATTTATTAGTGCAAATATAACTGCTCCTAAAACAAACATATCCTTAATTTTTATCATCTCAATGCAGCCCAGGCTAATATAACCTCACGAACTGTGAACAGGGTGAATTGGGGATGAAGTCTATCTAAAATAACTAGAATTCTGCATTATGACTGTTCAAGAATAATGTGTATGATTTTCAATTAAATAGGCTCATCAAAGCATGGATTTAAGCAATGGCAAGCTTCTTTGCTATTTCATTTCTGTATGCACACAAATATCTTAAATGCCTGAGAGTTTTTTAGCATAAGGCTGCAAACATTCTGTTTGGAATTTCACTAATGTTGTTCACATATTAAGACTTTTCACACAAACACATACTTCATCTCCCACTTATTGTGATGACAGCAAATTAGAATTATTTTGTGATTCCAGTGTGTGGCAGGGATAATGCAATGTGATGGCAAAACTTTTTCTTCCCAGGACCAGAGGTAGACTTCAGAGTCCAGCCTCCCTTACAGTGACATGGGGTCATGTTATTGAGTTCTGGTCCATGAATGTGAGTGGGTGTTATTTGCCACTTCCATCTTGGCATATAAAAACATCCTGGGTGATGCTTTTTGTTCACTCTCTTACCTCACCAGATGAATAGGATATAGTAGAAGATTCCAAGGCCTTAGGAACTGAGGAAGCTACCAGATCAAAAGGGTCAGGTGCCTAACATTTATGTCTTTGATACATTTTGAATTTATTCTTGTTTGTGTAAGAAGGTGTAAGAAGGTGGTCTAGTTTCATTTTTCTGCACGTATTTGTCCAATTTTCCCAACACAATTTGTTAAATAAACTATCTTTAGCCCATTGTATGTGCTTGCTTCCTCAGTTGAATATTAATTGACAATAAAGGTGTGAGTTTATTTCTGGGCTTCCTATTCTATTCCATTGGCCTATGTCATTCTTGTGCCAGTACCATATTGTCTTGATTACAATGGGCTGAGTATAGTTTAACATCAGGTACTGTGATCCCTCCAACTTTATTCTTCTTTCTCATGATTGCTGAGGCTATGTGGAGTCCTTTGGTTCCATATAAATTTTTGAAATATTTGTTCTAGTTCTGTGAAATACATCATTAGAATCTTGATAGGAATCACACTGAATCTATAGATTGGTTTGTGTAGTACGGACATTTTAATAATGGTAATTCTTCCTATCCATGAACATTGTATGTTCTTCCACTTACTTGTATCTTCTTCAATTTCTTTAGTGTCTTAAAATTTTCCAAGTACAGGTCTCTTCTGGAATTTGGTTCTGAGGTCTAATTATTATTTAAAACTGTGTTGATGATTGAATTCATTTTGAATTTTCCTAAAATAACATTATGCTTATGAATATAGCTTTTACATAATATCAAAATTATCATTAGTCCTATATACTAAGCATTTGACTAATTACAAAGTAACTAATTAATTCTTTAAATTCTAAGCCTGCAAATATTAAACATGGACTTTATATTATGAACATGTCTTGAAAAAAAATTTAATAGCTCGTGTATCCTTAACAATATAATTTTTCTTCCAATTCAAATCATTTCCAATCTTTTAAATCCTAAGAAATATGTATTCCAATGATGTAAATATATATCCATGTGACATCCCCTCCTCATATTACCTTGAATTTTATAATTTTCAAAAGTTGTGATTGGTGGAAAAAACATAGTTATTAGACTTAGGCCCTAGGTCATCCTTCCATTTTATCTCTTAAGAGTTACAACCCAATGCTTTTTAAATCTTGTCTAACAACATAGTTTCTGCATGAGTCATTATCTTCTGAAAGCTAAGGCATGATATCATAAGCAAAACAAATTACCGTATGTACTGCCAGGGGATCAACTAACAGAAAGAGCAAACAATTTTTGACATGTTTGTACACTCACAAACTGAGGTATTTTAACTTTTACATTTTGTTCTGTTGCTTCCCATGTTGATCTAATTTAGATGAGACATACTTCCTGACAGAAGCATGTCAATTCTCTGGTATTTGGTTTGTAGAAATATATTGGTTATCACTATTTAAAGAAAAATCTCTTTTGCAGATAGAAGTCACATAATCATTTTAACATTCATAGTTGTATAAAGTCAAAAGTGAATTCCTCAATGTTGCTTAGATTAAATAAAATTAATCCGAATAAACAAATATGTTTTAATATCCTTAATAAAATGTCTATATTCAATATATATGAACATAGTAAACTTTGGAAAAGTAAATTGATGTTATTTTTAAATACCTATGCTAGCAAATTAAAAGGCAGATCACAATCTATCAGTTATAATAATAATCATTAGAATTGTCATTCTCTTTGGTATTCTTATATAACATATAGTATAGATTATATCTCTATATACTATATAAGATTTTGAGATAATGCAGGGACTAGTACTGTAGTTCAGATTATTATCTGACTTAAAGGTTGAAACTCAAAGTTTCTGTTTTCTCTCTTCTATTTCCTGCCAAATCAAATGCACTAGAATTGTACAATGGCATTGATGTTTCTACTAAGGGAAAGTAATTGAACCAAGGATCAAAATGAGTGGGTAAATCTCATCCAGTTACACGGATGAGCATGTCCAGCTCATGAATAACATATGAATATCAGATGAATGACAGATGTTTGATTCTAGACTCTGATGACTCCTCTTGGGAACCTAGTGGTACAAACATACCCAGACCCTAGGCTTCAGCAATGCCATCCTGATAAGGGTGTCTGTTCTGTATGACTGTCTCTTCTATTATATGCCTAAGTAACTGGTTAGTCCCAGCATTGTTTGATATATGGACTCATGACAAATGAAACATTCCATGTGGGCAAGAATAGTGTTGAATTCATGTCAGCATTCCATTTTATACAAGGATAACAGAATATTTCTAAGATTCTGGCATTTCCTCTTCATGAATTCAACTTTCAGAGATCAGAGATTTTTCTGGAAATCTTTCATTTCCCTTTAGTGACCATTTATATGTCTTTTATCCATAAATGAAGTAAAATCTCCCCTTGACTGTATATACAAATATAAAGCCTCTCTTGGGCAACTTATTAAAGCAGTAACTTCATATATTATTCTTCATTGTGTAAAATAGTCATTATTTGTTTAGAATCATAGTTAATAGTGGAATTATTACTGTGGGTGTTTTCTCCTTTGGGCTTCAAGAAAGTCTGTATTTTGAATTTTAATGTAAAAGTATATCTCCACACCATTTAAAAATCTATACCTGTTGTTCTTATTCTTTATGAACTGGCTGGCACTACCAAACTTTGTATCTGGCAATGTCAGGGTGAGTAGCAGAGGTAGTTGGTGGTGAAAAATGGTCAGAAAGTGCTCAAGTGAGAGGAAATGGTGAGGGAAGTACTGCCATGAACAACTGAAATCCATCTGAGATGGGCAACTGTCCTATATAAGAGAGAGGAAATTGGTCTCGGTATATACTGCAGAGAGAAAGGAAGTACAAGGCCGGGGACAGCTGGTCAAGTGTCCCAGGAGATGCTGAGAATGACCTAAGGTCTTTGCTTTTCCAAGGTAGAACCCCATTTAGCTAAAACTGTTGGTTTTACTCTTAGCTTTCTTCTTGTGGAGTGGGAAACTGTCCCTCCTTCCTTACTCCCAAAAGCCCACAATTTCTGTCCTGATTAGAACACAGAAAACATGTTGCACTCTTACAGGTTATGGACAGGGTGGTGGGAAGGAGGGAAGGATACCCTTTCCTCTCTATCCTTAGCATATACCTTTTCTTAGGGGAAAATGTTCTATCAAGAACCAGAATCTTGACAGTATGACCCCTGAGTTTTATCTTCCCAGGTTAATAACTCCAGCCTTTTAAGTGTGCCTTTGTGAGGAAACTATTTCATTGCCATGGTTATTTTGTGATCATTTCCATCAGGGTTTATAGTTCTGCTAAATCTGTCCCAATTCTGTGAACGGACTACATGAGTGAATCTTAACCCCATGAGAGATTCCAAATAAACCACTGATCCCCCAGTCTAAGCCATATTTGTTAAACTTGGTGAAGTCACATTCTTTAGCAGTCTCAAACAACTTCTAAAGCATGAAGAAAAAGCCAAAACCATTAGCATACAAAAAGGTAAAGATGGTAACCCGGAACAGATGTAATGATTATTGAAGTTTCAATCCCAGCTTTGTTTTTTCTCAAAATATGTTAGAGTATTAGTTAAAGTAAAACCTTAAATTACATTCTAGCATTTTAGAATCTGAAAATTAAATTAAATATTTTAATTAATTTTACCGTAGTCTCTTAAATTTTTAGGTAAGGCACAGGATGCCTACAAAAATTTACCAGTTTTTAGGCCAAAACAATGAGGAGTGGAACAATACTTTCTAAAGTGAAACTTCACATTTAAGTAAAACAAATCAATTTAAAAGGTTTTCCAGAACACTTAGGTAATAAGATTTAGCCTCAAATAAAATTTCCCATGGTCCCCTTCACCTCTCAAAGAAATGACTGACTGGACATTCCAATACAATTAACACAAAAACATATGGGGTATTTATGGAAATAAATGAACTACACTATTTTTAGGAGGTCCTGGTATGATGAGATTGAATTATCATAAAAACATTTTGAAGCATAACATTTCTGACACTGACTAGAAAGATGGTATTGACACTGTGGACTGGGTCAAATTTAGGAAATGCAAAGAGAGTTGGATTATAGTGATTATAACCTGTCTGACTGATACAGCCAATAAATCCATTTTCACAGTTGCTTAGACAGGACCTACTGAAAAGTATTTCTGTGATATTCAACTCAGCACCAAATTACTCTTGTCACAAACCTCAATCATCCTGCCAAATAATTCTTCAGTTAATGAAGCCCTTGTCTAATTCCAATCCCCCTGGTTGAAGAGTCCTCCCACCCCCACGTAATGGGTTTGCCTGACCATGAGTCACTTGTCCAGTGACTTCCACTGCCTTGATCTCCATGTACACCCTTTTACTTGCAGAGATCTCACCCTTGCCTCACATGGGTAAAGTCTGAATCCCAGACTGTCTTGCCTTGTTATATCACTACTATTTTTTTTCACTGATTATACCCCGATTTCATTCTGCTTGCCTGTGTCTACACCCCATCCTCATACTTCACACAAATTAGGAAATCAGCTTTTGTTTCCATATTTATATTCTCAAGTTATTACCTAAATCTTTGATTTAACATTCCCTAGGCTGAGTCTCAGGCATAATTCCTTAATTACCAATTAGAAAAATGTCTATTTTTTCTCTTGCCCATATTCTTTGCATGCCCCATAATGATGCTGTTGTTGGTAAAGTAGCTCATCTCTATATATTGTATTCATGAGTTTCTATTAAAAAGTATTGTCATATATATTATCATCAGAAAAGAATAAAGCACTCAGTTTTATATGGCATTGTTTAATGCTTTAAAAAGTAAATTTGGCAGCACTGGTTCCTATCCTTCAGAAATTATTTTATAATATGAAAGGGAGACACAAGCACATATATTTTAAAATAAGATTCTATATTAGTTGAGGGTAGTAATTTATTATAGTTATAGGCTAAGGACTGCAGTAGGGCCCACCAGAGATGATGGATGATGATTCAGTATCATCCTATTTTGAAAAATTTATTAAATGTATTTATCTATGTTTTTATGAGGACAGTGATTCATAGCACAGTAATGAAATAGAACTTTGCAGTGAATTCCTAAATCTGCCATGCTGCTGGTAAATACTCTCACTATGTTTCTCTTCCTCTTTTCTCATATTTCCGGAAAGTTTATGCCCTCAGTTGGTCGTTGCAAAATTTTAAAAATTGGATTTAAAAACAGTAGTCTTTATTATATAAATGAGATGCTTAGATGTAAATGAAAAGAGGTTGCTAATGTTACAGAGATGTTAGAAGACTAATACAGCCGGAGGCTACCATTCTCTACTTAATGTCACTGCTTGGTAAAACAGGACCACAGGCAAGAATATTGTCCCTCTGCCACTTAGGTTTATAAGGTAAATCAAATTAATTATAGAAGGAATAAGTGATCTATTCTATTAATCAGGAAGAAACAGATGAGAGCTTCTATTATTGTAGTGTGGAGAAATCAGCAAATTCTGAACAAAGAGTAAAAGCAAAACTGGAAAAAAAACTGACAAAAATAACCAAAGGTCTTGAGTCAACTGAAGGCAGATAAACTAAAAAGCATTTATTCTTGAAACTCAGCTAAGGTTCAGGGAAAAATAGCATAAGATTTCAAAGCAAATATTATAATAAATATGTACAAAAACTTAAAGGAAATTACATTTAAAAATTAAAATATGACTACAATGACTCAATACATAAGGAATTTCAATAGAAAAATTTAAAGTATGAAAAAAACAAATTTAAATTTAAAACTATAATAACTGAAATGGAAGATTCAAAAGATGGGCTCAATGGCACATATGAGATAAGATAAAAACAGAGGACTGAAAAGTAGATTGAAAGAAATTACTTGTTTTACAACAAAACAAAGAAACAAGCAAAATATAGTCAAAGACACTGTAATAGAGGACAGGCGGAAAGTGACCAGAGGAGAGAGAAAAGGGAGTTTCAGGGGAAAAGGGGAAGGGTTTACAGGAACAAAGTTAGACACATGGATAAAAACTAGGGGGAGGGTGGTAATGGGAGGGAAGTTGAGAGGGAGGGGTGGGTGGGCTGAATTGGGAGTAAAGGGGAGAAAACTGTACTTGAACAATGATTAAAATAAAATTTTAAAAAAATTACTTGTTTTAAAGAACAGTGACAAAGATTGAAGAAAAATGAACAGAAAGCCTCAGAAACCTGTTGGGTTCCATGAAGCACATAAATATATGTGTAATGGCAGCTCTAGGAGGAGAATAAAGAAAGGACAGAATAAATATTTGAACAAATAAAGGCTGAAATTATTACTAGTTTGATGAAAAACATTAATATACACATTTTAAAAACCCATCAAAGTTAGATAAACACAAAGATTCACACATGATAGCGAAACTAATGAAAGCTAAATACAAAAATAACTCTTCACATGCAACGAAGTAAACACCTGATTAACTCCTGATTTCTCATCAGAAACAATGGAAATCAGAAGGTATAAGTGAAGTATTCAAAGAAAAGAAACCTGTTACCCAAGACATTGATAATCAGCTATTAAAAAAAAAAAAACACGAAGGTGAAATATAGACATTTACAGAATAAAAACTGAAGGAATTGGTTTCCTGCAGACCCGACTTGCAACAAACACTGAAGGAAATTTTTTAGGTTGAAAGGAAGTGACTACAGACGATAACTTGAGGCCACAGTAAGAAATAACAAGCACCAGAAATGGTGAACAGGTAGGGAAATATAAAAGACTGTATATGCATATTTTTCCCTTTTCTTTTTATTTTAAACATAAGAGTGTTTAAAGCACTGACTCTAATATTATATTATTGGATGTGTGTATGATAATTGTAGCAAAGAATAGAGCAAAAAAATAGCATTGTATTGGAACAAGTTTGTGATATTTTATAAATGTTAAACTTAAGTAGATTGAGGTAAGTTAAAGAAGTATGTTGTAATACAAAAGAAAATTACTGATAGAAGAATAGGTAAACAGGCAGACAGATTTCAAAAATCAGCCATAAAATATAAACATGGAATTAAAGTGATAAATTGAAATTTTAACAAAAGAATGGATTAAAATAGAAATGAAGAAACAAAAACATTAGATATAAAAAATAGCGATAGAGCAGGTATAAATCCAAACATAATAGTAATTGCATTAAATATGAATTACTTAAAATGCAATTAAAAGGCAAAGGTTGCCAAAATGGATAGATCTCTCATTTTTTCCCTGTAGCTCAAACAAAATCAATATTTATTTATGTTAATTATCTTCACATAATAATATATACATATATCCTTACAATATAGTATGTACTACATATATATCCTCAGGTTCTATCATTGGAAACAAATGTCTGGACCCAAACCACTCAGACTGGCGTCAGTTCTTCACTAGGAGAAACAATTCAAGTATTATTGCATTTAAAAAATAATGATTGAGAGCAGGCTGGCAGCTCTGGTTGGGGGGTTGGTTAGGAAGTTCAGGGATCAAGTAAAAAGGAAAAAGGACTCATGGACATGGACAACAGTGTGATGCTTGTAGGGAGGGTTTATGAAGGATAAATGGTGATAGGAAAACTACAATAAAAAATAAAGAAATTTGAAAAGTGATTGAATATAAGCATCTATTTTATTTCTCCCAATCCCATTAAATAATAATAAAGGGACTTTTTAAAGATATGTACACTCACAATGATGTGAAGGACAGGAGAAAAGAGAAAAAGCAACAAAATTTTTAAAGGCCCAAAGAAGATGAATAAGTAGATTGGGTATACCCCCAAACAAACTTTAAATGGCTGCTGTAGGGAGAGCCAAAAGCAATCTCTGAACCTTTTAAAGTTTAGGACTTGGTGACACCATCCTATGAAAGTGGAACATGGTTGAAAGTCTATTTGAGTAATAAATAGGTCTCTACATCCATCATCTCCAGCAAAATAAATAAATAAATAAATAAATAAATAAATAAGCAAGCAAGCAAACAAATCCTTAAATTTTATCCTCAAATACAGGCTCTTTAAACTGCCTCACCTAAATAATAGCTACACCTGTCTAGTACTCACTATGTGCCAGGTATCTTCTAAGCATTTACATTTATTGACCTATTCTTACCCCAGCCCTATGAGATAGACGTGTCATTGTTCCTAAATTACTGAGGCAAACACACAGTAGCTAAAGAAAGAAGTCATAGGCGACTGTCAACACATTGGATGCTGAAATGCCTGCACTTCCCACCCAACTGTCTTTCTTCTACAGGACTCCATAATACTGCCCCCAAGCCTTCACCGTCCAGGCAGGAGGTGGAAAAACTCTCCTCGGGAGATTCTGATAGACCTAGTAGGAAAGAATTAGAGTTACTGACATCAGGTTTTTTCCCAACCACATGACTCAGCCAATCACTTGCAGTAAACCCAGACACCTACCATGAGCTCAGGATCTCCAATCAACTCTTTAGTATGCCACTAGTAAATACAAACATATGGAGATGCTTTTATCATAGCATCTCAGAAGACCTGCTATGATAAAAGTTGGAGAACAAAATAAAAATTAATTTTAAAAATCAGTTAGAAGAAAATAAAGACCTCGCACACATAAAAAGACAAAAAATAATTTATACTACCCATATATTACCTACCCATCAATAGGTAACAGGAGATATTCTAATCATGAAACAATAATACTATTTTAAAAGTAATAATCAGATATATAATGAAGCATTTTAAATATATATATTTCCCAGTAACTACTCAGTAGAAAGATAGAAAGGTTGGGATATAAAAATTTAGAAAATCTCCTAAAAATTGGGCTAAAAAACAGAGAAAAAAAATATATAAAAGAAGAGATAAAACCTGAAAATGAGTTCAGAAAATCAAACATCAAATAATAGGAGGACCCAAGAGAGAGAACAAGACTGAATGGAAATAAATTATCAATGAAATAATTCAGATTTTTTTCCCCAAGAATGTGGTACATGTAACTATTCAGCCTGTTAGAGTCCCCTGGTACAGCTATAGGGATGAAAACAGACCCATACCAAGGCACATAATTTGGAAATTTCAGAGAATTTCAGACAAAAAGAAGGGCTAAGCTTTTGAAAACAAAAGTAATTTAAAGGACTGGAATCAGAATAGTTATTAAACTTCTCAGCATCAACACCAGAAGCTAAAAGTCATCAAAACATGGCCTTCTATCAATGAAGTGTGCAAGTAGAATAAAGACGCTTTTAGGAAAGCAAGTTTAAAAAAAATTTACTTCCCCTGTGTTCTTTTTTTTTTCTATCATTGTTCAAGTACAATTGTCTCCACTTTCACCCCACCACGACCCCCCACCCCTCCTATCCCCACTCTTGAACCCACCCCCTTTGGCTTTGTCTTTGTGTACTTCATACATGTTCCTTTATGGCCTCCCCCATTATCCTCTATTATCCCCCTCCCCCCTCCTCTCTGGTTACTGTCAAATTGTTCTCAGAGCTACTGAAAGCTGTGCTCCACTAAGATGAGGCAATAAGCAATGCAAAGGAAGGAATGCAATGCAGACAATAGCAGAGTCAACCCACATGAAATGAAAGGGACCAGGATAAGAAACGTGCATGAGCAGAGTGGCAGATTCCCGTGGTGATTTCTCTGGGATGACACAGTGCTTTACCATAAATTGTGTTTGCACAATTATGCTAATATAAACACAAAATATTTGTCTATATGAAATTATATATTTGGAAATAGAAGTAAAAGGGGTACTATTAGGAAGTAAGGCTAAAGAAGGCAAAAAGAGTTAAAACCTTTTTTCTCCGTAAACAGAAGCTAATAAACACAGCCTAAAATAAAAACACCATGAAATAATAAATCAAGCATGTTATTGAGGGACATGAAGGTAAACACCAAAATTATTAATAAAATTGGTGAAAGGGAGAAATGTGTATGTTTGGGTTTGGGTGCAGTTCTATTATTACTTTTTTCTTATAAAATTTGAAAATTATTTGAGTCTTAACCTATGTGTGCATACAATTATGATAAAAAATGTTTTAACAAAGAATAAAAAAGAAGCTCTATAACATCCATGCTGTTCATTTGTCACTTGCTTAATTCTTGACGTAAACTATTATTTCAAATAAGAGAAAAAGCCTATTAATTTTCTTGCTTCATCATTTTAACTACTTCAAAAGAATTATTGAATTTTAGAAGCTTGAATCATGATGCTAGTGATGGCAGGCATTTGAAATTTTTTTCTAAACAGTTATATATGTGTGGGAATATTACAGATGACATATTAATAATCCAACAAGTAGCAAGAGAAAAGAATACCAAGAGTTGGATGTCCCCAAAAGCTGCAGAAGTTCAAAACCAAGTATATAAATATGAAGTGATAATGATACTCTTTTAATACCCAAACTCCACCTTTTCAAAAAAATTTTCTGCTGAAAGCTATCTTGGGGTGGGGGAAGGAGGGAACATGTGGTATGACAAGATAATGAGAGAAGGAGTAAGGACAGCCAACCTAAAATCCACTGGGAACTCAATGAAAACCGTTCAGAGCTTCACTATTTATTGTCCTTAATTTT
Source organism: Tonatia bakeri (assembly GCA_004024845.1). NCBI lineage: Eukaryota > Metazoa > Chordata > Mammalia > Chiroptera > Phyllostomidae > Tonatia > Tonatia bakeri. The sequence continues at coordinate 146,652 of PVIA01000336.1, forward strand.
TCTTATGAAACAATTGTGCTACAAATAAAAAGTTTCACTTGAATATGTAATAACATCATTTATTTAGCTTGAAATCAAGCTGTAACAATTCCTCACCTCTGGCAGCCATAAGTATATGTCACAATACCAAACAATTTTGACTAAAAGGTAATACGTTTAAACAAAAGAAAGTCAAAGGTGACTCTCTTTTCTTAGAGAATTCTTACAACAAATTCACTGAATACTGTGGTCTGAATGGTTGTGTCCCCTAAAAGTCACATGTTGGAATCCTAACAATCCAATGTGATAGTGTTAGGAGGTGAAACCTTTGGGAATGATTACTTCATGAGGTGAAGCCTTTATGAATGGGATTAGTTTCTTACAGAAGAGGTCCCACAGAACCAAGCCCGTCTCACCAGGTGAAGCATCAATGACAAATCTGCTCCCCAGAAGACGGTCCTCACTAGACTATGCTGGCACCCTGATCTTGGACTTACTACCTCCAGAACTGTGAGAAATAAATTTCTGTTTTTTATAAGCCACCCAATAAGTGGTATTTTGTTATAGCAACCCAAATGGACTAAGACTCAGATTCTGTATCACTGAAAATCTTGTTTGGTGCACTGAAAAATAATTAGGAGTAGGTAAAACTCTGGCCTTATGGAAAGTCATTAAAGTTATCAGGATAATTTATTGAGAACTTTATTTTTCAATACACTGGTATAAGCACTAAAAAAGAAAAAGGAAAAGTCATTGTTCTCTCATTTGTAATCTAGCACAGATAAATGTGTGAGGGAGTTACAGGACATCTCAGTTAAACATTAAACAACACATATCATTGATAGTGTCATATTTATCTTGTATGTGATCAGAGCACAGCATTTTAGGGAGCACAAAAAGCACCAGAATCATTGCTATACATGTCTTTTGATCCAACAAGTTTACTACTAGAAATCTTTCTCCCAAAATTCCAAATATGTATAAATATATTTGCACAAGCATGTAGACTACAGTATTATATATAAAAGCAAAAAGGAAATATCTAAAATATCTATTAATTTATAATATCCAAGTGATACATCTGAATTACAGAATATTAAAAATCCATTTAAATATATATGTACTTACAGAAGTATATTTATGATGGATACATATATATGTATGGAAATACATATATATACATACACATACATATATACATATATGTATATGCATACACATATATGTATATGTATATACATATATGTATATATGTATGTATATATACATATACATAGGTCTGTATATATGCATATACATATGTATGTATATATGTATGTATACATAGGTCTGTATGGAAAAAGTCCAGCCATTTTTAATAAAATGAGAATGATTTGCACAGCACTGATGTAACCTGGCAGCCAAGGAGAGTAGACTGGAATGCACATGAGTGAACATTGATGACTTCACTGTACTAGTCAGTGTGGGTGGCAGATGCCATTGAGTGAGCATGTGTACAGTGTCATTCAATTAGACAGTGAGTAGAACAATGAATCTGCATCAAATTTTGCATTAAGTTGAATATTCCTCCACAAACTATTCAGATGATTCCAAAGGCCCCAACTACAGGCAACTGGTGATTGGCAGCTTCTTCACTGCAACGCACTCACTCATGCATCAGTCTCTTGCAGAGTTTTTGGCAAAATGTCAAGTCACACAGGTGACTCAGCCCCCCTACAGCCCAGATTTGGCGCCCTGCAACTTCTGGCTTTTCCCAAAACTAAAATCCATTTGAAAGGGAAGAGATTTCAGACCACTGATGAAATTTAGGAAAATATGATGAGGCAGCTGATGGTAATTGGAAGAACTGTGTGAGGTCCCAAGGTGCTTACACCTTACATAAAAAATAGTTATATCCATTTATATCAAAAGCTAAATTTAAAAATAATAAAATATAGAACAATATCTAAAAATTAATAAAATAATAAAAATAGTTTACTGTGATTCCATTTACATTATTAAAAGATATGCATGTATATACATATAAGAATTTCAATGCATAGAGTGAGCCCTAGAAGAACACATACTCCTTGTTGGTAGTGATGACATCTAGTAGTGATGACATCTGGGTGAGGGCTTAGGGAAGTCATAGTGGGCAAGGGTAGAAGCTTTGGTATCAGACCTTCTAAATTTGAATCCTGGCCACTTACTGTACATCTTCTTTAGATCCTTTGGTTTCTCCATCTGGTAAGTGTTCATGCGCATGTGAACGTTGCTTAGAACAGAACTGGCAAGTAATTAACATCATATAAATTAGCAAGCTTGAAGCAGATGTTCATGAATATTACTAAGGGAGAATTTTAGTTTTTACTATGCAACTGCTATTTTACTTAACTCTTGTACAATACACAAATGCATTATTTTATAGTCCAAAATGTAGAAGACCAAATCCAGAAATGTTGATGTTATTGCTCTAATGGTGAAATTGTATAAGAATGTCATGGCATTGAATTCCAAGATCTCCTGCTTATTCACTGCTAAATGAACTACAGTACTCAAAGTAAATAATTATCCCTTCTACCATCTCAAGGACAGGAAATTATTTCCCTTTCCCCTTAATGAGTCCCATAGTGCTGTTTACACAGTGGTGTGCACTAAATGTTTGCTGATAATGATAATGGTGAGGAGGCTGACAGCTGTGACACACTATAAAGCTTAATTTAAAAGTCATCAAGATAATGTAGCACAAAATATGGTCCTTCTGAATTTTGTCTGCATGAGAAACATAATCTAACATCTAAATTCTGTTACATTGTTAATAAAGTAATCCAGTGCACATTGTACTATTGATTGCTTTGGTACCATCCTGAGTTTTTGCTCATTAGCATGACCTAGTTATTATTTCACATGATTCAGAGGGCACAGCAAGGTCCATTTCTATTCTTTTACTATTAAAAGTTGGTCTCCTGTGAGCACTTTCTAAGTTAAATGCACAAATGGATGTTATCAGCTAAATTACATTTAATCCCTACAGCAAGATTTGCAGTAGTGTAATTCTTTTCTATTTTCTTAAGTTGCAATGTTACTTTGTTTTTACAATGGCATGCTCCTTTTCTATATGTTTAAGTAGTTCATGAAAGGAGGCAATGACCTTATTGAAGAAAATGATGATGCCTCTTCATCCAAGCTCTATCCCAGTTCGGGGGTGGGGTGTGGAGGTAGGCACCAACTAATTTATAGGTCACATTATCTTCTTTCTGCAATCATTGAAGCACCAGCCAGATAATATATCAATGACAATTACCTCTCCTATCAGAAAAATCTGAAATTAATCTTTCGTGTTGGATCTCTGTCTCCTTGCGGTTGGGACAATAGTGATTGCAGAGATAAAAAGAGACTCCACAAGGAAGATATACTGCAGGGATCAAGAGCCAGGACTAAGGGTATTAAGCAACCTTCTCAATGGGAGGGAGATTCTCCCTCCTTAGCTATATCCATTGGCATCAAGTCAAGACAGAGAAAGTAGTTATCTGAACAGGAAAATTTTAATATAAAGACTCATGAACTAATAACAGGATACCAACTTCTTAGAGAATTCTAAAGATTATAGGAATAGCAAATACAGGGAGCAGCTCCCACTGTAGGATGGAGGCAAAACCAGAAGGAACAGTCTAGGAAGAGAGCCCTACCCACACCTGAGATTTACACCTTGTTATAGAGAGTGCAGATGTAGCCCAGTGGATGACCAAGAAGTTTGCTGAGGCACCTCAGGATTGGCCTGGCAGCTGACTAAGAGATTTTCCAAGAAGCTGCCACTGAAATATTAATGAGGCTCACTCGAAAGTCACCTGGGGTGTCAGCAAAGACTGAAAACTCACTAGAAAGATACTTCCTGGGTGAATCGGGAGATTTGTAAAGAAGCCACACTGTGGGGTGCCCATGAGCTCACTAGAAAGACAAAAATGCAGTGTTTTCCTGATTCAGAGATGGCCACTGACTAGGGTTATAGTAAGATTTACTTGGGGAGGGGGTTGAGTGCCACTTGCAACTGCACACTTGATTATCTAGAAGGAAAAACTACACCAGATCCAGGACAAGACCCCTTCTCCTGCAGTGTCCATCCAGTGCCCTGTATTCGCAATACTGGTTGTGTGCTTATTGGTAAAGGAATATTTACAAGTTTCAGTCAGTTTCAGTGTAACCAAGTGGGGCAAAGATGCATAAATTTAAAGTTCAGAGGCAATAAATTGGTAACTGGACAATAGCCAAGCCTGGACTATTAGAATACAGTTTTATTAAAGGATCTCTTAGAAATGACATTCCTAATTTCTTGACCATTCATTAATATATTAACTCAATGAAGAAATATTTATTGATCATCTATGACATGACAGGTACTACACTGTGGAATAATGATATAATGATAAATAAGAAATGATGGTTCTTGGGGCTCATCTCTGATCACAGGTCTCCTTCTTAGGGTTCTAATTACAACCCTGACTTGTCCAATATTTTTATTATTTTCTTGGTCAGTCTAACCCTTGACTTTGGCCCCTCTGTTCCCAGCCAGCTCCTCAGCCGTGACTACGTGAGTAGTGTTAACCCCTGATGGCTAGTCCCAAATAAAACAAATAACAGTCTTAAAAAGCAAAATTATTTTGTTAGTCACATAAATTTACATAAAAAGCTAAAAAGATGATAATATCCTAAACTCAAATATTATCAGTTAGAGACTAGAACTCAAGAAAAGTGGAGGGGCTCCCAGTCAAGATGGCAGAGTAGGTAAACGCTTATGCTTGCCTCCTAAAGTGCAGAACAACCATAATTCAGAACTGCCTGAAATCTAGCTGAACAGAAATCCTATAACTAAGGATATAAAGAAAAAACCACGTCAAGACTGGTAGGAGGGGTGAAGACATGGAAGGGGCTGGTCCCACACCCATGTGTGGCAGTTATTGTAAAAATAAGGAGGGATGCCTCAACTGAGGAGCAAGGAGTCCCCAGTCTCACACCAAGCCCCCCAGCCTTAAGTTCCAGGGTCAAGAAGAGAAGTCCCCATAACTTCTGGCTGTGAAAACCAGCAGAGATTGTGGCTGAGCGAGTGGGAGGGCTGCTGGAATCCTAGGTATTTCTCTTAAAGGGCCTACACACAGACTTACTCAGGCTCACTTACATAGGTAAAGGGCAAATTACAGCAGGCACCAAAGCCCCTCCTCTAATTTGAACCCTGCTCCAAAGTGTCAGTCCCTGCACAATAGCTCCTCCATTATAGTCACACAGCCTGAGGGTCAATCCTTCTCATTAATGTGTCAACAGTAATTGTAGGAGACTGTTCTGCGTGGTGTGAGCCCAGGTCCCACTCAGAGATGCACAGGACCCATGCCCACAGATGGGTTCTCCTGTGGGGAATCAGGCCTGCAATGTACCTAGAGCGCTATGAGTCTTGCTTTTTGCTAAAACTCCCTCACCCTGAATTGAGGACATTTACTGCAAAGTAACTTCCTAAAAACCATGCTAAACCTTCCAAGGATGAGTGTAACCGGTTCAACTACTTTTGCCTTTTCATTTGCAAATACCCTTCTTCTGTGATGTGATTAGCAGCATCCTCTCCTTTGTTTTCTGTAAAAGGTAACCATCTAAAGTGAACCTGTGCATAGTAAATGAGGACCATCATGTAATTGGCAGACAAACATAATGAAGGCCTGCTATAGCGGAGGCCGCAGCTTTTGCTCCCCTTGAGAGTAAAGCCATGCTGTCCCCTCTTCCTCCACCAGACTCAGTAGTCTGTGTGAATGTCTCATTTCATCCATAATGATACAGACACTGTGGGCCAGTGTCTGCATCAAGTAATCAAGGCTCAACTACAACAGGAGGACACACTCAACCCACACAAAATTCACACCTGAAGCACCTGGATTAAGTGACCAGGGAGACTGCTATGGGCCCCACTGAACACCTACTACATAAGGCCACTCTTCCAAAACCGGGATCCTTGGAAGCCCACCTATCAAGCAAACACAGGAAGGATGCCAAAATGAGAATACAAAGAAACATGTCCCAAATGAAAGAACAGAATAAAACTAAAAAAAAAAAAAAAAAAAAAAAAAAAAAAAAAAAAAAAAAAAAAAAAAAAAAAAAAAAAAAAAAAAAAAAAAAAAAAAAAAAAAAAAAAACCCTAAAAAAGACTAAACAAAATGGAGACAAACAATCTCCTACATGCAGAGCTCAAAACACTGGTTATAAGGATGTTTGATGATCTCAGTGAGCACTTCAACAAACAGATAGGAAGTAGAGAAAGGGATGTAGAAAACATAAAAAAGTACCAGTAAGAAATGAATACAATAACTGAAATGAAGAATATATTAGAGGTATAAAGACTCAATCAGGGGTTCAAAATGGCGACAGAGTAGCTGGAAGGTCTGTACACTTGCTCCCAGCCCCGAACTTGTCTTGCAGCCAAACCACAGAGCAATCAGCTCAAAAATCCAGCTGAATGTGAGTGAGAGCACGTGTGAGCGAGCAAGTGTGTGAATGAGTATGTGGGTGTGTACAAGTGTGTGAATGTTTGTCTGCCTGGGAGAGCACTCAATGGCAGGTGACCCAGGCTCTCCTGGCAGAGGTGCTGCTGCCGCTGCCACAACTACTGCCCAGCCCAGCACTTCTGGTTGAACAGATTTGGAGTAGGAACCATTTTGTGGAATTTGCATATCTTCCTCGGGCAGAAGCCACCAGAGTGGCTGCACCTTGGCAACCCAACTTGCCTCTGTGATCTCCTCACCTGCCAGGCAAGGCAACATACCTGCTACTGGGAACCAGGGTCCAGAGGACTGCAGTACTTGCCACGGAGGGGGCTACAGCTTCCCTGGCCCAGGTGCTGCTGGAACCACTAATGGGACCCAGTCTGACTGGGGAGGATGCAGATCAGCCAGGGAGTGGAAGCACCTGAGGTAGAGAGAGGCAGCGAGGGTGGCACTGGTGGCACAATGGCAGGAGTCCGAGGCTGAGACTCACTGGAGGGAGTGGTGCAATCTCCTTGCCACCATTCTGTGTTATAGTTTTGTTGTTGGACTCTTCCCTTCTCTCCTCCACTGCATCAGGTTGATATGAGACTTAAAAGAAGATGATCCACACAGGATAAATTCTATTGATTTGGGAGAGAGGGGGAGAGGCATCAGCATGAGAGAGAAGAGTTGATAGGTGGCCTGTATGTGCCTCGACTGGGGAGCCAATCCATACCTAAAAGCCCTCTCAAGGGAAGCATGGTAAGTGTTGAACTCCTTATTCAGGCAGATGGGGAAAGTTCCCTTGAGTGAATGAGCCAGTGAAAACTCAGGTCCCAAATAAAACAGGAAAGTCCACATAACCCATATAAAGGACATTCCTAGAGTAGCCACATCAGGAGATCAAGGAGTCTGCACTGTATAAACTCTGCTCTGGGGACAGATGAAAACCACTGGAGATAAACCCACCACCTTTCCTTTCCTTAAAGGGACAAAGCCCAGGTTGCGTGTTTGTGGCTATGCACCTTGGGACCCAGCAAAGAGAGGGTGGCACAGACTGGAGTCACACATGGAGAGTCTGGAGTGGGAGGCATGAGGGAGCAGCTGTGGGATTTGAGGGGCTTGGATATACATGGGATACACAGCAGCCATCTCTCTTGAGAAGGGCTAGCCCCTCCCAGGGGAAAATCATTTATCTTATGCTGTGGGATACCACTCCCCTCACCCTCTGGAAATTCCCTTGCCACAACTCAGTTTTGTTTTATTTTGTCTTGGTGTTCTGTTTTGTTTTGTTTTGTTTTGTTTCCCCCCTCCAATCCAGCAGCTTAACCCTTGCTGAGGAGAAAGCAACATAAGCAGACTCAGGGCTCATCAGAGACTGGTGGTAGGGTGCAACCAATCCATACACTATCCTGGAAAACAGACTGGTGCTTCCCCCTGATGGAAGAGCCACAGAAACACCCTCCTGGCATTGGGCTGACCCCAAATCTGGGCTCTGAAAGCCTATGAGGGGCCCTGACCTGCTGAGTACAGGAAAATAATCCTGGAAAAATTCAGACTAGTGGCTTGGGGGGGGTGGGAATCCACCAGCTTCCCTGAAGTCTGAAAGACACCTGTCACAGGAGATCCAGGAATCACAGGCCCTTGTTTCCACTAGAAGTCCTCTCAGAAATAGTTGAGTCTGTGACTAGTCTAAGATTAACAGAAGGACAGCAGGCAGAGACTGGCAGAGGTGGTTCCTGTGGGGACCTGGGGCATTTGCTGGCACATTCTTAGACCCAGTGTTAATAAAAGCCAGCTTTGCACAACAGCATGGCCCACCCTGGGAGCAGCCAACCTTGGAGTAATTGGCCACAAATTGTGGATCATGAGTAGCTTCAAAGGGGCAACCAAGGACCAGATGTGTACAACACCTATCATTGGTCTACACCAGACTCAGACATCAGAGGAATATTCAAAAGGAGAAACCAGAAGGCAAGATCTAAACTATGCTAAGACAAATATACTAGGCTCTTTTCTCATTATCTTAGCTATTTTTCTTCTTCATAGCTTTTTTGTTTATTTTTTAATCTAATTTTCCTTTTATTTTTAGTGCTCTAATTTTTTTTCATATCTCCTATTTTACTCATATCTTTGATTACTCCACTATTCCCGTCTTTTCTCCTTTTATTATTTTTGTTACTTTTTCTGTGTTTCTTTTCCCCATTTTCCTGTTTCAATTCATTACGAGTAGTTGTTCTCTTCCCCTTTCTCCTCTTATAATCACTTTTCTTTTCTTTGGTCCTTTCATATTCTTTTTTCTTTTCCTCTTTCTCTACTATTCCATGTCTCCTTCTGCTTTTAGTATTCTTAATCTCTTGCTGTTGATATTGCTATGGTAATGATTCTTGTTTTGGTATTGTCTTGGTGTTGCTTTTCTTTGTTCTGCCAGCTCCTATACAGCAGCGTACAACACATGATGGAGGTTGAGCCTCTTGGTCAAATGGAGGTGAGTTCCTACCAACAAATGGGCCAGTAACAATAAAGACTGAAATACAACAGTGAAGCCCACATAACCCATTCCTAGAGCATACAGCTCAGGAGGTCAAGGAGTCTGTACCACTGGGGCCCACAGGACTAACACACAAGGCTACTCCACAAGACAGAGAGTAAAGAAAATAAATCTAATGTATAGAAACAAACACAAAAACACACTTAAAATGGGGTTACAAAGAAATAACCTGTAAATAAAAGAAAAGGAGGAATCTCCAGGAAAAGAGCTAAGTGAAATTGAGGCAAGCAATTCATTAGACATAGAGTCCAAAATAATGGTTATAAGGATGCTCAAGAAACTTAGTGAGAATTATAAGGAACTTAGTAAGACCTACATCAGCATGAAAAAGGACATAGAAACCTTGAATAAGAACCAGATGAAAATGAAGAATGCAATATCTGAAATGAAGAACACACTAGATGGAATTAAAAGCAGGCTAGATGAAGCAGAGGATTGAATCAGTGAGCAGGAAGTCAAGGTAAAGAAAAAAAAATTCAATCAGAGCAAGAAAATGAAAAAAGGCTCAAAAAGAATGAAGATAGTTTAAGAGAACTTTGGGACAATATGAAATGTAATAATATTCACATCATTGAAAGGCCTGAAGGAGAAGAAAAGGAACAAGGGATAGAAAATCTGTTCAATAACATAATGACAGAAAACTCCCTTAACTTGGTGAGGAAAAAATGTCACACAAGTCCAGGAAACACAGAGGATCCCAATTAAGATGTACCCAAAGAGGACCACTCCAAGACACATTACAATAAAATGACAAAATTTAAAGACAAAGAGAGAATCTTAAAGGCACTAAGGGAGAAACAACTAGTAATATACAGGAGCACTCCGATAAGACTATCATCTTATTTCTTAAAAGAAACATTACAACCAGAAGGGATTGACATGAAATATTCCATGTAATGAAAAACAAGTACCTGCAACCAGTACTACTCTATCCGGCAATGCTGTCATTTAAAATGGAAGGTAAAACAAAGAGCTTGCCAGACAAACGAAGGCTAAAAGAGTACATCTCCACCAAGCCAGCACTGCAAGAGATGCCAGAGAGACTGCTTTAAGAAGAAGAAAGAGAGAGAGAGAAGAAGAGAGAGAGAGTAAAAGAAGAACACAGGTACAAAGGGAAAAATGCCAATGAATAAGTACCTTTCAATAATAACCTTAAATGTAAATGGACTAAATGCTCCACTCAAAAGTCTAGGAATGAATGGATAACAAAACACAACCCACATATATGCTGTCTACAAGAGACCCACCTAAGAACAATTCAATTAAAAAATGGGCAAAGGACCTGAATAGACACTTCTTCAAGCAGGACATACAGATGGCCCATAGGCATATGAAAAAAATGTTCAACATCACTAGCCATCAGAGATATGCAAATAAAACCTCAATGAGATATCACTTTTCCCCTGTTAGTAGGGCTACCATTAATAAATGAACAAACAGCAAGAGCTGGTAAGGATGTTGAGAAAAGAGAACCCTAGTGCACGGTTTGTAATTTCCTCAGGAAATTAAAAATGCAACTGCTGTATGACCCGGTGATTCCACTGCTGGGAGTATACACCAATAATCCCAAAACACCAATTCAAAAGAACTTAGGCATCCCTATATTCATAGCAGCAGCATGTACAATAGCCAAGTGTTGGAAACAGCCTATGTGCCCATCAGTAGATGAATGGATTAAAGAACTGTGGTACATTTACCCACTGGGATACTATGCAGCCTAAAGAAAGAAGAAGGAATTCCTACCCTTTGCAATAGCATGGATGGAAATGGAGAATATTATGCTAAATGAAATAGGCCAGTTGGAGAAAGGCAAACACTATATGATCTCATGTATAAGAGGGCTCTAATGAACAAAATAAACTAATGAGCAAAACAGAACCAGAGACATGGAAACAGAGAACAGACTGACAACTGCCAGCAGAGAAGGTTGGGGGGAATGGTGGAAAGGAGGGGAAGGGATTGGTCAAAGAACATGTATGAATGACATAGACATGGACAACAGTGGGGGATGGACTGTGGGAGCAGTAGGTGGGCTGGATGAAGGAGGGCGAAGGAGAAAAATTGGGACAACTTTGATAGACTAAACAAGAATAAAAAAGAGTAAATTATATGAAGCAAAAGATCAAAGCATTCAGTTGGAAGATAAAGTAACAGAATCATCCCATCAGAATACCAAAAATTTTAAAAAGATGAGAATAGTTTAAGGGGCCTCTTAGATAACATCAGGTGTACCAATATTCACATTATAGAGTGACCAGAAGGAGGAGACAGAGAACAATGGACTGAAAACCTATTTGAAAAAATGAAAAAACTTTTCTACCCTGGTGAATGAAAGAGACATATGTCTAGAAAGCACAGAGAGACCCAAACATGATGAACCCATAGAGGCCTATATCAGGACATATCATAATTAAAAATGCCAAAAGTTAAAGACAAAGACAGAATCTTCAAAGCAGTAAGAGAAAACCTGTAGTTACCTCCAAGGGAGCTCCCATTAGACTGTCAGCTGATTTTTCAACAGAAATGTGTCAGGCCACTAGGGATTAGCAAACAACACTCAAAGTGATGATAAACCAGGACTTACAACCAAGATTACTCTACCCAGCAAAGCTCTCAGAATCAAAGGAGAGGTAAAGAGCTTCCCAGACAAGAAAAAGGTAGAGTTCATCAGCACCAAATCTCATTCCAAGAATGTGAAAAGGACATTTTTAAGAATAAGAAACAAAAAGTAAAAGGTATGAACAATAAAATGGCAACAATATACCCATCAACAATAACTTTAAATATAAATGTATTAAACATTGTAATCAAAAGACATGGGTTGGTTAAATGGATAAGAAAACAAGACCCTTCCACATACTGCCTACAAGAGACTCACTTCAGATTGAACGACACGCAAGACTGAAAGTTCATGGAAGGAAACATATATTTCATGAAAATGAAAAAAGAGCTGGGATAGTAATACTTATACCAGAAAAATTAAACTTCAACAAGAACAAAAGAAGAACCCTCTAATTCTACTGCTGGGTGTTTATGTGATAAAACCCTAAACATTAATTTGAAAAGCGATATGCATCCCTATGTTTATTGCATCATTATTTACAATTGCCAAGATATGGAAGCAACCTAAGTGTCCATCAATGGATGAATGAATGAAGAAGTGATGCATATGTACAATGGATATGATTCAGCCATAAAAAAAGAATGAAATCTTACCATCTGCAACACCATGGGTGGGCCTAGGGTGAATTATACTAAGTGACAGAAGTCAGAGAAAGACAAATGCCACATGATTTCACTTATATGTGGAATCTAAAAAACAAAATAAACCAACAAAGAAAACAAAAATAAACTCATAGATACAGAAAATATTTAGATGGTTGCCAGACAGTAAGGTGATTGGGGTACAAAAAATAGAAGGGATTAAGATGTGCAAATTGCCAGTTACAAAAGCAGTCACAGGGATATCAAGTAATATATCAAGTAATAATATAGTAAAAAATATCATACTAACTATTTATGGTGTTAAATGGGTACTAGATTCATTGGGTGATCACTTTATAAGTTTGATAAATGTCTAATCACTGTTGTATACGTGAAACTAAAATAATATTGTATGTCAAGTATAAGTGAAATTTTTTTTAATATTTAAAAGAGAAAATAATACTACTTTTAAACTCCAGCTAAAGAACCAAAGGATCATAAACAATAGATAAATACATTCTACACAAAATGCAAAGTAAAAAAACAGTAGACAGGTATTAGGAGTAAAATAGGCAACTGTTGGTGAACACCTGAACGAAGCCTCTAAGCAGAAAGAATGATAGCCAGGTTTGGGGGGTTTTGCCTTGCTTTGTTTTGTTTTTAGAAAATTTTTACCAAGAAATCATCTACAGGATGGAGAGGTGGCTTGAGGTGGGGTTTGGGTGGGACATGGTTAGGTCAACTCATATCTGAAGTCACAAGTGCATTGGGGAAGTATCCAGCAAAAAGCTGATGTTTGCCTAGAACAGAGGAGAAAGTCTAAGAGTCATCAACCGAGATTTTTCCCAGTTCTTAAATGCACAACTGAATGAGGAAAGTAGAGAACAATAAATGTAATAAGTTCTGGGGCAGAGGGAAAGGAAATTTTCCATATATAACCCATACACTTTCTCCACTACACAGGTCTACTTTTGGCCTTCATTCTGGGCTAATGAAAGAAAAGTAAGTTATCTTTATTTCCTCAACCTATAACCAGAAAAAAGCAAGAAATGCTATCATTAAGTTTTTCCTCTCCTACATTTATGTCCCTAATGGTGATGTGACAATGACAGCCATTTTTTGTTTCGGGAGAGCTGACTTGGCTCTTCCGTCCTGCGTCAGTCTTAAAGCTCTTGCTCAGTTGAAGAGAATCCTCCTGACAGCTGAGAGTTATTCCACAGGGAGTTGAGGGGTAACTATTTTCTCTACCAGAATCTCTAAGCAAGCTCCCTGAAAACAAAGAATATGCTCAGAACTGAAAGACAAAATGAGAAGTAAAATACAAGTAGCTTTAATAGTAAGAGATCCCTACTTCTTTGCCACTTGTTTCTGAAGCCACCTCTGCAATCTTGTCCTTACACTTCCAAAGCTATTTCCAATTTCAGGAGTATAACCCTCATTTCATATTTTTTAAATTCCTTAATAATAAATGATGTAATGTGCAGGTCAGATTTATAGACTCAAAGTACTAGACTAGAAATATGAAGATATTTTGAGGAAAGCTATACTAGTTGGCAATCATAGTAGCAATTTACAATTGTCTGTATTAACATATCTGGTCTAGGAAATAACAAAGATTTTCCTCAGTTCCTTATTTCTGTCTCTGTTCATGTGAATTTATGTATTTCTGGGCAAGGTCCTCTCAGAACAGCTGTCAAGAGAGTTTAATTTCCTTTTGCCTTTAAATCTATGCAGCTTCTTGTCCCTGACTTGAGTAGATTGCCCTGCCTCTTTTACTCCTTATCAGAAAAGATACTTTGGCTGTGTGTATTGGAAAATTCAACCTAAATGGCTTAAGTAATGCTGAAAATATATTATCTCACATAACAAGAAGTTTCTAAGTAGGACAGATCAGGACTGACTCAGCAATTTTTCAATTGCATTCTTTCCATCTTCACATTTCAACTGTTTCAAAGTCTTGGCTTTGCTTCAAATATAATGTACACATATGACCACATCCAGTGTGTGTACAAGATACTATTGCAAGGGGTGAATGCCACGATCTAGGCTAACATACCTAGAGCATTGGAGAGACTAAGAAACACTATAAACAATTCAGATGGAAAGAAATGACCTAAGTGAAGACCCAAAAGGTGGGAGATCCTAGAAAAAGAGCCTTTCATACTCTCTGATTTTCCATTTTACAATTTGAGTAATACTGGAGGCCTTTTTCTCCTTGAAAAGTGTCAGTTGTCAGAATGACAAAGGAAGGAAGAGGAAAAAGATTAGGAAGGAAAGAAGATAAACAGCCTACTGTTCCCCTAGGCCAGAACTTCAGGAATCTCATTAAAAATACATAAGTGGAGGATCAACCCCATAAATTTCTCATGTTGCTGCAAGTAGTTAAAGGACCATAAGCTAAAAAACAGTGTCCTAGTGATTATATATAGCATGGTGCTGATATATACTTGTAGTTATGTAGTAAGAATTTAGAGTTGTGTGAACTGGGTTGATTTGGGTTTAAGGAAGAAGCAGAACTTGGACTTAAAGAGTGGGAGAAAGCAAGGAAAACTATTCCCATTAATACAGGAATGAGTATGGGGTGCTCCTGTAGCAGAATTCCACACTTGTATGACCCTCCTCCCAGTCCAGCAGCCTTGCTTGGATGAAAGCAGGAATTAAGGTGGTCGTTGCAGTAGGCATAAAAAGAATGGGATAATTTGAAGATATATTTTTAAAGTAGTGATTTAAGGTTTTATTTAGGAATTACATTTATGCAAGGGCAACAGAGAAGAAGAATCAGACAGGATCCTTGGAAAATGATGCTGATAAAAATAGGGATGGGAAAATTAAGTTAGACAGATAATGCAAGACACATAGGCAGGAACCTGGTGATACGTGACCTTACAGACCATGGCAACAATTCTGGGTTTCAATTTAAAAACAAAGGTAAACCCTGAAGAGTGTAATTTTTTAAATTCTTTTCTTTTACTGTTGTTCAAGTACAGTTATTTCCATTTTCCTGCCACCACTTTCCCCTCACCCCATCCATCCCTGCCTTCCACCCTCAATCTTACCCCCACCCCCACCCCCATTGGCTTTGTCCTTGGGTCATTTATATGTGTTCCTTGACGACCTTTCCCATTCTTTCCTGTTATCCCCCTCCTCCCTCCCCTCTGGTTACTGTCTGTTTGTTCTTTATTTCCATGTATCTGGTTATATTTTGCTTGCATGCTTGTTTTGTTGATTAGGTTCCACTAATATGCCAATGATAGCTCAGACAAGGGTTTGAAACCATGAAGAGTTTTAAACAAGAGAACAATGTGATTGGATTTGTATTAGAAGTGACTTGCTTACTCCACAAAGAATAGAGGCCAACAGACTGAAGACAAGGACTATGAGGAGGCATTTGTAGTAATCCATCCAAAACACTGCTGCTCTCTCAATACACAGTGACTGGAGGTGGGGCTTGAGCTATATGAACAGAGATCTGAGAGATATTAGGATGTAAATTTAAGTGAGGTTTGGTGATAGGACAAAGGAAAAGAAGAGAAAGAAAAAAGAGTCAAAAATCATGAGCAGATGTTTGGTTTGGCCATTTTTTAAGTAGAGAACTTGAGATAAAGAGAGATTACATGAGTAGGAGTGAAGGATGAGTTCATTCTAGGATGTGTTACATTTGAGATGACAGTGAAACATCCAAGTGGGGATGAGTGGATGTGTCTGAAATTCAGCTCTGTGAATCCTGGTAATTAGGGAAAGCCAGGCCTGCCTGTTGCAGAAGGGATCCAAAAAGGAGAGATGAATTTTGAGCACTTGCATGGCTTATAACTCAGGTTATCCTCTGGTTTTGGGGTGAAAGGCCTTCAAAAAAAAAAAAAGAATGAATGAAAACTAAATGTGCTCCTCTCTGTAATTCCAGTGGAGACTGGAAGTAGAAGGCATCAGCAGCAGGAGGCGCCAAAGGTATGATAAAAATATATCAGCCACAATGGTGGTGCATTTCGGATTCCCTACACTATAGAGCTACCAGGAAAATTGTGAAGTCTTTAATGGGCATTGGTGGATAGTGGCCATTTTGATGATTGGCACACAAGGGGGCTTAGAAACACATCTTACTAGTGACAATTTGTGTAAATATAAGGGCAAACTAGAAACAGTAAACTAGCCGAGCACATACGACCCTCTCAGCCATCAAGGTCCCGTGTAGAGCTTGTACATAGACCAGGCAAAGTGAATTAACATAATGAAAAAGGTGCCTTGAGGGGCCCACCCTGCTAATGCAGTACATATAGGAGCAGAGCATATCTAGACTAAAATGGTATAATAGAAGCTTTCTGACTCTCAAGAAAGGCTTATTAGAAAAAGAAAGTCTCTGGATTTCAGTAGATGCTATCAGCCTGTATATCTGCTGAGGTAACTCAGGCCTGCTGAGCTAGCTATTTTCTACACTATTAGAACCAGAGAGGAAATGAGGCCCCAGAGCTCTCCAGATTCTTCTCTACTTAATGATATCTATGAAAGATACAATTGCCTTCGCTTAAAGGGAAGAAAATAATTGGTGCTACATGCAGAGTCGCCATGGGAGGGCAGGAACGATACCTTAGGAGAGGGCAGACTTCACATTTTTTCATCAAAGAAGGGCTTAGATGTATTGTTATTGCCTTAGAAACTGCTAGAACTATCTGGAAAGAAAATATAAGGTAGATTGGTAAATGTTTTTTAAAAAGAATGTAGGAGAGGAGCCAGAGAAATACTCTTTTGGGTCTCAGAAACATGTAGCCTGGGAAAAATGGACCATCTGTAAACATACACAGATTGTAATCCAACAAAATGAATTATAGACACATGTGCACATGGCACAAATTAATCATCGTGTCATACCATGTCAGGAAATGTGAATCTGACATCATCTTGCTTCAAGTAGGTGATATCTGGACCATCAAAAGAGCCAGTATTCTACTTTAATTTTAAGAGAGAAATTTCAGATACCACAGAAACATATTTACTGACCTACTTTTGTTTTTGCATTGAGCTGGAAATAAGGATAAATGTGGAAAATAGAAATCAGTAAGAAGGAAGAAGAGAGGAGAAAATAACTCATTTCTGTTTCTTTTCAATTGTTTCTGTTTTACTTAACCTCAAGCTCTATGTCAACATGTTCTCTGCTTCCTCAAAGAGTCAAATTATCTCCACAGTTTAGCAACATTCATCCTTTTACTTATAATAAGTAGAGGCAAGCCCCCAACTTATTTGTGTATGTGTGTGCACATATATGCACATGTGTCTATTCTCAAATCTTAAATTCTTTACTTGTATTTAACAGACACCATCAATGGACCCCACACCATTCTTCTCACTTCCTTTTACTAATAAATCACCCATAGTCCTCATATAAGTTTGACAAGCAGAAGCTTACCCAGTTAGACTGCATTTTCCTGCTTCATTTGCATTTACCCAATTTCCACCAAGGGAATGTGAGCAGTAGGAAGCTGTACTTCTCAACTTCCTCTTTCCTTCTTTTCCTTCTTACTGCACTTGGGGACACCTGAAGTAGCCATCTTCTAGAGGTGGAAGCCATGTGTGAGGAAGGCAGTGATGAACATCACATCTGTCCCTGGAGGACCTTGTGGAGCAGAAATTTTACATTAGAAAAATCAAAAATCTATCTTTAAGCTCCTTTCTTTTTAGTTCTCTGTTATAGCAACTTAACTTGTACCCTATGTGAGAATATCAAACTATTGAGAATTGTCGACTTATTGCATAGCACCGTATTAGGGAGGCACACAGTTCTGAAGTCCTTAGCATGTATTTTTCATCTAACTCATCTTCTACATCTTTTTTATGTCCACTTTGCTGTGCCAAATTTCAATCATTTCTTGGATACATCGTTTTATTGCTGTTGTTAATCTTAAATCTGGCTGACATGTATTTGTAGTTCACTCGGTGTCAATATGTGTTTCTGATTATTTTCTAACACAATATTTTTCCAGCCACTCCACATATAGAAATAAGCTCTGAAGACACCACATTTCACTCATTGCATTAAATGTATATGTTCTGTAGAACAGAATGATTACATTATATTAAGTTTCTGCTCTTTAGTTGATATCTAGATTCATATCTACCTAGCTGATAGCTGATTCCCATTATGAAAAAGGCTTTGTTGACAATCATCAAAAGAAATGTCTTAGCACACAGACTTCTAGTTATTGCCTAGTTTGGTAGAAAAAAAACTAATGTAATTTTTGCAATGAAACAGTCTAAGTCTCTAAGGAATATGCATAATGATTTCTCTGTGTCAAGGCATGATTAATTAGTGTCCTCTATCAACTCCCTTTTCATTTTACTAAGGGCTTCCCCCCCCCAGCATATGGTTAGAAAAGTATTATATTTCCTGAAGCTTTAGAGAACATTTGCCATCTTAAAATTTTGAAGAGTTATGAATCACATTCCTTTACTTTAGAAAAACTTGTCAAGAAGTTAGCTGTTTAGTGAGATTTAAGCGCACAAGAATTTCTGCAGCCTTAAAATTTCTTCTTTTTATCATAATGAGCCACACTCTCATTATTAATGCCCCACATTTTTAAAATGTATCAAATCGTGAAGACATCTTCCTTTTTATTTTAGTTTGAATTTGTTTTCATTCAACATTATTTTGTACTAGTTTCGGGTGTACAGCATAGTAGTTAGACAATCATATACTTTACAAAGTGCTCCGCCCAATATTTTAAGTGCCCTCCTGGCACCACACAGTTATTGCAATATCACTGACTATATTCTCTCTGCTGTACTTTACATTCCTGTGACTATTTTTTAACTACCAATTTGTACTTTTAATCCCTTCACCTTTTTCACCTAGCCTCTCAATCCCCATCCCTTCTGACATCATTAGTCTGTTCTCTTTATCTATGACTCAATTTCTGTTTGTTTTTCATTTATTTTGTTCTTTAGATTCCACATATAAATAAAATCATATGGTATTTGTCTTTCTCCATCTGACTTATTCCACTTAGCATAATACCCTTGAGGTTTTTCCCTGTTGTCACAAATGGTAAGATTTCCTTTTTATAGCCAAGTAATATTCCATTATATATATATATGTACCACCACTATTTTATCTACTTGTGTATTGATGGGCACTTGGGGTGCTTCCATTTCTTGGCTATTGTAAATAATGTTGCAATGAATATACATATATATGTGTGTGTGTATATATATATATATATATATATATATATTCTTTCAAATTAGTGTTTTGGGTTTCTTTAGATATATACTTAGAAGGGGAATCACTGGATCATAAGGTAGTCTCATTTTTTTATTTTTTGAGGAACCTCTGCCAGGGATGTCCAACCTTTTGGCATCTCTGGGCCACACTAGAAGAAGAGTTGTCTTGGGTCACACGTTAAATACACAAACCCTAACGAAAACTGATGAGCAAAAAAAAAAAATGTTTTAAATGAATTTTTGGGCCCCATTCATAGCCATCCTGAGCCATGGGTTGGACAACCCTGCCACTGTTTTCCACAGTGGCTGCACCTATTTGCAATCCCATGAACAGTTCACAATGGTTCCCTTTTCTCCACATGCTTGCCAGCACTCGTTGTTTGTCGATTCACTGATGATAGCCATTCTGACAGGTGTGAGGTGATGTCGCATGTGGTTTTAATTGGCACTTCTCTGATGATTGGCGATGTTGGGTATCTGTTTATATGTCTATTGGTCACATATATGTTTATATGTCATATGTCTATATGTCCATTTATATGTCTGTATGTTCTCTTTGCAGAAGTGTTTATACATACCCTCTGACCATTTTCAATTGGATTTTTTGTTTTGATTTATGTAAGTTTTTCATAAATTTTGGATATTAACCCATTATTGGATGTATCACTGGTGGATTCCATTCAGTAAGCTGTCTTTTAGTTTTGTTGATGGCTTCCTGTGCTGTACAAAATCTTTTTAGTTTGATATAGTCTCATTTATTTACTTTTTCTTCTGTTTCCCTCACCCAAGGCGATAGATCAGAAAAATTATTGCTAAGAAAAATGTGAGAGAGTTTACTGCCTATTTTTTCTTCTAGGAGTTTTATGGTTTTGAGTCTTACATTGAAGTCTTTAATCAAATTTGAGTTTATTCTCATAAGGACATCTTCTTAATGGCAGAATTTGAATGAGGTCTCAGTCATCTACTATTAACATAGTTCTTCACACAACTGTTTTGTTTGTTTTGGTGGCTGTATTTTATATATATATATATATTATATATATTATATATATGTAGGAAAATGAAGGAAGTAAACTTTAAACTATTCAGGGATGGTAAGGCCATCAGGTACTAACTCAAACAGTTCAGGGAAAAAAATAAAAGTTCTCTCTACTAGACTTGAAACTATCTTGTAGTTTCAAAAGAAAATTTTTTAAATATTAAAAAATCAACATTAATATTATACTTAAAAAATCTCAATCTCATCAATGTTATTTCAACTCATTTGTTACCATTCTCAAATGTTACCATTTTCTTTACAGATACCATCTGTGTATGTTAAAATTTGACTCAGCATGATAACAGATTTAGAGTACAGCATCTCTAACCAGATGATATGAGTTCTAACTCCAGTTCTGCCACTTAACCACCTATGTGATATGGACACATTACCTCGCCCCTCTGTTCTTCAGTGTCCTCATTTATAAAAAGTAAGAATAAAGTGAGTTAACATATGTAAAGTGTAGGGTAAGTGGAGGCAGTCTGGCTTCCTCACCCAGGTGTCTAGGTAACAAAGGGGAGTAGTGTGACCATAGCCTTGGAGGGACCTGATAACTAGTGTTCTCATAGCCTTGAGACTGGGTCAAATAAACTGTTCCCATAACATAAAGTAGGCTCGCATGAGCAGAACTATGTTGTGTTCTGTAAGGTTTTGGCAGTTTTCTGGCTTTGTCCCCCTCTAGTACTTAAACAGGTAGGAGCTTCCCACTAGTTAGACACGGACCTTGTGGAGTGTGTGGCTCGCCCACCCGTGAATAAAGGCATGTCAAGCATCCTCACAACTCTGTGCATTTTCTTCCATCTACCGGAGGCAAGAGTAGATCTGCCTGGCCTTGATCAGTTGCAACATATAAAGCATTAAAGTATTGACTGACACATTGTTATTGGTAAATAAATATGAACTATATTTATAGAGTCAACTTCATTCATAAAGTATTTTGAGTTGTTCTAAATATACTCTAATATACTATTAATAACACAATAGTACCTAATTCATAAATAACAGTAAATTTAAATTTTTTATTGATTGATTTTAGAGAGAGATAGAGGAACAGAGAAAGAGAGAGAGATTGATTTGTTGTTCTACTCATTTATGCACTCATTGGTTGGTTTTTATATGTGCCCTAAAGGGAGCTCAAACCCACTACCTTGGCAGATTAGGACAACACTCTAACCAACTGAGCAACCCAGCCAGGGCCATAATATATTTTTCACATAAGTCACAAGTTTCATTTACCCTACATTAAATATTTAGCTATTTCTGATAGGATTGGTAACACTATTTTCTTTTCAGGGTTAGAGGTGTTATGCGAGGGTATAGAAACAGCAACATTTTCCTAGGAGAGAATTTAAAAATTTGTTAGAACTTCAAGTTCAGAGCTGTGTGCTTTAAATTATAATGCCCTTGGGACAGTACTTCACAGAGGTTATATGAGCCAGCTTAGACTGTAGAAGAAATACCAGTAGTTGCCTGGCATCATGCTATTTTCTGGGAAAGCTGTGTTAATGAAATGCAGTCTCAATTTCTTGGGCTAGTGATTTTTGGTTCATTATCAAAGAAATATAGAAAGTTTCCTGCCCAGAACCCTTATGCCGAGAATTAGATGACCTCCACAGAACAGGCTCAGCAAATTCCCATGATGTCAGTCCACTGGGCAGTTTTCCGAGGAAGCAGGTCATGGCTGTGCCTTCTTAGCAGTATTCCCACAAAGTGCAGAAAAGGTGGGGGTGTGGGGGAGCGACATTTCTCCCTTCACCCACAGAATAAATAAATGCACCACACTGAATCTGTCTAGCACTGCCATGGTCATTTCTCTAATGAAACAACCCCTAGATGATACAAATTTTCTCAGAGAAATAATTTCTCTGTTTGCCTTCTAGAGGAAGCTTATTCTGACTCAGTAATTTGGAACCCAAAGCAGGAGCTTAATGAGACAGGTGACAGGGCCCAGAGCATCATTCCCTGTGAAGCTGTGCCTTGTTAGAAGGTGGATTCAGCTCAAAAAGAAATGGTGGGTGAGAGGAAGAACAATAACGTGGCAAGACTTCATCTCCCACCGAGACCCTGGCTTTTTATACACACAGCTAACAGGCCTGCCCTGTCCTGTCTGTTCTCTTTCCTAGATAGTTAAACCTGAAAATCAGCAGAAGATAATCTCACAAGAATTCATAAGAGCCCAAACTTGATTTCATGAGGAGAGAGGAGAGAACCTGGGGCTTAGTGGATAGTAAGAAATTCCTCTCACAGTATACTGGTACTATTTCAGTTTCTCTCTGTACTTACCTCTATTAAGCTCTTTGCAAAATGATATCTCTCACTTAGACTATGGAAGCTGAGGTTAATGTTTATTTTTAATGTTCTATATCTAGAGCACTTTAAATACAGTGACTGATGGACTGTATATGTTCAGTTACATACTTGATACAACCTTTTATTTCATTCATTAATTCCAATAAGTTGGGCAGTTGGTCATAAGTCAATTTTTTTTTCTCTCCTGTCCTCTGGGATAATTGGCTTTCTTCTGATCTTCCTAAACAATTACCAGTCTATTCATCAAAGACCTGATCTAAACCATACCTTCCCTTAAGGCTTTCTCACAAAGAATACCCAAAGTCAAAGAGGCACTGGGTCAAACATTAGCAGTGTCCATTTACAACTATTGCCCTGCAGGGCATTTTGCTAGGATTCCCAATACCCTCTCTACTGTAGAGCTAAACGCATTAGACAAACTGCCCCCCATTTCTGTTGAATATGCTGTTCACCTAGCTAGCTTCCTTTTTCTAGTTCTATATTCACTAAGCAATCTTCAAATTATTTTGCTTTCCATATAAATTTTTCTACATAAAAATGCATTTTCCAAATTCAAATGTGAATGCAAATTTTTCTACATAAAAATGCATTTTCATTTCAAATGTGAATTGAAATACACAATTCAATTTCTGATATCTATATTAGTTATTTACCCCCAAATAATTTTGAACTTTAAAATTACCCAAATTCAGCAGAATAAAATTTCTCAAATAATTTTGGAGGTAAATAACTAATATAGGAATCAAATTAATTTGGGGGTTTAAATTAATTTTTTGGTTTTATACATTGATTTGAGGTTTAATATAGGTTTGCCCCTGAGATGTGGGTTGAAGTGCCCCCCAAAAAAGTCATGTTTCTCAGGCTGAACAGTAGCCACCAGGTGAAAAGTCTCCTGAGTTAGGCTGGTGCCCTTTCCCAGGTGAGCACATACTCCTCAGCCCAAGTGCTTCCCATACACTTGGAACATGTTACAGTATTTCTTTACAGTACATTAAGGATGTTGAGCCTTCTACCATTTGGCTTCTTGGTCACAGATGCAGATTTGATTACTGGCTCGTTAAAAGCCTGTAT
The DNA here is from genome assembly GCA_004024845.1 of Tonatia bakeri. Taxonomy (NCBI): domain Eukaryota; kingdom Metazoa; phylum Chordata; class Mammalia; order Chiroptera; family Phyllostomidae; genus Tonatia; species Tonatia bakeri. The sequence continues at coordinate 170,494 of PVIA01000336.1, forward strand.
TGAACATCCAGTGCCCATTACACTACAAATGGACATTTAAGTGGTTGTTTCTATAGCTACCATACAAGACCACTGAGCAGGCCTTGTAATCATTTCGTACATGCTCATTACCCATACACAACGCTGTGTGATTACTTGGGGGTGTAAGCAGGACCTTGAGAGTGTATGTGATTCTGTGTGGTCCTAACAGTGCTCCAGGCTGGCTGCCTACCAGCGAGAGATGAGCAGTGCACTGCATGATGGCACATTTATTTTACTCACTTTAACTACCAGTGAAGTAGACTATTCAGCAGAAAAACACATGAGCTTTTTTAAATGCTCAGGAAGCCCTTTTGGGAATATAACTGGTTACATTCCTAGTTATTCTGATTTGTCTTAGCCTTCATTTCAAAAACAATCAAACTCTTATTTATGCTTTACCAAATTTGTTTGTACTCACGGAAAGTAGGTAAAACAGGCAAGGTAGATGATATTATTCTCATTTGATTGATGAGGAAAGAAGCTCAACACAATCAATAAATGATAGAGCTGGAATTTAAAACCAGATGCAATGATCTATGAAAATATAACTCATACATTAGTTTAAAGTTTGTAATAGTGGTTCTCGCACTTTATTTCTTTCCTCCCCAAACAATTGTGGTAAAACAACAGAGAGAAACAAAGTAGGAATAAAAGAGGGAGCAGGGACCTGAATATCCAGCTGAAATCTATGGCAAATTTTCAGGGAAACTAAGGTGCTGGGGTGAGTGGGCTATAAATGTAACAATGATAGGAGAGTTTGACAAGAACTTTAAAGTTACCCAAATTCAGCAGAATCAAATTTCTCAAAGAAAGCTAGAAGATATAGAGAACTGAAGTAGAAGTACTGAAATTGGGATAATAAGCATTACAGAAAAAAAGAAAAAGAATAAGTCAAGAAGGAACTATTTGAAAAATAATTAAAGTAAATTTTGGTAAATTAGAGAAAGTTAGAAGGCTTAAGACTGAAAGGTCTTAAAGAGAAACGGGAGAAAAAGCAAAAATCTCACACTCAGACATATAAAATTTCAAAACATGAAAGAAAATCTAAAAGTTTCTGACAGAAAGGACAGAAAAAATCTTAGAAAGGGATTTCAGCCCCTTTCTAACAACATATGCATTTGTAATATTAATTGATATTGACATTTTACTCTCCATAAGAATTGCAGCAACTTGTCCTCCTACCAACCAAGCATGAGGGACATGTGTTTCCCAGCAGGCTGGCCAACACAGTGTTGTCAGACTTGGAATTTTTGACATTTTGGTAAATGGCATTTCAGTGGATTTTTGATTTACAATGATCTTATTATGAGTGAAATTTTATATGTGTTCACATGTTTAAAAGCCACTTGTATACCATTTAATATAAATTGTCTATTCTTATCTTTTAATCATTTTGTCATTGGGTTTTTGCTCTTTATATTTTTTTCCCATTTTGTTATTTGTCTTTTGACTTAACTTATGGGTAGAAGTGGCTGACCTTTACATAAATAAATTTGAATAAATGTGTGTATCTTTTGTAATTTCTAAATTTTTGATATATAAGAAGGGTCTTACCAGCCCAAGTTTAGAATTCCTGAGGAGTTAAAAAAAAAAAAAAAAGAAAATCTAAATTCCCAAGTACTGAGTTGGCCAAAAAGTGTGTGTTTTTTCTTTCTCTCATAAAATAAAAGACACATTTTAAGCAATAATTTTGTTGATTTGTATATTTTTATTATGTCAGCTATCTCCCATGTGGTATAATGTTGATTTTTCTCAATTAGTATTTTGATTTGATCTCTATCAACTTCAACTGGTCTGTCTACCTGACTGTGGAGCATTGTCCAAAAGGAAGTTTCCAGCATGAAACTTTGCAAACCACTTTTGACAAGTTTGATCAGTCACAGCACCTTCTCCATACACTGCACAATTATTTTTTTGCATTTAAGTTGCATTTTAAGTATATTTTATTGATTATGCTATTATAGTTGTTCCAGTTTTTTTCTCCCCTTTCTCCCCTCTCTGCCCCACACCCCCTGGCCCTCCAGTATTTCCTCCACCTTTAGTTCATGTCCCTGGGTCATATATATAAGTTCTTTGGCTTCTCCATTTCCCATACTATTCTTAACCTTCCCCTGCCTATTTTATGCCTACCAATTATGCTTCTTATTCCCTGTACTTTTCCCCCATTCTCCTCCTCCTCCACCCTTCCCCACTGGTAACCCTTCATGTGATCTCCATTTCTGTGATTCTATTCCTGTTCTAGTTGTTTGCTTAGGTTTTGTTTTTGTTTTTTAGGTTCAATTGTTGGTAGTTATGAGTTTGTTGTCATTTTACTGTTCCTAGCTTTTCTTTTTCTTCTATTTCTTATATAAGTACTTTTAACTTTTCACACAATAAGGGTTTGGTGATGATGAACTCCTTTAACTTGGCCTTATCTGGGAAGCACTTTCTCTGCCTTTCCATTCTAAATGATACTTTTGCTGGATAGAGTAATCTTGGATGTAGATCCTTGTCTTTCATGACTTGGAATACTTCTTTCCAGCCCCTTCTTTCCTGCAGAGTTTCTTTTGAGAAATCAGCTGATAGTCTTATGGGAACTCCTTTGTAGGTAGCTCTCTTCTTTTCTCTTGCTGCTTTTAAGATTCCTTATCTTTAATCTTGGGTAATTTAGTTATGATGTGTCTTGGTGTGTTTCTCTTTGGGTCCAACTTGCTTGGGTTTGTCTGAGCTTCCTGAACTTGTATGTATATTTCCTTCACCAGATTGGGGAAATTCTCCTTCATTTTTTTTTCAAATAACTTTTCAATGTCTTGTTCTTCCTCTTCTCCTTATGGAACCTCTATGATTTGGATGTTGGAATGTTTAAAGTTGTCCCAGAGGTTCCTAAGACTTTCCTCATTTTTTTTTTTTAATTCTTGTTTCTTCATTCTGTTCTGGTTGAATGTTTATTTCTTTCTTCTGTTCCATATTGTTGATTTGAGTCCTGGTTTCCTTCCCTTCACTGTTGGTTCCCTGTATATTTTCTTATTTCATTTGGTATAGCCTTTACTTCTTCCTTTATTTTGCAGCCACACTCAATCATTTCTGGGAGCACCCTGATTACCAGTGTTTTGAACTCTGCATCTGTTAAGTTGGCTATCTTCTCGTCACTTAGTACTTTCTCTAGAGTTTTTATCTTATCTTTCATTTGGGCCATATTTCTTTGCCTCAGCATACCTGTACATTGGTACATTACTTTTCTTGAAGTAATAAAGCATAATATGCTGAATTTTCTTCCATCTTCAATATTAAAATGACTACACAAAAATTCACCAATTTTGATAAGATTTTTTAAAATTCATGCTGACACTATAGCTGTCTAAATGCAATGCAACTAAATTACTTTAAATGAAATCAAAGACAACTAAGTACTACTAGAGACATCATGTTCTTTTACAGAAAAAAAAAGAATGAATTTTTTGGTCAACCCAGTAACTACCTTGGAACTTCTGGTTCTATAATTCTGACATAGAGCCAAAACTTTACTTTAGAAATCTCTACTCTAGCCAAATGTATCTTTGTGTTAGATACTCAGCAAGTGATTAACAGTGACAGTAACCAAAATGGCACTAGACATTAAACCATCATGGAAGGCACAGTTCAAAAAGTAATAATTCTCAAAAATTATTAAAACTTTACTCCCAAAAAAGTGAAGATGTGATCACTTTGAGTACTTAAACTTATTAAAACTTAATAAGTTTTGAGTACTTAAAACTTATTAAAACTTTATTCCAAAAAAATAAAGTTGTGATCACTTTGAGTGTTTAAAACATTCACAAAAGCATAATGTCAAAAGTTGTGGAACTAAGAAATGGAAGTATGTGAATAAGTATGTAGCACAGGTGGGTTAATAGTGTAACTCAGGCAACGCAAAGGGAGAACAGGAGATGACTGATTCCAAAAGACAGTTTCTTCTTTTGTTTCCCTTTATTATTCTGTTCTCTACACTTAAAATTTCCTCCTTGACATTTATTCCATCAATTAGAGATTCACCAATTCATTTAGCAAACCAAGTTCCACCAACTCCCATCACATTCTTTCTTCCCTGTTGTTCAGTTGGCTCTTCAGACATCACTTATTTCGGTGGTTCTCAATCTTGGCTGTACAATAAAGTCACCTAGGGAGTTTTATGAAACTCCCAATGCCTGGACCTCAAGCCAAGCCAATTAATTTAGAATCTCTGGAGGTGGGGCCCAACATGTTATAAAGCTTCCTGAGGTGATTCTAGTGTAAAGCCAGGATTAAGAACAGCTAACAGTTCAGTGCATCTCATCTAGTTAATCAATTAACAGTTCATGCACAATGAAGACCAAGCTTAAGGCTACAACAAAAAATTTTGATAAACCTTGAGAAGTGCTTTTGGAGAATGGCATGTCCCCTACCATTCCTGGATAGGGTGTTGCAGTAAAAGAATATTTTCTATAGAACAGCAGGAAAAATATGGAAAATTTTGATATTTTGCTTTATCATTCCAGAATTCACTGAAAGTTGTTTTCTCTCTTTTCATTTTTTATCACTCTAAAGGAAAAAGGGAAAGCTACAATGAATTATCCCCCTTTCTTCCTATTTCTCATTACTCCACACTTCCTCCCTCCAACAAAATATACACATCTTTCTGTTTCTCATATAGCCTACTTTACAAACACGAAATAGAAGATATTCAGCAGCACAGAAATTGATCTGAATTCTTTTTTCAACCAGTCAAATGCATTTTTATAATAGTTAAAGATGTCCGTCATGTTGGAGCAATTTCCCTCTCACTTCCTGCATGTTTAAATATGAATGAATGGTCTAATGTGTAACTTGCATACTGGCTGCTGATATTTATAGCCAACCTTCTGGACAATGACTGCTGTTCCCAAACCTAACAATCCCATTCTGTTTACCAGTCCTTCCCATATCAAATGCATAGGAACTGAAAATAGGATTTATTTAATTCTAGTCATATCTCCCATTTTCTTTTTTGTTTAATTAACTAATTTATTTTTAGAGTAGGGGAAAGGAGGGGGAAAGAGAGGAAGAGAAAGATCAGTGTGTGAAGAGAAACCTCCATCAGCTGCCTCTTGCACAACCCCAGCTGGGGACTGGCTCGAAACCCAGGCATGTGCCGTGACTGGGAATCAAACTGGCAACTTTTTGGTCCACAGACCAGCATTTGATCCACTGAACCACACCAGCCAGGGCTTATTTTCTGCATTTTCTATTTTGACGTTAAGCTGTTCTTTTCTCCCTTCTCCCACAAAGTAATTTTGCTCATATTTCTACTCAGCAATTCCAAATGACAAATGACTAAATTCTTTCTTCTAAAAACAAATTTTAACTACACAGATTAAAAAAATGATTGTGTTACTGACAGCATTGCTTTGGTTATTGCAGAAAAAAGAAACGAATACCCCCCATATTTTTGGCAAAGTGCACATTGTATTCATTCTCCTTTAATTTTATATGTTCATTTTGTATCACAATAATAGTAGATTTCTATTTAATGTACATATAATGCATATTTGTATTGGGGCTCTGAGTATAATAATTTAAAACAAAAATCTTATCTAAAAACCAAGATCTGTTGATACTGAAAAATACATATATTTAAATAGTTGTGGGTTCAAAATAGCCTGATTGTTTATATCATAAAATATTCATATTTCTAAAAATATAGACTACTAACCCAGAAAATCATATTAAAAGAGAGGCAATTAAATTAACTACTTTTTAAATTTTTATTTCACTTATATAAAATATGATTGTAAATTCACCCTGATTAAAAGCTTAACAAAGTTGAACTGGTTTTGATAAAACAGCAAAATATTTCTTTACCACTAGCTATAATTTGAGAATTTGAGGAAATTTTGATTTGCTGGTAACTAGCAATAGAACATAATTTCTTCAACAACAAACAAGCAAAGTTATAAAAACTCTGATGACTGAAAGTTTTAAAAATATCAGTACAGAAAAGACATGCTAATATGTTCTCAAACTTAGCAGAATGATGTTCCACATTTATGTCCAATGTGTAATATATTTAAATATCCTTTTGCATATAACAGCAATTAGTAGCAAAAAAAAATTATTATGAATGAATTTCTCAGTCCATTTGACTCTTTCATCTTGTTTTATATCCTATTTTCCATGTCACTTTCCAAAGGAGAAACGACAGCTCTGTCAGCTTTAACAGTGTGCAGCCCTTAGAGAGCATTCTGAAAATTAAAGAGTCAGTTCGTCACTAAACCAGGGTTATTCTTTCCACTTCGGCTGTTCCTCACATTCAGTCTGGGAGTCTGACTTTTATCTTTCATGGTATAAAATTTCTACCTATGGTAATTTTCTGGCACATTTTTTGATGAGAAAATTATGATATTTTACATTTGTTTTATGGAACTTTCAAAAATAAATATTGACTACAAAAATTAAATGGAAAACTTTTAAGTATTAACTATTTAAATTACCATACTAGAACCGTTTTTTTTTTTTTTTTTTTTATCCTTGGCTTAATGACTATGCCTTTGGCTGAGATGAAAAAATTAACTGAATGAAATAGAATGGAACTTAACAGGAATGTATGTCATACCTCCTGCTTATATTTTTCACAAATATTTAACAAGAACCACACAGTACCATTTATAAAAGAAAATATTTAGGAGTTATTTTAGACAGTAAACTTAGTACAAGTCAACAGTAACCTTGAAAAGGTGAATGTTATTTTACCACCCTTGTAAAATAATGTCTTAAGTAATCTACTCTTCCCTTCACTAGTGAGATTATACTTGATATAGTCTGTTTAATCTAGTTATAACAATTTATAATTTTTTGAGAAGATACAGGCCAGAGTTCTTATACTGTATTCCACTGAACATATTTTATTAATAGCTATGGGGTGGGGGGAAGATCCCCTCTCTGGAGCTCCAGTTACCGATATTGTGCTCATTGTCCTTTTCTAATTTAGATCCTACCAATCCTCTGGCCTCCAATATATTTGTGTGCCCATGATACCTCGGAGCTGACTTTTCAATTATTTTCTCTACTTTACCCCTTATATTTTCTTTCTAATGTATTCTCTTGGAATTATTCAATTAAAGGTTTTACTGAGAAAATGGGAGATTTGCTCTCAGTGATGAGAGATAATACAGATGGGTCCCTTAGTTACATTTTGCAAAATTATAATACAATATCACAGTCAGAATACGGACATTTGATGCAATCCACAAATCTTATTTAGTTTCCCCAATGTGTGTATGAAGGTCTTTACGATTTTCACCTGTGTGTGTTTGCATTTCCACTGACTCCACCAAGATACTGAACAGTTCTGACACCACGAGGATCCCATGTGGTGCCCTCTTTATAATCACACTCGCCATTTTCCTCCCCAGTTCCCAACCCGCAACCCCTGGAAACCGCTAGTCTATCCTCCACTTCTTAAATATTACTGCTGCAAAATGTTCTAGAAATGGAACCATAGAGTATGTAATCTTTTGGAACTGGATTTTTTTCACTCCTTGTAAATTCATCCAAGTTAAGCTTTTTGTATGTCATTCTTACTTTGATAAGTGATTTAAAAAACAATTTCCATTTAGTTCATGTTTGTTGACTGGATAAATATGTGCACAATGCCCTAATGCCCTGTTGTTTTCCCAAAATATTTGATTTAGATAGCTTTGACATTCATTTTCTAGAATAGTTCATGCTTCCTGATTTCTTGTGACTTGAAAATATTCGTTGAATACACTTTCTTTTATTACCGTGATACCACAATACTTAAACATGTCAGGGTGAAAACAAATGCTTGTGTGGGGAGAAGAATTACTTTGCACCTCCCACACAAAATCTTGGGTGAAACCTACCTAGCTGATGTAGCAGAGATGCACAAGCAATATGCAGGGAAGACCTAAGATAATCAACCCCAAAGTTCATCCTTATTAAATAAGGTTCTCAGCCCTAATGAGAAAGGGAAATTGTCTGGTGAACTGTTCAGAATCCGTGATGCTGGGGGTCCACAAAAGATCAATAAAATTATAATCTTTGGGGTGGGTTCATTTTACCCAGCACTGATATTCAGCCAAATGATTGTTTCTACTTGGCATCCAGCATTCATTTTGATTAGACAATGCTCAAGTCTTATCAGCTTCTAAATATTTTAAATATCACCTCTAATGATATCACATATTACCTGATATTCAGGATTTTTAACTGTTTACTTGCCCCTGATTCTCAAACTTATATCAGAAAATTAAAACAGAATTTGAGGACTTACAGTAAGTCTTTGGTAGATAGCGCCACAGATGACACGAACTATAAAATGCCCCTCTGCATTAACTACCCACTCCAAAGTCTGCTTCCAAATCACCGGTAGTATCTGAAGTTGTAGATAAAGCCCCAGTATTTTTTCTAGTCTCTTTTCATGTATTTATTTGTAAATGAACATCCACAGAGAACTTGTGCGTGCCAGCTTTCTTCAATACATTCTTCAGTCTAGTCTAACAAAATTCTTTTAAGAAGTTCTGATAAGTATTGCTGATTGCCTTCCAAGATCTTTCTGTAACTCTTTCTTACGAACAGAACTTCAATTTATTTTGAAGTAGCAAATATGTCCAACTAAAATATCAATTCCCTAGCCTAGGTTTCTTTGCCACTAAAAATAGCTATGTAATGCAGTTACAGTTAATGATATGAAAATAGAATATTGGGTGAGTGATCCAGAAAAACTGTCTTCTGACTAATCTTGTGTGTACCTTTTTGTTTATCACTTTACCCCATTATGCTTCTCCAAAATGCTGATGATATGAATGGGGGTGTAGCAGTCAACTTGTGACCCTGGGCTATAAACCACGGATGATGGAACAGGAAGCTGGAGGAAGCCTGGTTTCTAAAGCATCTTCACCGGACTTAATCTTAATGTCCTTGTCTCTTGGTCACTGAGTAAAATAAACCGCTTATTTGGTTGGGATATTGTTATAAGGAATTAAATGCAATTATGACTTACAGAGGAGTTAAAATCACTTGAGATAAGTAGCTTCTGCATAAAATTATGTGAGCTACTTGCCCAGTTTCCATTAATCTAGTTCCTTCACTCCCATGTAACAGAACTTCCTTTACTTTCCTGAAGATGATTTTCATTTTTTTCAATGTTTTATCACATCACTGTCCTCCTGTTGTTCATGTTCTTACCTTACCCCTCTGGCTTGATAATATGATCTGATTTTTTTCCAGTTATCTTTTCCTCTTTGGCTATTTGCATTTGTTCACAGGCCTTACGATAAAATTCTGTATCAATCAAATACTCACATGCTTTCCCAGAACATTGTATCCTACCTTTTTGTGACCAGGACTGAGATACCACCATCTAACTACAATGAATTGTTTGCTATTCCACAATCATGTTATATTTTCCCACGCCCAACCCTGACAAGTTATTCCTCCTGTGTGAACTGAATTTCGCCCTTCTCCCACGTAACTAATTCCTACTCTTACTTTAAGTCCTCAAATAATCTGTGTCCCCCTTCAAAATTCAATGTTTTTTCTCTGTGTTCTCATGGAGTTTCATATATATATATATATATATATATATTTCAGTTAGACTATACTGTGAACACCTTGAGGACAAGAATAGTGTGTTACTAATATTGGTGCTCTATCCTTCCCTTCCAACACATACTATGCACTCAATAAATATTTATTAAATAGGTGTTGACTGCCAGCCACACCTAAAGAAACAAAAATGAAGATTAAATTTTCATAAAGTAATATCATTCCAAACCCCAAGAGTCAAGAAGTAATTCTATTAGTCTCCATGGAGTTCCCTAGTTATGTATTTGTTCATCTTTGATATTTTGTGCATACACTTTAGCCAAAAAGTCCATACAGCTGTAAATATACACAAACACACAACACATAATCCCTTCTGGTTATAGGAGAGAAAAGATTCTTCATAATGAATACTCGAACACCCACTCCATAATTTTTTTAAGCATTGCCCTGGATATCTTAGTTTGGGCTCCCCCAGAAGCAGGCTCTGAAACAAGGATTTAAGTGCATGTAATTTAACCTGGAGGTGACCCAGGAAACACTGGAGCCGAGAAAGGGAAGTGAACCCGGCAAGGCAAGGAGTCCGAAGAGGGCACAGTATCCAGCAAGTCTCTGAGTGGGCATCTGAGGCTCAGTCCTCCTGGGCAACTTTGGAAGATAGTGTGACACCTGACCCAGAGTTGTGCCTGTAGTTGGGGGAGCACTGGAGTGTTTGATCTCCAGATTGTACCATTAACACCTGAGGGCTGCTCCCACAGCTGTTAATGTTTGGGCATTTCTGGCCTGCTCACGCCTGAGCAGACAGAAATCCCTGAGGTCAAAGTTGCAGATGTTTGCAGAAGGAAGCCTTGGGCAGGAATGGTAAAAGTGAGTGCCATGGAATACAGATGGGGTAGTGCCAACATCTGCCTTGTTAAAAAAAAACCTAGAATATATCTTAAAAAAATAGCATGTTCTCTAATCACATTCCAAATGCTCCAAATGATAAAAAGATATTTTTCACATGTTGGAATTTGTATTCTAGGACAATATTTAAGTAAGAATGTTAAATATTGAGGTACAGATATTTAAGTAAAGAACTGATAGAAGAAGGGTTATACTGAGAAGACTACTTAACTAGGGAGAATGGCCTTGACGAAAGAGCTGAGAACGTTGGGAATGAATAGGAGAAATGACAATGATTGCCCATTGTACAGGTGATGTTGTGGCAGATCAAAATATAAAACAAGGACTTAAAGTAAATGTAACCAGAATTTAAGTTACCTCCAGTTTGGGTGCACCGTGTTCCGCATTCCACTGTTCCCACTCACCCGCCCCCCTGGCTAGATGTATCCCATAATATGCTCAAACCCCTTAATGCCCAGATTGGGAAAAGTCCTTTCCTTTTGATTCTGGTGCTCATCAGAAACATGTGCTGAAATAAAACCCTCCTAGACCCAAGATAAACATTCCCAGCTCCCACGTACCCATCCACAAGCAGAGGCCAGCTCTTTCCATTAGGCTCATTTTTTCAAGAGGATTGTTGTTGTTCTTTATCCCTGGGTCTTCATCTGAGCCATTTGAATTCACAATTTTTAAAGATTTCCCAAATTTTGAATCTTAGGAAGAAGCTATTGAATAGCTTAGATCCCCTTCCTTCCGAAGGCCCCTAAAAACCTGCTCCACACCAAGACTTCCTCAGAGCATCCACATCAAAAAAGAGGAACTTGCACTAGATCATGAAGGGGGAAATGAGAATGGGAATGGGTATCCCGTGGGCCTCTTTGTCCTGGAACATTTTTAAAAAAGGTTATTGCCATCATGATTACATGCTTTTCCAAATACGTCTCTAATAAAACGGAACAACTGTTGTATTTCTATCATGGAGCGTTTCAAATTGAGACCACATAACACTTGTCAGGAATGTTCTCGATGTGATTTACACATGAGTGAGGTTGAATTAAATGACTGATAATCTTTCTTTTCATTGGAAATTATTTTTTTTCTGTTGTTGAGTAGTCCATGAAGTTGCTAAGTAATTAACATTTTTATTTATTTTTATTTGTGTGTGTGTGTGTGTGTTCTTGTCATTTCATTTCTTTCTTTCTTTTTGTTCTTCTATGAGAATTTTCCAGCTTGTTAAAAATGAGTTTTCTTGGGGCGATTTTCTGTGCATTAAACAGTGTAAGCCAGACTTCCATTAGACCAAAAAAGTACTTTCTCATCACAACATTTTTTGGAAAACTAAGCTATCCAAGGGGAAGTGGTGACTCATTATCTGAGCTCATTTGTACTGGCCTTAGCATTAGCCTCCCAAATGCTCCTGTGATTTGGTGGGGGGGTTGGCAGATGGGCTGTTAGTCAAATGCCCAGCTGCTTGTTGCAATTCTGATGAAGGAAGCCTGGGACACACATTCACACAGAGGGTCCTGATAGCAGGAGCTGCAGAGAAGCAGACAGCATTAGCCTTTCAAATTGCCACGTGCAATTTGAAACAAAATGTTACACAAAATTTTAACCAAGTGCCGGGGTGAAATATATCAAACACATTAAACTAATTATACTACAAATGTCTTAAAATTAAAAGGAAGAAGAAGAAAGGAGGAAAGGAAGAGAGGGAGGGAGGGATGGAGGGAGGGAAGAGAAAGAGAGAGACTGAAGGCAAGAGAGAGTCCAAAAGTCAGTAGCTTTGGAAACAATGGATATAGTAGTTTTATTGAACTGAGTCCATTTTGTTTCCAGTCTAAGTGTTCATAGACTCAGGCTTTATGTTGCTAATGCCAAGCCTATTCATGGGTCTTAGGAGATAAATTCAAACCATTCAGAGTTTAGGCATATTGTCTGTCCAAACTTCATTAGAAAAAGTTTGTTTGATTTGTATCTAAATAATATTACCAAGGATTCCTGATATAAGACTTCATTGATGGTCTGCAAAGCACAAGAATTTTAGTAACTAATGTAAATATTGCTCCATCCAGAATGATTTTAACAGTCTACAGTGATTTTCTCCATATATATATATATATAATTTTAAATTTACTCAGCCTCTATTCCTCTTACCATTAAAATAATTCAGTGTTACAGCAATGAACATAGACTGCATGTTTCATTTCACTAATTAACACATTATATTTAGAAGTAAGAAATATTTAACAAAACACAGGATATTTTTTAAAGTCCAATATTCAAAAGCTTGTGTTATAAATTAATCTGCAATTCAGTTCTTTTTGTGGAAATATATTGCCTCGCTTCAGGAACCACTAAGGAAACTGTCTTAGGGTAAAAATATGATTGAGGTTTGGAGACTTTTTTTTAAATGCTTAAATTAAGCTCCTGGACATTAAATAAATTCCCAGGAAGTCAAGCTAAAGTAGTGGCTAGCTAGCAGAATGGCAAAATTAGAAAAGCAAACCCATATAGACAAATTTAACTCCTAAATTTGTGTTGCTTAAAACGGGAGAGAAAAAGCCCTCTTAACGGAAGGAAGGCCTGCTTTGGAAACCTGATTTTTAAGGGGTTGTCTACTCTGTACAGGTTAACCTTCAACTTGGGGCCTCTGGTGAACAATACGGCATTACCATTGAGGCTGGATTTAAAGTTAAGTGTGCAATAAATACCTGAATGGTGGGTAGCTCAAGTTTTTTCCAAGGAGCCCCCCACCTCTCTTATGTTGAGAACACCTACTCTTATTTGCCCTCCATCCCTCCACTTCTTTTCCCATGGTGGGAAATCTGGGATGATGTTGAGTTCTGAGTCTGCAGGCACCTGTCTTTTTGTGTGTAGAGGAGGAAGCTGAGGAAATGAACACAAAGCACAGAGGACGAGAGAGAGAATCATATGATGCTCAGTCCTGGCTGGACTCCCACCCTCTTGGAAGTTCTGCCTTTAATTCCATTTGGCCTCCTAATAAAATCCCCCCTTTTGGGTCAAGCTAGTTTCAGTTACATGGCTGTTATTTGCAAAAAAAAAAAAAAAAAGTTCTGAAAAGTCCTGAGCCGTATTCTTTGTGTGATGATTGATTGATCGATTGATTGGAGCATGACACAGCTTGTTCATAAAAAATGGATCTACATCCAAAAATATTTACCTTTTATGTACCTTACTTATCATTTGTGACCCACTGAATTGCTCCATCTACTACCACAATAATGACATATTATATTCCTATCTCAGTAACAGTCTTCTTATCTATACCCACATTTATTTATTTATTAATTTTTTTTTTTAGAGAGAGAGGAAGAAACGGAGAGAGGGTGAGAAGCATTAATGTGAGAGGGAAGCATTGATCAATTACCTCTTATAAGCACTCTAACTCGGGACTGAACCCACCACCCAGGCATGTTGCACTGACCAGGAACTGAAACAGTGACCTTTCACTTCACAGGACGACGCCCAACGGACTGAGCCACACTGGTCAGGGCTATATACCCACACTTAGTCCAAAGAATAGCTCAAATCAAATTCACACAGCAATTTCCTGTCGTGCCTTCTGTACATGGTAAACAACAATAGAAAGTACAGAACTATAAAAGCAAACAAAAAAACAACCTGTTATACAATCTTTTATAAGTGAGGTCATATACTAATTAGCTCTTAAGCATATCTAAAATTACGTGACACTAATGTTTCTAAACAGGTGGTCTAAAGCAACACTCAAGATTGTGTGGAGATGACCCTGAGACTCTCCTGGGTCTCCCTGGGCAGTGATCTCTCTGAGGCTTGCAGCCGTGGGCAGGAGGGAATAAGCCCGAGCTCAGCTTTCTATGTTAACCAGTGTGCCTTCCTCCTTCCAGTAGGAGGAGCTACCACTTCCCATCAGCCCCAAGTTCTTCCAACACTAAGCAGCTGGGTATCCCAGAGGATGTTTATAAACAACCCGCACCTAAACCCTGCCTGCCTAGCACCCAAGTGGGCCATAGGTCCACAACACTGGAAAGGTCGCTCTCACACTCACCTTTTAAAGAGAGCAAGACAGAGGAGCAGCACCTCTTCCCCGAAGCGCATCCTCGTGGCAGCTCATGGCGGAGCTCGTTGGTACTCTCTGGGCTTAGTAAAAGACAGATGGTTGCATGTCCGCTCTTTGTTGGCCATTCTTTGCAAGTTTTGAAAATCTGTTCCTTCACAGACAGTGGGTGACATTGTGGGACTCATCTAGAGCCTGTCGCAGTGTGAATCACCACCAAGAAAAAATCGTCCTCCTGCACTGTGCGTCACATAGAGAAATGGCACAGCCTCAACAGACAGCAATGTTGGTCCTTAATCACTCATCCTCTCCGAATTGCATGCATAGAACGAATATTAGCTTACTTATTTTTATGTCTGAACTTGAACGGAGAAAACTCAAGGACCATGTCATAACCAAACTATGTAAATAGGGTTTGCTAAAGAGATGTGCTCACATCTGCCATCTCTTGGCAAAACTGAATATCTACTCTGATGTATTCTATTCAGCAAATAATATACCCCTTTTTTGCCATGAGCATAGTGTCCTAGGCGCTTCAGGGGGTTAGAAAACAAGTCATATTCTCCATCTGTAAACAGACTTTTGTATGATCACAGATATTACATTTTTGCAAGAGTTTGGTTTTTTATGGTTTGACTTTGTTTTGTTTTGTTTTACATCAAGAAGACTGATGCTGAGCCTTTTCCAAACAGATAAATAGTCTATACCTGGGATAAAAATACAAACCAGCTCAGTAGTTGCCTCATACTTCTCAGAGAAGAACCAGCTGAGCCCTGCATGGACGCAGTTGCCTTGCCTTCAAAAGCAAGTTTGGATCTTGGGAGCTGAAACTAAAAGGGACATGGTATTGTGATCAGAGATTCCAAACACAGGAGCTTGAAGCTGAAAACAACCCAAGCTGCAGAGAGAAGCCCAAAGTCCAGATTCCTTAAAGTCACTCAGTCTTCAAACCCAAAGGGGAAGCATGGAGCCGGAAATGGATGACAGAGCAAAAGGGTCAGCACGAGTGACAGTCAGCGTGGGTGGTAGGCGGGAGATGGGATGTAGAGGGAGCCGGAGCAGAGGGAGGAGGTCTGGGACCACACTGCAGACAGAGCTGCCTTTGTCCCAGAGGACTGGGACACGAGTCAGACGGGCTTAAAAGTTCAACGCCAGGACAGATAGCAGGAAATAAAAAGGTATATATTATTTTCACATTTATATTGTACCTGAATTAAATTTTCTTGAAGTTAATTCCAAAACTGTTGAAACACAGAGATACCTATTGTTTTAGCCCCTTGAGGAGTGCAAAACCTAGAGCACAAACCATTTCTCAAAAAATCTTTCAGGCAACATCAATGCAAAGTGTAAAGCAAATATCTTGGGTAAAAAGCAAGATAAAAATAGTTATCTTTGAAGTGGAACGTGGAAGCTAAGGTACTGCAGTCCAAATTTGGAAATGATAAAGCTATTTTTTAAAAGATTTTACTTATTCATTTTTAGAGAGAGGGGAAGGGAGAAAGAGAGGGAGATAAACATCAATGTATGGTTGCCTCTTGTGCACCCCTTACTGGACCTATTGGGAACCACCCTGCCTGGTATCAGAAGCTGTAACCCCCCGCCTAGGCTAAGGCTGAGGGAATGACCTTGGAACCGTAAGCCAGCAAGGAGACAAAAGCTTATCTCCCTGGCAGGAACGCTGCTTCTGCTCCCTTTTACTTCACCCTGCCTGAACCCCAAGACTTGGTCGGTTAGCCAATGATGGGTAAGATTCTGCAAGGGGGGAATGACCTCATGTTGGGGACCACCCTGCCTGGTCTCAGGAAGCTGTGACCCCCTGTGACTTAGGCTAAGTGAGAGACCTCCGGATCAGGAGCCACTAAGGAGACAAAACTTATTCCCCTGGCATGAATGCTACCTGTTCTGTGCCTGGCCTTTAATGCTTGATCAGTTAACCAATGACGGGTAACAATTCTCTAGGATAGAGAATGGACCTAAGACAGGTGCTGACCATGTAAAGGCCTCTGGAATAAGACTCATAAGACTGTGGAAATAAATGAAGGGGCTGTGGAAGGAAGGGGTGATCGGCATCTACCCCTGCCCCCTCTAAGCCTGAGTCTTTGTACTCAGATGTGAGAAATCCAAGTCTCCTTGCTGCCTCTGTCTAAGCCTGAGTCTTTGTACTCAGATGTGAGAAATCCAAGTCTCCTTGCTGCCTCTGTCTCCAGCCCTTCTCAGGGCTTAGCAAACAGCCTAATGGGGCAGCTCAGACAGGAGACAGCGGACCCCCGGGGTAATCAGGCCTGGGACAAGGAATATGCAAGATCCTGTGAGATCTGTTTGCTGGAGGATGTTATTAACTTGGAATTTGAAGGCACAGTCAGGAAACCTTTGAAACCTATAGTCTTTTCATATGATAAAACTCCAATCTCTGCTCAGAATCACAACAGAAACTCTGTTAGCATCCTTGTAAGATACCTGTTCCCTTTGATCCCTCTGCCAGACTGTCAATCCACAAACTGTGTCTACTTTCTCAATAAAAACCCACTGGGATAGAGGAAGGGGCTCTCTCCCCTAGTGGGGTTAGCTCGGAGCAGCTCACCCACTTGGAGAGCAGCGACTCTGTCCTTTACTTCCACTCAGAAAACTTTTCTATGTATAATTATTTCTCGTGGATTTAACAAGCCATTCATTAGGTTTTTATGTGTGTGCATAGTTGGCCGGGAAGGAGCTGGGTTCTGCACGCTTCAGTCAGACAGCCGGGTGTTTAAGCAAGGTTTGAAAATCGCTACAACCTAAGACAGGCACAATCACGTGGGAGGCCCCCAAGGAAGGACTTTGGGGGCTACGGCAAAAGGGGGTGATGGACCCTCACCCCCCGGCTTTGACAAAGCCTGAGTGCTCATTTCATCCATGAGGAAATCTCCTTATCTCTTGGTTGCCTTAGTTCCCCTTGCTCCACCTAAGCCTGAAACAATGACAGGGTGGTGCAGCCCTATACTAGAAAAGGTGGGTTCCCTGGGTGATCAGGCCTAAGAAAGAATATGTAAAATCCTGTGAAACCTGCTTTGTTTGGAATGCTCTCGGTTGAATGAGAAGGGTCCAAGGAGGAAGTAAGTTTGTTACTCAAAGTTTTACAGCTCTTTGACCCTGACTCAAAGTAGGCTCTCAGAGTTCCTTGGTGTTTGATCCTTACTTCCCTGCAATGAGTAATGAGCTTTACCTGAATTCTTGTACGAACGAGCCAAATAAAAATCTGCTGGGACAGGAGAACGCATGCCCTCCCCTGCAGAGGGTGGCCAAGGCGCCATCCCCTAGCGAGTGTGGCCACTCCATCCCTACTTCTCCACAGAAAATTGCCTGTTTCTGTGTATGTTCATTTCTCATGTGTCGACGAGCCATCTGCAGCGTTCCGCAGTCACTGCCAGTCGGTGATCGTGCATCAGGGACCTGGCCTGCAATCCAGGCATGTGCCCTGACTGGAAATCGATCTGGCGACCCTTTGTTTCAACAGGCCAGTGCTCAATCCACTAAGCCACACCAGTCATTGCTAAAGCAATTCTTCTGTTGAAAATTTTACCAGGCATTTTCCAGGGAAGTGACCACCTGTGTCTCTGGTCAAAGCTCATTTACTCATATTCCTGCCCACTTCATGAAATGTTTTGAACTGTCAGCTCATTAGCTCTCCTAGGCCAAAAATTTTCAAACTCAGTTTTTAAAATATATTTCACATATTTTATCTAACATTTTTTTCTTTTCCTAGGCGTCAATTTTCTTATATTCTACTCCTGTTAAGACTAAAGTTTATAAGTTTAAAAAAATTGTAATAGTTAAAATAAATGCAAATAACAGCTAAAGAAAAAAAAGTCCCCAGTTATGAACGAAAAGAATTACAGTAACACTCATTTTGATGAGTTGCTATCTACCCATGTGCTGGACACTCACTCTGTGCCCCCGGCACTGCTCAAGGACCATGGGAATCAGCAAATACAGTAGAGCAGGTGGGGAATTAACAACACATATGTAATAATAAATGGTATAAAACACTATCTGTAATTATGCAAAGTACATAATATATCTAATAATGTTAAGCATGTAGTACTGGTAAAAACAGTAAAGGAAAAACAGGAAGGCTAAGGAGAGTGACAAGTGATGGAAATGCCAGTACTGTGGAACGTCTAAAGGCTAGCAACAGAGAGGCAAATAGAACTGGATTTTTAATCTCAATTTAATTGTGTCTCCTTCAAATTCAGTGCCCTAATCTATAGAAGTGAGGATAATAAGGGAATATTCTTCAAGGGTTGGTGTGAGTGCACAGGCCAATGCCTGGTGCATGACAATGCTCCATAAATATTCCATGTTATTATCTGAGATTTGAAAGTGTGATTTGTTTTATCAAACAGTGTTCATGTTGGACATATCTACTAAAATAAGGAAACTTCTTCAGCTACGATGGCACCATGATCCCATCTAAGGCTCCGACAAATAGATTAGAAGCCAAGAGCCCAGATCTCATCTTTCCCTCTGCATTTCTCCAGGTGTCAGTGGGCCCACTTGTTTCTTATTAACTTTATTAACTTCTTTTCCTTGGGGCACTCCTCAGTCGTTTGTACTGACTGTCTCTTTCCTAGCCAAGTGAAGTGCATGATTGTCCAACTGCCAGAGGTTATAGTTGCCATTTTATTTTCACATCTCACTTCCAGTGTGTGAATGTTTTTTTCTACCAATATTCTAATCTATCTTCCAACCAGATAATGCTACACTCTACACCCAGAGGGGATAATTACAAAATGACATGGAAGCAATAAACTAGCTTGTATATAAAAAGACACCCCTACAAATAAAAAGAATTACCAGATTGGATTCTTAGCAGCATTGCCATAGATAATATCAATAGATCTGACCTTTCTGAATTGATAAAACTTTTTTTTTTCTGCTTTCTCAACCCAGAGTATCTGATAATGATGGCAGATTAGAGTAGACACACTTTCTGCCTGTGACTCTTAAGCCTGACCTCGCCAGCACCTCAGTACCACATCACCCAGGAATATTACTCACCTTGATTACATTCTTCCCAAATCCTTCCCCGCACAACGTGGTTATTCAGGTTACCTGGGGGATCATCCATAAAACTACTTGATTATGTAAATGAGAGAGATGACGTGATTTCCACCAAATCATCATTGGTGACAGAACTGGAGCCAAAATCAGTTTGCCTGATTCCTAGTTCTCCACATCCATTCATTTTATACTCACTGTCAGTGAATGCGACAAAGTCATCCACAGGATCAACAAGCAGGAATATAAGAAAAAAGGAATTGGTTTTTGCAATAGAGTACAGATTTTTCTATAAACCAGCCACAAATGCCATCAATACAGACCATATACAGTTGTAATATCATTTAAATTTATTCTACTTTCATAAATATGTGTCATAATATAAGATAGTAGTTTTAACATTTTGATCAATTTAACAGATAACACGATTGTATGTACTGAGTAATAATACCAAAGACTGCAATGAATCCTACAAAAGCCAAAGCTCTAGTGAAGAAATTGGAATGTGTCAGTATGCTTTTGGTAATTGTATCCTTCCAAAATAAATCACTTATGGGATGGGGTTTTATATAGAATCCATCTGGTGCTTGAATCCACAATGGCCTTTTTTTTATGTTTACTCGAATGTGTGCAGAAGCCGCTACACATCTATATCTATCAAAAGAACCCTCTGTGAATTCCTGATGATCATTTCAACAGGGCCAACATATACAGGAGGCATCAATCACCACAAATAAAGGCAAGCCAAGAATTCAAACTCCAGGTGCTTCCAACGAATAGTTATTGACAAAATTCATTAAAAGTCAATATTGTTTGAAAAATATAGGTTAAAATATTTTCCTTTATTCTGAAATAAGTAGTACACTTAACTCAAAAGCATATTTTAATAAGTATTGCTTTTATGCCCAAGCGAGAGGAACCTCAGCCCTGGAGCCTGGACTTCAGGTGGTCCCATATAACACAAACACAAACAAAAAAGAAAATGTATTGAAGAACACCTGGTACCACTGTCACACATAATTGCTTAGTGCCACTGCAACACGGCCTGTAAGTCCACACACCCCTTTTAGAGACCTTCACTATCCAGGACTCTGAGACACAATTATCTACACCTCTTGCCTTGTATGTCAGAAACAAAGGCAACAGCATGGGAGGGCTGTGAAGGTTTGTGGGCGGCGCCACTGATGATCCTCAGTCCAGAGAAGAGAGTGAGTGGTGGAAGTGTTTACAAAGAGAAAAGACAAATCAGTTTACTACTTAGATGCTTCTTCTCAAACAGCAGCAATGCAAGAGAGTGTTAGCTAACAAAGTGCAGAGCATCCACTTTTAGGAATGTATCATAAAGCAAAAATTCAGAACATGATTTAAAAACAAAATAGGCATGAGAATTTTCTTACCAGAGTCCTTATTATATTTTTAAAAAAGAATAATCTAGACTTCTAGCAATAAAAGCACAGTCAAACATAAGTAGACACCAATATGATGGAAAATTGTGACCAAATGTTTTTTAAATTGAGTTTACAGAAGTATTTATAGACTTAGGATAATATTCATGGGGAAGAAAGCAGAATGCAAAAACTGTGTGCTTCATGTGATCTAAACATTTTAAAAGTATTTGTATATTGTCAAAAGAAAATTCAAAGAACTGTACTTGATATGATTATTTTACTGCAACAGGGTAACTTCAAACCTGGAAGTGGTATGAAGTTCAGAGGCATGCTATTATAAGATGGTTTATTTACTGAAAGCGAGGAAGTTGTTTAACTTTAATAATTATTGGTTATTACAATAGAGGTTTTCATATAGCAGGGGACTGGTTAAAAGTAATTATATCATTTTAGGAAGATGACTTTAGTTTTGTTGATGATTATCAGAGACGTCGATAAAAAACAATCTCAGTTAAGCTAGATTAAGCTAGATCATGTGACTAAAATGATTTTATGTGCTCACTGATCTTCAAGCCTTGTCTCCATTTTATTTTATTTTAATAATATGAAAAGAAAGATGTCAAAAATACACAGAGTAAGTGTATCAGTTTTATTGAGTTAGGGTCAATCAATAGGACTCAGTTAACAGCCACTTAAATCAGAAGGATATTTACTACTAATTTAATACAAATCCCGGAGGTAGGTTATAACAATATTGGCTCAATAGCTTAACTTTATCAGCAATGATCAATATTCTTTGTAATCTTCAATTATGTTGTTCTTAGCATGTTAGTTTTGACCTTCAGCTTCTTGCTTCATGGGTGCAGAATGGCCGCTGCAACGCCAAGCCTCACAGGACTTCATTCAAACAAGGAAGTAACACGGATATTAACAAAAAAAAAAAAAGTTTTCCTGTAAAATATAACTTTCTTTTCAGGAAGCAAAATTTTTCCAGAATCTTCAGATGACCTCCCCTGTTTCTCATAAATCAGAACTGAGTCATATGCTTAAACACTGGAAGAATAATGGAATTGCTCATGCTTGTTTTATACTAATTGCAAATCACCCCCCCCACCACACACACACACACACACACACACACACACACACACACCGCTGGGCGTATTGTTGCTTATAATCTGGTTTATTTTAGATTAAAAACATGGAAATAACCATTGGAAAGGTAATCAGCAGTATCTCCCAATAATTATCATCAAATAGAATTATAGCTGGTTTTTACTTTTTGTCTCTTTATATGTGTATTTCCCAATTTTCTTCAATGAACATGCATTACTTTATAATAAAAAGATGTTTTATTTTCAAAAACAACCCCTAAACATTGTAAAGCTCCTAAAGAATTCCTTCAACCTGATGATAAATGCATAAATTAATTGGCCCAAGAGCCCTCGAGGGTCACAAAAACATAATCCAATAAGTGTGCAAAATCCTATTATGACTGCACGGCTACTTATGACCTCAAGTCAAATCCAGGTGCTCAATATGATTTAGGTTGTAGCCAGGAACATGTTTCTCTTGCTAAATTTAAGGAGCAATAAAGAGGATAGGGTAAGTCTGAATCGAAGCTTAGTCAGGCGAGACCACTGTTTACACCAACAGGGGTCCCTGTTCATACAAATCACTTCTCAGACAGCTGCTCATTTCCTCTTCCTTTCATGGCTGATATCCCTGAATTTCAGATTTCCCAGGCAATGTAGCCAATTTTTAAGTCTAATAAATATTTTAAAATATTTATTTCTTAAGGAAAAAATAGAAAGAGAAAAATGCAAGGGCAGAAGTCAGAGCAGTTTTAAAGCAGAACTCCAGTTCAAGCTCCATGATCTTTGCTGCCTTTGGAATAATGGATTTGTTATTACAAAGACCAAGGGAAGCTGTGAAAGCAATTAAGAACTCATGTTTAAAACATCCATTTAAGTTTCTCATTATAATGTCAAATAAAATAAGAAATATGGTAGTATTTATATTTTTAAATATACTATTGCATACATAGAAATTATCATACATGTTCTGCCAGGGTTAATATTTACCTACTACTTAAATTCATTTTCCTATTACTGCTGAATGTAAATTTTCAGTCATATGTGATTGTAAAACAAAGTAAGTTAGGTAGCCTAGATTTTAGAAAGACACTATGTTATAGTGAATTATTCTTGCAGAAAATTTTAAAAGGTAAAAAATTTTTGCATTAGAAAGTAGGTAGTATTCAATCAGTTATGCACATGAGAAAGTAAATGATACATGTATAATTAAACTAAAAGCATGTGAAGTAGTACCATATTGTTTATAGTGGCTTTCTCCGGGAAAGGAAAGTAAAGAGAACTAAGTTGTATATATCTTCACAGTAAGTATATATTTATGTATTACCATATTTTTAGGACTATAAGGTACACTGGACCATAAGATGCACCTAGGTTTTAGAGGAGGAAAATAGGAAAAAAAATTTCGAAGCAAAAAATGTGATAAAATATTTAATAACCTGTGACCCTGCTCCACCGCTGCCCCTGCCACAGAAGGCAGGTAGGCCACATTTGGACTATAAAACGCACCCCTCTTTCCTCCCAAATTTGGAAGGAGTGCATCTTGTAGTCTGAAAAATATGGATACTTGTGCAATTGAAAGTGAATAGGTGTCACTTATAGTTTTATTTCATTTTATTCAATTACATAGTATGTATCTGTACTATATATTCCATTTGTAGTAGGTAGGTGGCAGTGTACCAGAAAGTTCTTTAAGGTACAAAATAAACATGGTGAGTTTACTCTATAGTAAATAATTACAGCCTTATTTTTATTTTAAAGCAAAACAAAATATTACCAAGTTAAAAATATTGTAAAGTAAATAAGATGGAAAATTTACTCAAATTATTAAGGCAAAACACAAGGCCTCAATAATATCATATCTCCTATGGGCCAACGAGGACTAAAGTACTAAGTCTAACCTTTTCACTTTAAGGGCTGAAAGTGAAGTTTGGGAAAACCGAATGAGTTGTGTAAGTCATGAGCTACTCATATACATTGTTCAAGAAAAATTATTCTGACACTGGTTTAAAATAATAAGGGAGACATTATACAAGACTATGGTAATAGGGAGAGAGACTGAGATCAGTTCTGAATACAGCAAAGACAGCTAGGGATTTATAGGCCAGATCGAGAGGGTCAATAGATGAAAAATTACTGAAGGGGGATAACAAGGATGGGGGATTCTTGCTAGACTGGCTTAGTAGGATTTTTGCTAAAAATGGCCAAGGTGGAGGCCTAGTTCAGAAGAAGGTTCAGAGGAGCCCGACTAAACTTTGGTCAAGGCAAGAGTCTTGTCACTCTGGGCTCTATTTTCTATTTTGTTGTTCTCTTTTCTTCCAACCAATCGCTTCCTCCCCCAAGAATTTGCTCTGGCTAATTGACAAAAGCAGAGTTTGGTGGGAAGAGAGAAATGGTAAGCATGACAGGGTTTAAAATACTGTCATAAACTTTGGAAGATTTTTTAATAGTGGAAGAAACAAAGTATGTTCTCACTTCTCGAATATTTATAGGAAAACAAAAGCATGATCCCCATGAAATGGTTTAAAGACTTTTTTGAAATGATTGTCCTTACACATCTGTCAGGAAATTATACAAGTTTTGACTTTAATCTATCTACTTCCTACCCATACAAAAGCATGAAATGATGCTTCTGCTAAGAACAGTGGAATTTTGCTTTAATCCCTCCTCTCTCAATTTTAAAAACAAATTCCAGAAAGCCAAAGAAAACATATTATTTTGATAACGTAGTTCACTTCCTCAAAGACGTTATTATTTCCCTCATCATACAGGATGTGGTTTCATGCGGTAGCCCATGTAATTTTCAACGCTAAACATATGGTCTGAGAACAGCACAGTCACGGTCCATAGAAAGCCTAGATACAGCATCGTGGCATCAACGTCTTCACCTAAGTGGGCTGATCTTAATTTTTTTACATTTATCTGGGAAACTGTGTGAATATCTCCTTGATTTAAGTATCTTGGGCACTACTTTCACAAGAACCAAGTAAAAAGAAATTCATGTAAAGGCTGTTATCTTTAAAAAGATTTAGTGCTCTAATTTTGATTGCCAATTTGCACCTACTTACGTTTTGTTATAGAAGGGTTCAAATCTCTCTTTATGCACCTTGGATTCTGGTCCTAAGGCGGATACCTATTTTCTTCCCTTGGAAAAGATGGGATTTGAGATTAGGCCAAGTAAAGCTAAAGAGGCTAGGAAGCACTTACAGATGGAGATAATTAGCATATTAAAAATAGGCCAGCCAGATTTTTTTTTAAATCAGGAAGTTGAAGGGTAAATGCTCTCTCTGGCAAGACTATAGAAGCTGTGTGGACAGAGGAAATGTGATTCAAACTCTGGTATGAGAATGGTATTTTCCTTGAACCAGGTTTCAAAAGACTGGAGCAAGAGTTCCTTTTACTGGAAACCATGGAGTTAGCGGGCTTTGTAGGGGCCTCCCTTGAAATTCTGCTCCAAGACCACTGTTTTGAATTTTGTTTGAGAGTCTTAGAATGGGAGATGCTTGGTTTCAGAAGATGCAGGATAAACATCTTGGACTCTATTGCTTTTTAGTGCATGGTAGAGGAAGTAGCATTTCTGATACCACTTCCCATTGAAAGAGGGATTACAGAAGAAGGCCCCAGGACAAAACTGCTCAACTCCTGTGGCTATTTTTTCAATCCTAAAGCGAAGGCCTTAGGCTGATCTGGATTCAGACTCTATCTATCAATGGGATATGCTTAATTCACTGAGGCTTTCTGAAGTTCTGATTCACAGAGCTACCCCTTCAAATATGGTTCACCCATTCTCTGAAGTCTACTGTTATGCAAAACAGACTTAAGAGGTTTTGTCCTGGAGCAGGGCTTCTCAATGGTTGGTATGGTCACTGATGACTAAATACGAAATTATCTGTGTGAGCCAGGGGATATACAAATGTTACTAAAAATTAACAATTCCTCAAATTATCATGGTCATCCAGAAGTGTAGCTAGCTATCTCCTGCCGACTGTACTTATATGAAATACGAGTTTTGCATATATAACAATTTAACAAGTACTGTCTTGTAAAGCTTTGAACCCTCTCCAGCCCATGCAGTATGGTTGGCTTGTCTCTTCTTAGCCAGTGTTTATTTTCCTCCTTCCCGCTCACTCATCCAAGGTAGGATGAATGTTGCTGGAGAAAAGGGAGAGTTATGTCAATAAGAGTTCTTTGACTAGTCATGTAGTAGTGTACTATCTGGTTTAGCTGCTACTTAAGGGTGTTTCTATTAAGGAACACATTGGTGGGTTATTTTGAGAAAACACTCAATTGCTTGGTTATAGCACCTGAAGTTCTTCAGAACTGGATGCCTCTCTGCTACCTGGTCACTTATGCTTTCCTTAGCCCTGAACAATCTAGCAATACCTCCCTCCAGCTTCTCTCTGAAGACCTTTCCGAAAGGACCTAGGACACCTCCAGGTCTATACTTTCTCACTGATGACTATGCCACAGAAAACACCCCTTGTTATCCCCAGTGAACTCAAGGAGTGTCGGGGGTCCTAACACCACTCCTCCTTCACCTAGTCTGTCACGATGACCTAGCCAATCTATTACCCCAGAGACTTCTCAAGGGAGAGTCAGGTACCAGTCCAGTATATCTTTTGTCCTTGGGAAACACATATCTGACTCTCTTGGAGGTCTGGATTAAGATGAGAGGCAGACATTCCTCAAAACTTACCCTTGTAGAGGGCATGGACTCTCAGTACAGCTCTCAGAAAAACTCCTCCTAAGAAGTTATAGTTTATTCTCCTTCTCCACCCTTTTACGCTTCTGATAAGGGTGAGGAATGTAAGAATTATCTACTCGTCCTCAGTCTCTTACATTTTAATATGGATCCTGCACTTCAACTTGGAATAAGTCTCTATTTTTCAATCAAAGCTTCCATTCCACCATCCTGCTACAAAGTATTGCATATGTTGTATATTTAGTATTTTCCATTTTTACATATAACACAAGTTTTCCAAGCCTTACCAGATTGGGAGTATAAAATAAAGTTATAGTCTATTTATATTCCCCAACTATGATGGTAAGAATTCCAACTGGTTTGATGACTAGCAATTAGCACATCTCTAAGCGTCCCCAAGTTATTTTGGGAGTTCCCCAAAAGGATGCCACACACATGCCCACAAACCAGTCTGTAACTGCATGGTGTCTGCTTTTTCTTTCTTTTCTACTCTGGCTTATAATTTTCCACATTCTCTGCCTGCAGATTTGAGGAGTGTCAGATCACTGCTGGTTGCCAAGGGGAGATAGAGGAAATGGCCTGCTTTCCAACTGTGTGTCACATTCAGTCCCAAGGACTCTAAATTGACTCTTCCTTCCCAGAAATTACCTTTGGCAGTCTCCTGCTTCCCATAAGCCATCCCAATTGCTCCTAAAATAATAGTGCCATTATTTTTCTGACTACTGCTTTTCTGACCTTGGGCATATAACCCAGTCTAAGGTTATCAAATAATAACTCTAATCCTTAGCTTCCCCCCAGCCGCAGATGCCATCATCCCTAAATTCCTTCCTCCTCTCCCCTCATGCCCCAGTCCAAAACAGAAGGCTTCACGCATATTAATGCTTGGAAACGAAGGGGCAGTGGAAGTTTCACTAGTAACTCATGGGCCAATTCTTGGCTAGTTAAGGATATCTGATCCTGTTTTTCTTATACTTTCTAAATTCAAGAACTATTCGGACAAAAGCAAAATAAATGCTAATGTATATATGGTATATACATTATTATACTGGTATTAATGGAGGGGAAAATATAAATATGTACAAGTACAAATGCAAGGAATATCTCCAGAAGGACCCACAAGAGACTAGTAACAGTATTATTAGTTCCTTCTAGAGTGAGAACTCAGTGACTGGACATTTGAGAAAAGATTTACTTTTCACTCTGTTTCACTTTGTAGATTTTAAATATTTTACATGTTAATTTCCTCCCTATTTAAAATAAAGTGTTAAAGAATATTTAGTAAAATATTTTCTTTCAATTTCAAATATTTTTTAAAATTATGACCTGAATATTTTCAGTAATTTTATCAAAAAAAGATTTGCAATGAAAAATAACAATCCGTCCCTTGTATGTGTATGATTACATTTTTCACAGCAAAAACATTCTTTTGTAAAAAAACATTTCTCTCAAGTTTTCCCTTTTTTTCAGTGTTCTAACAATAATATAAATTCTTTCAGTAAATATCCATGTCACTGAAAAATGTAGACAGTGACAAATTGCAAACAGTAACTGACTCATTTTCTTGTCCTTGGTGTTCTTTGTGATATGGATACAGAATCCCCTGCTGAATCTGGTCAATGTCTTTTTAAATGAAAAATTGTCAAAGGTTTCAAAACCAGAGGCAGAGAATTCAACATTACTAACCCATACATTTTTAATTTAGCAGTTCTAAATTTATGTACAGCGTATCTGGAGTGTGTTTATACTTTCAATGAATAAATGTATCACTTGTTATTTTTCTCTCAGACTCTGCCTACACAATAGCACAAAGCATTTTATCTGTAAATATGAAGATCATGATTTGTTGTCTTATGACTCTCAAATATTTTTACTGACAATGAAATCTAGTTTTTCCAGATCCAGAGCAGTTGGAAGGGGTCAGGTATAAAGATAGGACAGTAACTAGGGGGATGATATACATAATCAAAGTGTGTGGATGATAATAAACACAGTAACAAAATCTTAATGCCAGTCCTCACAGGCTAAAATCAAAGACACCTCAGCTCTCTGAGATAGTCCCATCTCCAATGAGTTCCTGAAGGTTAATAGATTTTCCTTGTGGCTTCTCTCTTCCTGCTGACTTTCTCCTCAACTTGGGAATACATTTAATTCTCTTCCACCTTTAACACTCCTCACACACACACAACCATACGCCACTCTCAAAGAGACACACAAACCCATATATACACATAATACTTACAGACATAGCTACACATATAGACACAGGCACACACATTGTTTCACACACACAAACATACAGACTCATGCAGGTGTGTGTGCATACACACATACCACTCCCAGAGAGACACAGAGACCCACAGTTACATACAAATACATAAAGACACAGCCACCGTACAGAGAGACACAGTTACACACATGTGAACATTATGCAGAGTTAGTCACACACATGCATTTGCCAATTCTGGGTGCTCATTCCCCTTAGCCACTGCTCTTACTCTCTTTGCTTCACAACCAAGCTCTTCAAAAATTGGGTCTACACTCGCTACCCTAATTTCTCATCTTCTTTCATTCTTCCTTCCTCTGCAATGTGCTCCCTGTTCTACCACATCATTAAATTACTCTCTCTTGGACTCCCAGTCAAGATGGCAATGTAGGTAAATGCTGTGCTTGCCTCCCCCATGATCACAACAAAATAACAACTAAACTATAGAATGGCCATCTTTGAGAACTGCCCAAAGTCTAGCTGAACAGAAGTCCTATACCTAAGGATATAATGAAGAGCCACATGGAGACTTGTAGGAGGTATGGAGACTTGAAAAGGCAGGCCCCACACCCATAGTATGACAGTCAAGAAATGGGAGAGCTATTTCAGCTGTAAATGCCCCCCGCTGAGGAACAAGGGGCCCAGCCCCACACTAGGCCCCGAGCTCAGGTTCCAGGGCCAGAAAGAGAAGTTCCCATAAAAACTTCAGGCTGTGAAAACTAGCGAAGATTGTGGCTCAGTGAGATGGAGGTTCTGGTGGAGTGTTCCTCTTAAAAGTCCCATGTAGAAACTTACGTGGACTCACTCAGTCTAAGCTCCAGCGCTGGGACAGCAGATTCAAAAGCAACAGGGACATATGGGAATAAAATGAACTGTTGAGCTTTAAGGTGCAAGCTGGAGGGGCAGCTTTCTCTCAGAGAGAGGTGCTAGCGGTCACCATTTGTTTCTTTGCTGAGCCCTCTCCACACACTGCCTGCAGGCAGGCACTATATCTAAGTCTCCATCAAACTGGTTAACACTATTCGTCCTGCCCTCGCGATTCTCTGAGACCCCACCCCACCCAACTTTCAGGCCCACCCAAGCACTTCCAGTGGCTTTTCCATATCTCTCAAAGGTTCACAAACCCCAAACAGTATCTGGCCTCAGAGTGGTCCTTAATCCTTGTTAAGTAGCCCCAAGCCCAGCATTAGTGGCAGCTAGCCTCAGTTCACAGATTAGTTTTTCCCAGGTGTCTCCAAACCCAGCACAAGCACCAACCATTTTCAAATCCTTTGGCAGCTCATACCAAATGATCCTAGGCTAGGCACAGGCAGCAGCTGACCTCAGCCTGCACCAGAGCCACTCCCAAGGGGCCGCAGAACCAACATACCCAGTGGCCAGATTTAGACTACACCAAGGCACCATCCAACCACCTCCACATATGACACACCCAAAGGGTGGATTTGGCAGGCACCAGAGCCCCACTAAAGTGAATCCTGCATTGTGTGGTCAGCCCCTGCACAACCGCTATTCCACTGTGGTCATTCCTCATAGCCTATCAGCCTGAGGGTCGATATCTCCCATGCATATACCAATAGAAATCAAGACTCAGCTACAACAGGAGGGCACACACCAGAATACACTTGAAGGAGTCAGCTCGGGTGACTATGGAGACTTGCCACTGGGCCCATAGGACACCTACTCCATGAGGCCACTCTGACAAAACTGAGAGATGTAGCAGCTCTACTAAATACGTAAAAACAAACATATGGATGCAGCCAAAATGAAAAAGTAAAGAAACATATCCAAAGTAAATGAACAGAACAAAACTCCAGAAACAAATTAAACAAAGTGGAGACAAACAATCTACAAGATCCAGAGTTCAAAAGCCTGGCTATAAGGATGCTCAATGAACTTAAGGGAAGAGTAGATGAATTAAGTGAGATCTTTAACAGATAGAAAACATAAAAATGGAGATATAAAACATAAAAAGTATCAATCAGAAATGAAGAATACCATAACTAAAATGTAGAGTACATTAGAGAAAATCAACTGTAGATTAAATGCACAGGGTGATCAAATCAGGATTTGGAAGAAAAGCTAGCAGAAAATGCCCAACCATTTTCCCATAAAGAATCCAAAAAATGAGGGTAGTTTAAGGGATCTCTGAGACAATATCAAGCATACCAGCATTTGCATCATAGTGGTACCAGTTGGAGAAAAGAGCAAAAAAACTAAGAAACTATTTGAAGAAATAATGACTGAAAATTTCCCAAACCTGGCAAAGAAAATAGATATAAATGTCTGGGATGCAGAAGAGTCCCAAATAAGATGAACTCAAAGAGACCCACACGAAGACATATCATAATTAAAATATAAAATGTGAAAGACAAAGAGAATCTTAAAAGCAGCAAGAGAAAGGCAGTTAGTTACCTACAAGAGAGCTCCCATAAGGCTTTCAGCTGATTTCTCAACAGGAGCACTTCAGGCCAGAAGGGAGTGACAAAAAATATTCAAAGTGATGAAAAACAAGGGCCTACAACTGATATTTTCTACTCAGAAAAGCTATCATTTAGAATTGAAGGACAGATAAAGAGCTTCTCAGATCAGAAAAAGGTAAAGGAGTTCATCACCACCAAACCAGTATTAAATGAAAAGTTAAAGGCTGTCCTTTAAGAAAAATAAGAAAAAAAATCAAAATTTGAACAATAAAATGGCAATAAATACATGTCTACAGACAATTTAATCTAAAAAACAAAATAAACAAACAAGCAGAACAGGAAAAAAAATGACTAAAAACTTCCCTAACATGGTAAAAAAAAAAAAAAAGTAGGCATACGAGTTGACGAAACTCAAGAGTTTCCAATAAGATGATCCCAAAAAGCCCACAGCAAGACATGAATAAAATGGCAAAGATTAAAGACAAAGAGAGAATCTTAAAAGCAGCAAGAGAAAGCAGTTAGTTACCTACAAGGGAACTTCCTTAAGACTTTCAGCTGATATCCCAACAGAAACTTTGCAGAACAGAATAGATTGGCATGAAATATTCAAGTGATGAAAAGTAAGGACGCACAACCAAGATTACTCTACTCAGCAAGGCTATCATTTAGAATTAAAAGATAGATAAAGAGCTTCACAGACAAGAAAAGCTAAAGGAGTTTATCAACAGTATTACAAATCAGTATCACAAGAAATTGTTAAAGAGATTTCTTTAAAAATAAGAAGGAAAAAGATCCAAAATATTAATAACAATATGGCAATAACTACATACTTATCAATAATTACTTTAAATATAAATGGCTTAAATGTTACAGTCAAAAGACATAATGGATAAGAAAAAGACCTATAATATGCTGTCTACCAGAGACCCACTTCAGATCAAAAGACACACACAGACTAAAAAAGTAAAGGGTTAGAAAAAAATATTTTCCGCAGTAAAAATTTTTTAAATCTGGAGTATCCAAAATTATAGCAGACAAAATAGACTTCAAACAAAGGCTATAATAAGAAATGGAGGAACCCAGTAATTCATTTCCTGGGTATTTATTCAAAAAAACCCAAAACACTCATTCAAAAAGACATATATATTCCTATGTTCACTGCAGCATAATTTTACAATAGCCAAGATATATGGAAGCAACCTAGGTGCCCATCAATGGATATATGAATAAACAAGAAGTGGTGCATATGTGCAATGGAATATGATTCAAGCAAAAAACAATGAAGTCTTGCCATCTGCAACAACATGGACCTTATGCTAAACGAAATAAATCAGAGAAAGACAAATACCATATGATTTCACTTATATGTGGGATATAAAAAACAAACAAAAAAGAAAACAGAAATAAACTCACAGATACAGAGAACATTTTGATGGTTGTCAGATGGTAGAGTGGTTGGAGTGTGAAAAAGGGGAAGGATGAAGATGTGCAAATTGCCCATTACAAAAGAAGTCACAGGGATATAAAGTACAGCACAGGTAATGTAGTCAGTAAGGTACTAACTATGTATGGTGTTAAATGGGCACTAGATTTACTGGGATGATCACTTCATAAGTTTTATAAATGTCTAATCACTATATTGTATATCTGTAACTAATATAATATTGTCTGTCAACTATAACCAACAAATTAAAAAATCACTTAAAAAATAAAATAAATTACCCTCCTAAGTCACCAGAAATTTCCTAATGGCCAAATTACACGGACATATTCAGTCCTTAGCTTTCCAGACCTCTCTCTTACCAGTTGACAGTGTTTAATAATTCCTTGTGGAAACCCACTTGTCAGTTGAATTTCATGGAATTACTCTGTACTTGTAGTTCTCTCTTTTTTATTACTCCTCATTTAGTCAACATTATTATTATATTATTATTATTGTTTTTAATGTGTATTATATATAAGGAACAGTAGCTTCTTTTATAGAGTTTATTGACAAGTGGAGAGGAAAGACAATAAGTTCAACAATCACCAAAAAAGTAATGCATGCCATAACGGGAGAAATACAGAGTGCTAGAGCAGGGCGGGGAGACAAAACAGTAGCAATTAGCCCTTCCACACTATTGACAAAAGTGGCTTCCCAGAGAACTTATATCTAAGCATAAATATCAAGGGTGAATGGGTGTTACTTATAGGGGAAGAGTGTTGAGGACAAGGGAAAAGAATTTGTGGAGGACTGGAGGCAGAGAGAGCATCACTCACATGAGAGACTGAAACAATTTCACCACAGTGGGACACAGATGTAAATAACTACCATCACTGAAGCCTTCTTTGTGCCAAAAGCTAGATTAAGTGCTTTGAGATAAAATATCTTCTTTGATCCAAAGTAGATAGTTACCATTATTTCTAGTTTTACAAAAAATAAGGAAATAGTAACTAATATGTAAGAACTTACCATCTATCAGTTATTGTTATAAGTGCTTGATATCTTAATTAACTGAATCTCCATAGCAACTTATATTGTGTAGTATAGGTTAATATTTATAGAATATATAGTATAAGTTTATATAATATGTTTTAAGTCCTATTATTATCCTCATTTTACCATATAATACAATTGGTCAGAGACAGAGCCAAAGGCAATCCCAGGCAATCCGTACGTGAGCAAGAGTTAGGGTTCCGTGATGAGGATAAAACTGGAAGAGTGTGCTAGCATGGAGCTCCAGCATCAGCCAACAGCAAAGGGTGGGAGCTGGGTGAGGAAGAGGAAGAACAAAGGAGAATGGGCAGAGAGCCCTGGACAGGATGGATGTACATCCATCTCTACTATCGTGGAGAAAAATCAACAAAGGATGCCAGGGACTGACTCATTTGCTTCACTAAATTCATATTCTCTCCTCTAGATTAAGTTTCTATACCTGTTACTTTATATTTTATTGGTGGCTAAAACTGATTGAAAAATACCAACTGTACCCTGACCAGTGTTATTCAGTTGGTTGGAGCTTTGTTTCCTAGATCAAAAGATTGTGGGTTCGATTCCCTGTCAGGGCACTTAAAGAAAGAAAGCAATAGATGTTTCTTTTACACATCAATATTTCTCTCTCTCTCTCTCTCTCTCTCTCTCCCCCTCTTTCTTCCCATCCTGGTCTTACCATCTCTAAAAAGCGATGAAAAAAAAAATGTCCTCGGTGCAGATAAAAAAAAAAAAAAGAAAAAATCACCCCCCCCCAATTTCTCAAGCAATTCTTTGCAAGGGAATAATAAGTACATGAATAAGTTGTTTTCACTCGTAAGAATGGAATCCTTGACAGTCCCACTACGTGACTGAATTTCTTTGTTGGGAAAACGATCTTTCCCTCTGCAACATAACTTTCAAAATAAGAGCAGTACAATTCAATGACCACCTAATACATGCCAGAAGAAAGTCACCAGTTTATAGGCACAATCTCATTTAATCTTTAGTATAAACTATGTATGATTTCCATTCCACAGATGAGGAAACTGAGGTCAAGAGATATTAAATAACCTGTCTCAGTAGCATATCAGGTAAGTTCAGGAAGCAGAATTCAACCTGAATGCCTGAGTCTGAAGTCCACGCTTGTTCAGTACCCCACATTACTCCCTCCAGGATGGATAATTGAATCTTGGATGTCCCAGGTTGTCCTGCTGAACTATCTAA
The DNA here is from genome assembly GCA_004024845.1 of Tonatia bakeri. Classification (NCBI taxonomy): domain Eukaryota; kingdom Metazoa; phylum Chordata; class Mammalia; order Chiroptera; family Phyllostomidae; genus Tonatia; species Tonatia bakeri. The sequence goes on from PVIA01000336.1 coordinate 205,574, forward strand.
TTCACTGTTTTAGAGAGATTGGTTCACTGACATCCTGCTGATACTACACAGTAACTTACCACATCCTACTCTGCTGTAGCATGACATACAAGACCCTTGCTTCATTACAAACCAGTCCTAAGGAGACTTTGAATTCATCTCTCACCAGCTTGGTGTTTCTTCTCTTTGTCCCCTCCACCCTTACCTCATATATACAACCACCTTCCCAAAGACTATTTAATGTTCTGGGAATTCTTCATGATATTGTCTTAATCATTTTTTAAATTTTCAGATAATATATGTATTATGCCAATTTGGAAGATCCCATATATGAGCATGTATGTAAAAAGCCTGAAAGGATATTCATAAAATATTATCAATAGCTATTTCAGGAAGGTTTTATTATAGGTGGTTTTTATTTTTTATTTATGCTTTTAGTGTTTCCCCAATTACCATAAAAATGTTTTTTTTTTTTAAATTTATTTATTCTTAGAGAGGGAAGGGAGAGAAAGAGAGTGAGAGAGAAACATCAATGTGCGGTTGCTGGGGGACATGGCCTGCAACCTAGGCATGTGCCCTGACTGGGAATCGAACCTGCGATGCCTGGTTTGCAGCCCGCACTCAATCCACTGAGCTATGCCAGCCAGGGCCCATAAAAATGTTTTAATAAGAAAAATTGAACAGAATGTTTACAATAGCTGTTACAATAATGCACCTGGTTTTCATAGTGTGGTTATAAATTTTCTGCAATTTTCTATAAAATAAAAAATAAAGGTGGTAGTTGCATTCACAGCTATAGTGCTGAGGCTGGATGCATTACATATATAATGTATGTTACTATTTAAGTTAAAAATAAAATCTGTACCCATTCTCATTTAGGTAGCAGCACCTCCTCTGGCAGGCAACATATGCAGCACTGGACTGAGCTGAAATAGGTCATTTCTTTCTACTTTAAAGTTTCACAGGGGTAAAAACACAGTATACATCTTCATGCACTGCCTCCCAACATGGTCTCTGGTGAGTCTGTCTCAGGTGGAAGTACCTCTTTGCACATGTCTCAGAATTCGAAGGAGAATAATGTCTCCTGGAAAATAAAAATCATCTAATGTAGAGGTCATAAGTACAAAAGTAAAAAAAAAAATATGTCATTAAGTATCTTGATCCCAACCAATTGTCTCTCTCCTAACTTCATAACATCTTTTCTTCTTTGTTTCAACCTAATGCTATCTGGTTCAAAGATTTGGGGCTATCAGTGTAACGGGGTATAGGCTGAGAGGCCCCAGAGCCTCCCCACAAGCATGGCTGGGGGATGGGAGACATGGAGCAGGGCCATTGAGAGTTACTTTATATATCTATCAATATAGGTATTGATAGATATCTCATGCAAAAATGGTTATTTTGCATATCAACAGCAGGCTAGCTAGGGAGATGGGTGTGGCTTTGACCCATGCAGTAACTGGGAGGCAGCTCCCCCAGCTACAGCGCCTGCACAAGAGCTTGGAGATGGCTCTCTCCCCACCACCGGGCCACACCTGCCTGGACTAATTAGGGCAGCCAAGAAAGGCAGAAAATTCGGGAGTGCTGGCAGGTATAGCCAATTGTGGGAGGAGTTGAAAATGGGCTTATGGGAGAGGTTCCAGGCTGGGATTTAAACTGAAAGGTGGACTGCCATGTGGGATGGGAGAACAATTTGAGACCATGTAGGAAGAAAAGGAGTGAAAAGATTCTCCCTAGAGTGCCATGAGGAGGTGCCACACAGTTTTGAATTAAGAACTGGAGATTGTGGCTACGTGGCTGATGGTGCTGGCGACTGCAGGAGACCTGCCCAGCTGAGCATAGATTACTGGGAGGCACTGGGAGTCTAGCCAAGCTGTGAACTTCTATTTCTTTTCCTGAGATGTGGTACCCCTGACTGGCCTGGTATGGCAAGGAGAGGCAGGACTGTGTGTGTTTGTGGGTGTTTTAAAGTGACTGAAATTTAATGGTGACATTCTGCCATTACTCTAAATCTTTGTAACTTTTGAATAAATAATTCCTTTCCTTTCCACCAAACTCTGGCATTGAGAGCCACAATTCCTAACACCTGGCAGCTGGCAAGAAGAACCATAGTACAGAAGACCCCTTGGAGTGGGGGGCTGTTTCAGTTAACATTTAGCACCGTAAGAAGTAATCTTAGAAACATGTACTCTATATGCATCAAGGGTTTTAATGCCAATGAGCTCTGTAACGTATCCTGGGAGAACCCAAATGTCCAAAATACATTTTAAAAGCAGTAATTTTGCTTCTCTTTTTGAACTGAGTTTTAATAATAAGATTTTTTTTCTTAAACATTGTCCTGAACCTATACCTCTAGAAACTGTTTCTACATATCACCTCACCTGCTTTCACTACCTTGTGCTAGTCACCCAGGAGCTCTTTGAAATAAATCTTAGGAATGTAGAATTTTAGAAGGCACCTTAGGATACTCTGTTCCAACTGCCTCACTTTATTATAGATGAGAAAACTATGGCCCACAGAAGTGATTGGCCCAGGGTTACAGCAAAGGAAGCTGAAGATCTAGATTTCCTGATTCCAAATTGGGTACTGCTTTTCATTTCACCACACACTGTTTCAAAGGCATCGGGAGATTCTTTGTAAAGCAAAGACTTTTCAAACATTGTGACAGCATCGGAGCAAACTCTCCTTTTAAGAAAGAAAAGCTTTTTGAGCAAAATTCCAGGGTTCTCCTTCAAACTCAAAGTCTCTATGACTTTAATAGCAGCGATCTGTTCAGGGGCTACTGACCGCCCAGTTATTACATGCGCATCTCCAGCCTTCAAAGCAGCCTTCAAAGTAGCTATCAAAATTCTCATTTTGCTGATGAGGAAACTAAGCAGTTGAGAGACTTATGCAATTTACCTAAGTTCCTATAACTGAAAAGACCAGAGCCAGGATTCAAAGCCAAGTCTTAAATGCTTTTTGTATTTGCTTCCCTTTCCATGATACTAGGTCTTTACTCCAGGGAAAAAGTGATTGATTTATGCTGCTTTTTAAATGACAGAAAAAATATTTAGGGTTTGTAATAAAACATATTTATGGCACGCTGCTTTGATTTTCATTCATTCATTCAGTAGGTTTGTAACAGGGTGCAGCCAAGAGGGGAGCCCCAAATAGGGATTTGGAATGTGGTCCAGAACTCAAGGTGTCCAGGAGATATTAGAAAGATATATAGGATGGCCTCACCAACCCCACATGTGTGAGTTGGGGGAAGGGACACATGGAGCAGGGCCGTTGAGAGATGTTTTGCATAGCAACGGATTTGCAGCTAATTTCTAGAATGGTCATTTAACATATCTATAACCTTTAACTGGTTTCATAGATACGTTAAATAGCTGTGGCCCTGCTTTGAGCCAGGAGGATGGGAGTGACTTCAACCCATGGTATAACTGGGAGGCAACTCCCTCTGGGTACAGTGCCTTCATGAGAGCTTGGAGATGATTGGCTCCACACCATGGGGCCAGGCCTGCCCAGATTCATTATGGCAGTCCAGTAAAGCTGGAAGGATATGGGAATGCTGGCAGGTATAACTGATTGTGGGAGGGGTTGGAAATGGGGCTGCAGAGGAAGGTTGGTGCAGGGATCTAAACCCAGATGAGGCAGCCATTGAAGAGAGAACCACATGGTTTTGGCAGAGTGGAGACCCCCCCACTCCCAGCTTCGCTGGGAGAGAACCACACAGCTTTGGGGTACTCCCTTTTGCCATGTGGCTTAGGAAGCAGGAGAGACTTTGCCTGGAAGAAAAGGGTTGAAAGGACTCTTACTGGTGGGCCATGAGAAGGTGCCACATGACTTTGAATTAACTGGAGATCCTGATGGCGACACAGCTGATGGTTCCAGAAGCCTGAATCGTGGACTTCTGCAACTTTTCCTGAGATACGGTACCCCAGATTAGGGCAGAGGAAGAAGGAAGGACTGTGTGCATCTATGGGTATCCTAAAAGACTTTAATATTTTAATGAAGACATTAGGTCACTACTTTAAGTCTGTATATCTTTAAATAAACATTTCCTTTCCTTTTCACAAATCTCTGGCATAGAGAGACATCTTTCCTCTGGTGACGGGCATAGTGAACCTAGTGGGGGGTTCTTTTGGTAATAGTATATCGTACCCCACCTTGGCCCTGTTCTGTAACAGGTTGGCATTGGAAACACAGGCATTGCAACACTCCAGAAAGAAGCCTGAAGTACTCACCAGGGAACATTCACAGACTTAGATCACTTCCTCAATGAATAAAATGTACCTACTTAATATGTGGTTCTGGCTAACCACTTAAGAAGAAAAAGAATTTAGAAAGGTATCTGAAGGTAGCAAAATGATTAAATGATTGGAAAGCAAAACCTACACAAAAAGGGATTTATTTCAGCAACTGAAGAGAAAGAAGTATGACATCAGTTTTCCAGAGTATGAAAGATTGTTATCCTGACAATGATGACACACCATTCTCTATTTGCAAATGAAGTGAGATAAAAAGAAATTTAACAAAGCATGAAGGTTTGAATAAATATGTTCAATAATCTACTGGGCATGAGAGATTTAAAAGTTGGCATAATTTATGGAGAAAAAGATGAAATTTCAAGAGCCTAGAAATCTCTAATCATACAACACTTTATAAATTAGTAGTTTACACATGATAAAGGTATGACTTTCTTTAAGTACATGTGGGGAGAAGAATGGGATAAAGTTGACAGCTCACAGTTCTTTAAAATGAGGTCTTTTAATGTCACTATCATACAAAATGTTTAATTTTACTACTTCTCACCTAACGTTAAAATATTTGTTCCTGCAGAAGGGGTAGCCAACATTCTCATGACCATTAATATCTTGATGGCCACAGCTCTAACTCTCTCCCTCCCTCTCTCTCTCTCATCTGCACGTGATTTGGAGCAGGTGGTATGTGAAGAGTTTCCTGCCCAGTTCTTCCCTGAGGCAGGAACATTTCAGATGTCGAGACCACCTGGGTAATCATTGGTGCTCACTCACAATTCTGGGGCCTGGAGAAGACTAAGGAGAGGAGGTGGAGGAGAAAAGAAAGAGGTCAATCATAAATTTTGAAGGGGATTCCAGAGATAACACTTGAATAGTCCTTATCTTTTAAATGACTGAAAGTTTCTTTCTGTGCTGATTAGCACTCTTTCAGTGCTATGAAGAAAAATTATTTATGCATATCCTTCAATAGTGTCTGGTATAGAGTAAGCCAAATATTAACTATTATTACTATTATAATTGTGACAGTCATGACATTTGTCTTAGGTTGGATTTCTTAGAAGAAGAGACTGAGATAAGGATTATTGAGCAATTGATTCATTAAGGATATCCCCGCACCCAAGAAACCAGTTAGGGAGAGAGGGAAGTTGGGCACGGCAGCCATTGAAACCAAGCTCTAGTGGACTTTGGAGAAAGTCCAAGGTCCACTCTGATCCTGTGAGGAGCTCTGAAGCACAAATTATACCTCAGTATTTGTCCTGCCTTAAGGCCAGGGGGTTGGGCTTTCATGCTTCTACACCTCAGTCATCAGCTACTGGCCTCCCTGGACAATTCTTTCTGGCTGCATATGTTGGGAACCACCCTGCCTAGTTTCAGAAGCTGTAACCCCCCATGGCTAAAGCTGAGTAAAAGATCCAGGGACCATAACCCACTAAGGAGACAAAGCTTATCCTCCTGGCACGGGCTCAGCCTCTGTTCCCTTTACTTCACCCTGCCTGGACCTGGGAGGATGTCTGGTTCGCCAATGAAAGGTAAGATTCCTTAAGGGAGGCACAGGCATGGTTGTGATGGGACTATCAGGGAAGGACTTGGGGGATAGAAAAAGGGGGTGATAGACCCTCACCCCTCAGCTTTGACATAGCCTGACTCCTCGTTCTATCTGTAAAAAGTCTCCTAACTTTTTGGCTGCCTGCATCCCCCACCTGACTTAAGCCTGAAACAATGTCAGAGGTGGGTGAGGCCCTCTTCTGGAAAGGGCAGTTCCCTGGGGCAATCGGGCCTATGAAAAGAATGCATAAAATCCTGTGAAACCAGCTTTGCTAAGAATGCCCTCAATTTAAATGATAAGGGTCCAAGCATAAAATGAGTTCGTTCTCCCAGTTTTGTGGCCATTTAGCTATCAGAATAAGCTCTCATAGTTCTTTGAATGTTATCTATTGTTTGATCGTTACTTCCTGACAATGATTGATGAGCTTTACTTATCACCCTGCATTCCTATGCAAATTAAACCCAATAAAAGCCCACTGAGGAACAGGCTCAAGGCCCTTCTCCTTTGAGAGATCCACTATCTTTCTCCCCCAAGCAGATCACGTCTTGATAGACTTATTCTCATCCTTGGTGGTGGTGGCGGGTGGGGATTCATCCTGCAAAGTTCCCCCACATGCATGCTCTCATAGCAGCTCCAACAGGCACAGGGCAGTTTTTGAAGAAGGCCACAACACCAAGCAGTTAGAAGCTCAGCACACAGATGCTAAGGATGGACATATACCAGGTAAAAGGGACCCTAAGGGGGTGTGGACAGCGTAACTAGCGGTGTTTGCTCCAGTAGACCATGGATACTGTGCAGCCTCACCAGCTCCAGTGAGCTGCCTTTACCATCAGTCGGGTAGTGACCGTGCAATAAAGGAGTGCTCGCTCTGGCAACACTTGCTTCCCCATCTCTCTTCCCTGACACCGAGAAGCTGACTTGACTTTTTCTACAAAAGCATTGCTATTATCATAATATATAGCTTTAAAAATCAGTTACCACCTACAACTCAAGAGCAAATAGCAAATACCCAATTAATTAATGGGCAAAGGACTTATATAGACATTTCTCCAAGGAGACATACAGACAGCCAACAGGTATGTGAAAAAAAATGCTCAACAATGCTAATCATCAGAGAAATGCATAGCAAAATCACAATAAGATATCTAGCTGGGATGGTTATTATAAGATAAATTTCTTAAGAAGATAAGTGTCGATTAAGTGAAGACATGGAGAAAAGGGAATCCTTGTATACTGTTGGTGGGAATGTAGATTGGTATGGCCACTATGGAAAACAGTACGGAGTGTCCTCAAAAAAATTAAAACTGGAACTAATGTATAATTAAGTAGCCTGACTCCTGGGTATATATCCAAAGGAATTGAAACCAGAGTCTGGAAGAGATACCTGCACTTTCATGTTCACTGAAGCATTATTTACAATAGCTAAGACATGGGAGCCACCTAAATGTCTATCAAAGAGGACCTGATAAAAAATGTGATACATACATACAAGGAAGTATTATTCAGCCATCAAAGAGAAGGAAACCCTGCCACATCAATGAACATAGAGGACATTATGCCAAGTGAAATAAGCCACACAGAGAAAGACAAGTAATGCATGGTTCCACCTGTATGAGAATCTAAAATGGTCAAAGACGTCAAAGCAGAGAGTAGAATGAGGGTGCCAGGCACTGGGTAGAAGAGTAAATGGAGAGGTGTTAGTGCAAGGGTACAAAGTTTTAGTTATGCAAGGTGAATAAGTCCTAGAGATGCATTGCATAGTATAGAGCCTATAGTTAACAGTATTTTATGGTATACTTAGAAATTTTCTAAAAGGATAGATCTTATGTTAAGTGTTCTTATCACCAAAAAAAATTATATAATAACAATAAAGAGTGTGAAATGAAATATTTGGAGGGAATGGATATGTTTATGGCATAGTTTGGGTTGATGATTTCAAAGATGTACACTTATCTCCAAACTAACAAGTTGTATATATTGTATATATATGGCACGTCAATCATACCCCAATAAAGTAGTTTAAAAAATAAATTTTCTTTGAATAATCTAAGTTGTTGAAATCTCATGACAAGAAAAGAAGCAGTAAAGAAAAGGCAAAGCAACTAACAGATGCAGCTTTGACATGGGACAACGACAGATCCCCATGAAAAATGCCATGTACTTGGGCCCTTCAGAGAGACACAGAAAATGAACAGAGAAGGGGGTGCTGAGTTTTGAGGAACATTTTTACCTCCTCTCTACTCTGTTTCCCTGTCCTTTCTGATGTAAGCATTCGTACAAAGGAGGGAGTTGGAGCCCAAGTGTCCAAGATATTGAAGATATAAAAAGAAAAACACAAATTAGAAGCAGGATAACTGTGCAGCCACAGAACCACCTATTGCCAATAATTTCCTATAAACAAAAGATAGCTGATTAAATTATTTTAACAAAGCTAATTTTTCAGCAATTAACAGTGTTTGCTCCAGTGTTTTTGTTCCAGATTCTATACATCTCCCTACTTTCAATCTACCACCCATTTATTTCATTGGTCTTCTTATGAAATTCTTTCTCATGAATAATTACATCTGAAGAGTGACTTTCCAAAATCAATTGTGAATTATCCCCAACACCTGAAAAATTGCCCATCTGACAAAAATATTCATTTTTATGCTCCCCAGTAACTGAAAGTTGGCCACACTGAAATTTTATCAAACAGTTCAAAAGAGGGAAAAAGTTAATTCTGGATTGAAAGTAACAATAAAAATCTTAGCACCCAAAGGGGCAAAAAACTTAGAATGAAAGTGCTTTCTCAACCAGAGTATTCCTGTGGAGACATGATAATAAAATGTTCACAGTAATGGAAACAATAGTCCCCCTCAGCACACTCTGAACAATATGAAATAAAACTTTTCATTCCTGGAGGCATGTCTTCTTCTGCAGGCATTAAGTCTTTCTTTAGACTTGTCACTTTTTATTGATTATCAAATATTAAATTTGTTGGATTAAATCTTTTAATTTGATCTTGTTTCACAAAACATGAAACCATTTTCCACAGCTGAGTAAGCCCACGGGTAGATGGCATGTAAAATGTGATATTCCCCTTGTTTTACAATGTAGCTGAACTGACATGCAATATCTAACCCATTTCCCCACTGTGCTCAAATTTAAAAAAGAAAAAATAAACTGAAAAGACTTATAGCCACTTTAATATCTAATTAGGTGTGAACTCTGAGGAACTGTCTCAATTCTATTGTCATACTGGAATGCTATTATATTAAATATTGTTTGAAATAAGTGTGTCATAGCTAGAGCTGAAGCATAGTTTTTGGCATTTGGAAATTTTCATTGCTATAGTGGAATTTGATGTAAAATAAACATATGATTTAGTGTAAAATTTGCTGTCTTTTATTATCAGGAAGCCATTCATTAAATAGCTACCACATTAAATTTGCAATGGGAGATTAATGAAGGAACACACAAAATTGCCATAATTAGAGTATCTACAATTTTTAAAGAAATAATAGCATTTGTGGTACAGTTTTCATTTATTTAAAAGAATCTTTCCAGATGATGAAGGGAAACTTAAGTTGCAGTTGAAAAGCTAAAACATATACACAGTTGCTCATATGGAAAAAGACATTGAGGTCATGATTATTAAATAGCTTTATTAACCCTGGGTTTTGTGTACTCAGAACCACAAACCTACTTTTGCCAAACTCTGTATAATATGTAATGTAGCTGAAAAAAATATACATGTCAATAGTTTGTATCAGTATGTGATAAATGTCAACTAGACGGCCACATAATAGCATAGAAGTTCAGAAGAAGCAATCCCTGCACATTCAGGTGGGAACAATGTCATCTCCCCTCTAGGAAATGCTTACCTACAACAATGGAATTGATCGGGACTTTAAAATGAATGACCAGAATGATAGAGAGAATCAGACTCCGGATACTTTTGGACAATTCAACTCCAGATAAGTTTGGCAAAGCAGAGAGGAAGTGTGTTTTGTTTCCTGGGGTGTAACCCAGGGTGCATGAAAATGTGGTGTCAGAAGAGCAGTTCCTAGGGATGATGAGTGTGGTGCCCAAGGGAAAGCTCAGAGTCTGCATAACCTGCAGCTGAGGAGGAAAACAGTCAAAAATTTCTTGGCTCCTGAAAAGACACTAAAAATGTAGAAAACAGATAGATCACTGACTCAAAGGAGTCTAAATAAGGGTGAAGAAAGTGCAGAGATGGGTAAGGCTATATTTGGGACTGCACTGGTCTCAGCATATCAGGTTTAAAGCCCAATGCCCAAAGACCACAGGACCCATTACAGCTCAGTGGTGGCCAACAGATGCCATGGGATGGTTGAAGATCTGAATTTTCCTACCCGGATGACACTTAAGACTCCCATTACTCAGATCATTAGATGGGTTAATGGGAGAAAAAGAAGCAGAAATTAAGTTATTTCTTTGCACAGTGAGTTTTGTGATTACAAAATCCATTCATTCATTCAATAGTGCTCATTGAGCTAAAATTTTTAAAACTGATATCATCTATCTGGTGATAGCTACTATGGTAAATTTTAGACAGTATATGCATTAATAAGAAAATCTTGTCCTACATGGATTGTTGGGAACCATCCTGCTTGGTTTCAGGAGCTATAACCCCCCCATGGCAAAGGCTGAGTGAGTGAAGAAACTGCTAAGGAGACAAAGCTTATCTTCCTGACAAAGGCACTGCTTCTGCTCCTTTTTCTTCACCCTGCCTGGCCCCCAATGCTTGGTCAGTTAGCCAATGACGGGTAAGATTCCCCAAGGGGGGAATGACCTAACACAGGCATGATCATGTGGAGGCCCCAGGGAAGGACTTGGGGGACTACAGCAAAAAGGGGTGATGGACCCTCAACCCTCAGCTTTGACAAAGCCTGAGTCCTCATTCTGTCTTTGGGAAATCTCCTAATCTCTTGGCTGCCTTACTTCCCTTGCCTGACTTAAGCCTGAAACAATGACAGAGGGTGGTGCAGCCCTGTGCTGGAACTGGCAGGTTCCCTAGAGCAATCAGGCCTAAGAAAGAATATGTAAAATCCTTTGAAACCTGCTTTGTTTAGAATGCTCTGAAATGATAAGTGTCCAAGCAAGAAGTGAATTTGTTCCTCAAAGTTTTATGGCTCTTTAGCTAACAGACCCTGACTCAGAATAGGCCCTCAGAGTTCTTTGTATGTTATCTATTGTTTGATCCTTACTGCCTGATAATGATTAATGAGCTTTACCTGTATTCCTGTGCAAAATGAACTTAATAAAAGCCCATTGAGGAAAAGGCTCTTGGCCCTTCTCCTTTGAGAGATCAGCCACCTTTCCTTCCCAAGAAGATCATGTCTTGGTAGACTTATTCTCATCCATGGCAGCCAAGGGGGCCCTGTGGGCAGAGCCCCCCCACAACGGACAAAACCAAGGGGGAGGGTGGGAGCAAGGGAGGGAGGTGGGTTTGGCTGGCTTGGAGGGGAGTGGTAGGGAGAAAATGCTGACAACTGTAATTGAACAACAATTAAGTAATTTAGAAAAGAAAAGAAAAGAAAAGAAAAGAAAATCTTGTCCTGAAGGTGAATACAGACTAATAAAATAGAAAAGTATGTAAACAAATAATTTCATTATAGAACAATATGGGCTTTAATAGCATACAGACAGTACAATGAGAGTATAAGGAAGGCATAAACTTCTCAGTGAGGTATATGGGAAAGCCTCATTGAGGAGGATGTGTTGAGCTGCTATTTTTTGTTTTGTTTTCTTTTGTTTTTACCAGGCAGAGGGAACAACAAAGAGTAAAAACATGAATATTTATCACAACATAGAGTTAAAAAGAAATGTAAAGCATTTAGACTGAATGGGGAGTAGACTCCAGTTGGAAAATAATATTAGAGAGGTAGGCACAAAACATGATTATGAAATGTTTGCATATGCAAGGAGTTCATCCTTTGTATTTTGTTTGTGTTTGTTTTTTAGTTCAATAAATACTAAAGAATTTTTAGACAATTGCTAAATTATCAAGTTTATGATAGATTATCTATTATTTTTAATTACTTTGTTGGTGAAGAAGCACTCCCACCCTAGGTTTATGGGATGGTACATGACACCCAGCACCAGGCAGATGAGATCAACAGCAGTTTGTTCATCGATATACTCACAGCACGGGGATGGGGTGCTGAAGGCAGAACATCACACAGCTTGCAGTGCCAGGGTTGCATTCAGGTAGAGAGTGAATAAGCAAGGGCTGTAGGAGGCAGGCTTTGTCATACCATGTCAACAAGGGACCCCTTGCTTCTGGTGGTAGGCTGTGTTTGGCTTGTTTGAATAGTCCCTTGTGGGTTGGCAGAGAACTAAAATCCCTACTTAGAGACAAGCAGGAAGGGTAACTGGTCATCTTGATAAGGAGGGCTGTTTGATTAGGGAACGATATCCACAGTAGCAAAGTAGAAAAGGAAATTTGCAGATAGGCCAGATGAAGTCCTCCTCATCCCACCAGATGTTAAAACAACACATCTATTGGGCTTTAATTTTGGGTCTCACACCATATGGCCTTATTTAACTAAATACAATTTTAATAATTAATTAAAATTACACTTATATCAGACAGTGCTATTTTTAGGTTGAATGCTCCAAAATTCTAGTATGTTATTTGGAAAGAAACAGCACATGGTAGGTAATAAATGTTCTGTCTCCTTTCCATCTTTTCCTCCTGATCTCCCTATGAAATAGTATTTTTCTCTTCTTTGAATTTGCATAACACTCCATATCTCCCTTGCTCCCTTTTAAAAAATTTATCCTATTATGCTTTATCATGATTGTGCTCAAATTATTTATATCTCAGGAGCATATACTCCTTAAGAGAAGAGGTAGCATTTGCATGTATCTCAGGACTACCTATACTGCTGGCAGAGTGCCATGTACATAGTAGCTACTCAATAAATTTGTCAAGCTGAAGGAGTCAAGTAATTTCACCAAGACCAGAAGTAGCAGAGCCAAATCTCTTGACACCAAGCATATCTTTCATCAATTCTGTAGACTGTTTCTATTGGAGATTGGAATACTTCTTGTACAATTAAAGAAATTATTTTTCACATTGTCTTAAGCAAAATATTCCAAAAAAAGACTTATCGATCACTTAACATGCCTCTCTAGCAGATATAAAAGAACAGACATGCGCAAAATGATACACAAAATTATGATAGAATACCTTAACCTCAATATGTTAGAATTTGAATAGTAACTGTATAGCCTCTTAAGTCACTAGTCTTCCCCTCTCTTTTGTGAAAAATATTGCTGAATATGACCTTTCTCCCTTAGGTATATATTTGTTAATATCTCCCTCTCAAGTCAACCAGTATAAGATTGATTCAATGTGAAATATTTGGGCCCATCCCCAGGAGCTGCTATGGGTGGTCTAAAGAGGGGTCAAGGTCTACATCTCTATCTCCATGATAGACTTCACTGAGATTCAGAGCCTCCCAGACATTTCCACCTTCTCTTCCACAGACAGCTACAATACACACCAAACATTTCAACTCATTTTTCTCCCACACTGATCCCTTCCCTATATTCCCCATCTAAAAATCACCATCACATCATCCACCCACAGAACCTCCAAGCTTCCCAAGCAGGAACCTTGGAGATAGCCTTGATCTCTTCCTTTTCCTTTTCCTCACCCAACCCCCATTATAGTCAACCTATCCTCCATGGAGCTACTAAGGATTTTAGCAAGAAAATTTTTCTGCAAATTCAAAGTGGGGTATGTTACCTCTTTTTGAATACTCTCAGTAACTGCGCTTTGCCTGAATAATCAGTTATGAGGCTTTTGATGTCCACCTTTCCCTTCTAATTCTTTCTTTCAAGATCCTCATTCAATGCTTCCACACACATTCGTTGACAAAATACACACACACACACACACACACACACACACACACACAGACATCTGGAGTTCCTAGAATTCCCTCTGCAGTTCCAGATATTTTAATGTTGCTCCCTCTGCTGAATATGCCTCTACTAGACACTGTGAATGAAAAGATCTCATGCCCCAACTATAACTGTCCCAAATTACTACCCACAAAATGTTCCCAGGGGAGGAGAGTACAAACCAGAGGCTGGCAGGCTTCATCAGTTGAAAAGACAAAGCTGATCATTTGTGGAGGTCAAGGGAATGAAATTTACAGCACCCCACTGATTAATTAATTCAATTAAACTCTTCAAATTGATTTGGAACAAAGTGAAAAAAATTTAAAGGATTCATTTTTATTTCAATACCATTGTAGAATCCTAAAGGAGATTTATAAGGTTGATCATCAAAGGTTAACATTTCAAATATTTGGTTGATGTTAAGTCACATAGAAGAAAGCATGTACTGCTATGGTAATATATAGTCTTTTATTCAACATTAACCTTGTCAAAAAAAGTTTATACTTCCATTACTCAATTGTGTATATAATAAAAATCTGAGTAAATTTCAGCAACTATAGGTATTGATTAATATGATATAGATGATTATTTAGGCACAACTGAAATTTCTGTTCCTTAAATTTCTTAATTTAATGGTAGCATTGTTTTTACTATGACCCTATCCTCCACAAATATTCTATCCACATTATCATATCAAAATATATCATTTGTTCTTCAATACTTGACTTTTGCTTTAATCTATAGTATCAACCAAAATAGTGTTGTATTTCCTTTTCAACTAAATGAAATCCCAAAAGTATTTTACTGATTCCATAAGTTTAATAAAGAAATTGAATCACTTGAATTAATTTATCTGATTTTCTATTTGAAGTATGTGATGTATCTGATATAAAACAGGCTTTATTGAAATGTTGGTGAAGTTCTATTGGGGCCAACACATTGCCTGTTATTGCTTCACTTTTTGTACATGTTTGAAAAAATAAAAGTTAGAAATAAATGATATTAATTCCAGGACTCATTTGATTTTAATGAAAAGTTATCCATAGATTTCCAAAAATAGCTATCTCCTTCTTAAGTAGATGCTAATACATCTCAAGCATACTCTTATTTTTCAGAGATATCACTTATTTTTCAGAGATACATTTTTCATGGTTGGATGTTAAACATCTTCAAGTTTTGTTGTTTTTCCAAGCTCATTGCTGCCAGGATAGTTTATTGCAAAATGAAAGAGACCAACTCATATTATATTATATTCATTATTGTATTATAATATATTACATTATAAATATTATTATATCCTATATAAGAAGTGACTAAACCACTGTAACAAGAGCATTCAGACCACTTTATACACTTCACAGAATGACTACTAAGATTCTATTTCTCCCAATTACTTCATGTGCATCTAATTTGCAGTTTCCCGTGTTGTCCTATGATGCTACAGATTAGCAGCAATTGCTTCAATCCGTCCTCCACTCCAAAAAGATGCCATATATCTTCTCTTACTGAAGACCATATGATCAAATAATCTACCTTTCTTCCAGGGAAGAAGGGTAGATTTTCTTTTCTGAAGGTGCAAGACCTTTAGGAAGTGCAGCCTTCCTAAAGGAGCTTTTGGCATCTTCTTTCTTCTTGCCTTCCTTCCAGGTAAAGCAAAACAGAGGCTCCCCCATCTCTCTTCAAATACCTTTTAGTTTTCTATTTTTAATTCTATTTTTTAATTAAACCTTACATTCAATAATATTTCATATTAGTTTCAGATGTAGAGCATAGTAGTTAGACAATCACATACTTTGTAAGTGATCCACCCTGATATTTCCAATACCCACCTGGCACCACACATAGTCATTACAATATTATTGACTATATTTCTTACGTTGCATTTTATATCCTTGTGACTATTTTGTAACTACTAATTTGTGGTTTTTAATCCCTTCATCTTTTCGCTCAACCCCTCAACTTCCCTCCCTGCTGGCAACCACCATGATATCTGCTCTCTATATCTATGAGTCTGTTTCTGTTTTGTTTGTTCATTTACTTTTTCTTCAGATTCCACATATGAGTGAAATCATATGATGCTGTCTTTCTCTCACTGACTTATTTCACTTAGCACAATACCCTCTAATTCCATCCATGTTATTGGAAATGGTTAATTTCATTCATTTATATGGCTGAATCATATATATATATACATAATCACCATTTCTTTAGCCACTTGTCTGCTGATGTGATGGGCACTTGGGTTGCTTCCATATCTTACCTATTACAATCACACTACAATGAACATAGGGGTGCATATATTCTTTTAAACTAGTCTTTGCGGTTTCTTTGGATATATACCCAGAAGTAGAATGCTGGGTCATAAAGCAGTTCCACTTTCAATGCTTTGAGGAACCTCCATACTGTTTCCCACAGTGGCTGCACCTATCTGCATCCCCACCAACAGTGCACAAGGGTTCCCTTTTCTCCACATCCTCACCAACACTTGTTGATTGTTGATCTGTTGATGATAGCCATTCTGACAGGTATGAGGTGATATGTCATTGTGATTTTAATTTGCATCTCTCTGATGGCTAGTGACGTTGAGGATCTTTTCATATGTCTATTGGCCATCTGTATGTCCTCTTTGGAGAAGTGTCTATTCAGGTCCTCTACCCATTTTTTAATTGTATTGTTTTATTTTTTAGTGTTGAGTTGTATACATTCTTTATAAATTTTGGATATTAAATTAACCACTTATTGGTTGTATCATTGGCAAATATCTTCTGTTCTGTAGGTTGTCTTTTCATTTTGTTGGTGGTTTCCTTTGCTACACAAAAACTTGGTTGTTTGATGTAGTTCCATTTATTTCCTTTTAATTTTGTTTCCTTTGCCCAAAGAAATATATCTGAAAACATATTGCTAACAGAAATATCAGGGATTTTACGGCTTATGTTTTCTTCTAGGCATTTTATAGTTTTCAGCCTTAAATTTAAGTCTTTAATCTATTTTGAGTTTATGCTTGTGTATGGTATAAGAAATTGGTTCAGTTAAATTTTTGTGAATGTATCCATCCAATTTTCCCAACATCATTTATTGAATAGACCGTCTTCACTGCATTGTATGTTCTTGAACCCTTTGGTTTTCTGATCAGAGATAATAGGACCCTAACAATACCCCTTCATGCCTAGGTAAACTAGATGTCTGACTCTGGAAACTATGGTTCTTTGCTCAGCCACACTTGGGACCTGTAACTCTCCCTAGAAAGGTACTGAATACACTTCTGTGCCTTCTAGTCCTCCACTTTCTTAGCTTGGAACACCACTTAGGGATCTGAAGTCTGTTCAAAATTTCCTGGTTCCACTAAATTTGAAGAGTGGATTCTGTAAGCAATCAGTGAAATGACAATCTTTACTTCATATTTTTCATCTTGATATTTTCCTAGATTAAAATTGTATGTTCGTTTGCTATCATTCAACCACTCACAAGTTGAATTTTCTGGATCAACAGAATATACCTAAATTTAATTAGATTGTTCGGCTGAATATCAAGTAATGCTTTAAAAATATAGATTGTTCAGTGAGTTTCCTGCTGCCAGAGAAAACATTACTAAGCGGCTCCTCTAGATAAGTTTGGCTGGAGTATGGCACCTGGGAGCTGCCTCTCTTAACTCGGGAACATCCTCAGCTGATTCATTTCTTCCCACGAAAGCTTCTCATAAAAATTATAATAGACCTGGAGGGAACTGGGGTTATTAATATCATCTCATGGGTTTATGTAAGTTTGCAAAAGTAAAATACCTCAAAGTCAAGTGAAATAGAACCATCTGTTTTTACTCTGATTGCCTCTATACCACACTCCTATCATGCTGAAAATGTCGAGGTGGCTGTGGAATTTTTTAGGTTTAACTAAATAGAGACTGAGTTGGAAATATAACATTTTAACTGCAATTTGCATATACATTTTGAATGTTTCAATAAAACAAGTTAGAAATGACAGATCCCAATTTTTCTCATATAGAAGGGGAAACATTTACTAGGGGAAATATATCTCGATATTCTTTTTCATATCTTTAAATTTATTTATTAAATAAATGAGAAAAATTATAATTAATAAAACATGAAGCTTGAGGGCCAAAAGTATGATGATGGAAGATGATTTGACTTTGGGTGGTGGGCATACAATGCAATATGCAGATGTATCATTTATCATGTATCATGTATCATAGACATGTACACTTGAAACCTACATAATCTTATTAACCAATATCACACCAATAAATTTAGTTTAAAAAATTAAATTTAAAACAGGAAAATATAAAGCAAAAGACATAAAGATGAGTAATGTAACCAATAGTAATTAGTATGTCATTGAAAAGTAAATTTTAACATAAGTATCAATTTATACCAAAAGCAATAATTCATTAAGAAAAAGATAAATTTATTAGAAAAGTAATGAATAGACTTAGATTACTTGATAACCCAAATAATGAAGAGCAACAAATTTTATGAGTACATTGGAAAAATATTTTAAATTCTTTCTCACTTGACAAGAAATATTAATATGCATGAGCATATATGGATATTTGTAAAATTACCTAGAATGCTTGTTAAAATACAAGTAGCTGGTTTCTACCCCTCAGAGTTTCTGAAGCAGTAGCTCAGAGCAGGTGGGGAGCTGGGAAGGAGAGAACTTGCATTTCTAATTCATTCCTGAGTGATGCTTGATGCTGCTGATTCAGGGGCCATTAGAGAACCACCGATTCTTTTAGATAATAATCTTACATGTCTTCTTTTTTTTCCTTTTGCTTTTATTGTGGTAAACTTAGTGGCCTGTTCCATACTTTAAAAACAACTGGCTGTCAATAAATATTGTCTTACACTAATAGTGACAATATTCTGGTTGTCTGTTATTTTTTTATTGTTGTTCAGATACAGTTGTCCTGCCATTTTCCCCATTGCTCTCCCCTACACTGTCCCCCCAAATCCCACAGTAAATCATCCCCATTGTCCATGTCCAGAGGCCTCTATTCATGCTCCTTGTCTCACCACTTCCCCTTTTTTCTTTTAATGTTTTATTGATTATGCTATTACAGTTGTCCCATATTTTTCTCCCCTTTATCCCCCTCTGTCCTGTACCCCACTCCCACCATCATTCCTCCACCTTAGTTCGTGTCCATGGGTCATACATATAAGTTCTTTGGCTTCTCCATTTCCCATAATATTCTTAACCTCCCCCTCTCTATTTCATACCTACCATTTGTGCTTCTTATGCCCTGTACCTTTTCCCTCATTCTCCCTCCTCCCCCTCCCTGCTGATACCCTCCATGTGATCTCTATTTCTGGAAATCTGTCCCTGTTCTAGTGGTTTGCTTAGTTTGTTTTTGTTTTTAGATTCAGTTATTGATAGTTGTGAGTTTGTTGTCATTTTGTTGTTCATATTTTTTATCTTCTTTTTCTTAGATAAGTCTCTTTAACATTTCATATAATAAGGGCTTGGTGATAATGACCTCCTTCAACTTGACCTTATCTGGGAAGCACTTTATCTGCCCTTCCTTTTTAAATGATAACTTTGCTGCGTCAAGTAATCTTGGATGTAGGTCTTTGCCTTCCATGACTTTGAATACTTCTTTCAGCCCTTTCTTGCCTGTGAGGTTTCTGTTGAGAGATCAGCTGATAGACTTACGGGAACTGCTTTGTAGGTAACTATCTCCTTTTCTCTTGCTCCTTTTAAGATTCTGTCCTTATCTTTAACCTTGGGTAATGTAATTATGATGTGCCTTGGGGTGTGCTTCCTTGGGTTCAAGGTTCAATTTTGGGGAGATTTTCTGAGTTTCCTGGACTTCCTGGAAGTTTATTTCCTTTGCCAGATTAGGGAAGTTCTCCTTCATTATGTTTTCAAATAAGTTTTCAATTTCTTGCTCTTCCTCTTCTCATTCTGACAGCCCTAGGATTCGGATGTTGGAATGTTAAAGTTGTCTCAGAGGTTCCTAAGTTTCTCCTTGTTTGTTTTTTGAATTCTTGTTTCTTCATTCTGTTCTGGTTGAATGTTTCTTTCTTCCTTTTGCTCTAAACCATTGATTTCAGTCCCAGTTTCCTTCCCTTCACTGTTTCCCTTCATTTCACATCTCATAGCCTTCACTTTTTCCTCTATTTTGCAACAATACTCAACAATTTCTGTGATCATGCTGATTACCAGTGTTTTGACTCTGCATCTGATAGATAGGCTATTTCTTGATTGTTTTGACTCTGCATCTGATAGATAGGCTATTTCTTGTATTTTTTCTGGAACTTTGATCTGTTCTTTCATTCGGGCAATGTTTTTGTTTGTTTGTTTGTTTGTTTGTTTTTTGTCTCAGCATACCTGTTACATAGTAAGGGACAGAGCCTTGGGTATTTGCCCTGGAATGGCAACTCATTTTGCTGCATTGTGGCACTGTATGTGGGGAGGGGTTCCAGAGGGAAAAATGGCACTTGCTCAGCTCTCAGTTGACTTTCAGACCCTTACTCTGCTACACACAAGAAAATTGGGCCCTTTTGGTGCTGATTCCCACATGGGTGGATTTTTATACATTCTTGGACCCTATGGGTCTCTCCAATGAGCTCTCCTGTGAGTCTTGGAGTTTCTCCCATCACCTCAACCCCCACAGGTTTTTTTGGTCTGAGGTTTTGAGGCTTTATTTCCCTGCACTGGATCCCTGGGTTGTGTGGTCTGTCTCTTTCCCCAGTTGTTCCTCCCAGTTCTTCCCCACACAAATGTGGGACCACCCACTCTGCCAGCCACCACATCACCTGGTCCTCCAGCCGCCTCCTGAGAGTTCTCTACACCACTGCTGCCTGTGTCCACCCCTCCTACAGGTCTGGTGAATGTTTCTTCTTTAACTCCTTGGTTGTTGGATTTCCATACAGTTCTATTTTCTATCAGTTCTGATGATATTTTTGTTTTTAAATTTGTTGTCCTTCTTTTGGTTGTGTGAGGAGGCAAAGTATATCTACCTGCACCTCTGTCTTGGCCAGAAGTCTCTGCCATTCCCCTTCTTTCCACTATTATCCACCTCCCTTCTCCGCTCTGGTCACTGTCAGTTTGTTCTTTATTTCCAAGTCTCTGGTTCTATTTTGCTCATTTGTTTGTTTTGTTGATTAGGTTCCACTTATAAGTGAGATCATATGGTATTTGTCTTTAACCTGTTTCTGTTATTTATTCTTTGCTTTTTTTCATAGAAATTATTGTTTTTAGAATATTTTTACTACCACATGTTATCCTATATCAATTAATTTCTGACCTTAATGGATGCATATTTGAATTCTGATGAATTCAGATGGAAAATTACTCCCATGTTCAACATTTTCAAGAGTTTATATAAACCACTTAAAATTTTTTTAGTTCAAATGATAAAACAAAACCTGAAAGTCATTGCATAATGAAAGACCTTGTTATTTTCAATATGGTCACAATGATCATATGACCTAGTATGACTATTAAGTTTCCTGAGGGGGTGGTTATATTTTATGAAACTGAGGTTTGGTTAACTGTTCCAGAAAACCCACAGGAGTGAGTGAATTTAGAGCATGCAAGTCATTTTTACTTAGTTGACAAGGTGATAATTGATTCTAGATTACTTGGCACATGTAACTGTCCCTGGCAAATTTCTGAGTTCTACCAGATGTTGGGCACTGTTTTTGGAAAGGTTGTGGACAGCTTCTTATGAGTGGTGTGTCACTCCAGTGCTTCAGGGAAGCAAAAGCTTCATGTTTCATTTCATCAGAATGTGATTCCTTGGGCATCCCTGTCTTATACAGTGCATTTCTTGCTCTCTTGTGGGAACAGAAACTAATTCATTGATCTGTGCAGTGGTTGCATGTCATTGATTTAAACCTAAAACTATAATTTAAGTAGATTTAAGTAAAAACTCAACTCCTTCTACCACAAATTAATTTTCTGTTTTTTCATCTTTAATTTTACACATGAAATGTAACAAAAAGACTCTCTATGTTTTATAAAAGACATGAGAAATGTTTAGTGACTCTTTAATGGAAAAAATGCAGACTGCCTCACTTGCAACAAAGTTCCTTCCAGATATGGGATTAAATATGATTATTGCTTTTAAAATGGGCTTTTAAGACACAAGTAAGGAACTTCCACTTCTGGGAAGATGAAGTCTACATACTCTTCCCTATTCCTTCTGCTACATACAACTAAACATCTGGGCATTATATGTAAAACAAACAAACAAAAAACTCTGGAAGACAGAGAAGAAGACAGACAAGGTAGAGACCTCAATATTCAAGCAACTGTATGGTGATGAGTTTCCTGAGGTTTTTTCAGTGTGTGTGTGTGTGTGTGTGTGTGTGTGTGTGTTTGTCTGAAGTATCTACAGACTTGAAGCTAATGAAGCTAGCTACCTGGGGATGCCAATGAACGGAGACCAAGTAAATAAATAAATGAAGTCGCAATAAAATCTGCTCTCTCAGCCAAAAGACCAACTGAGGGACTTTCTAGAAAAACAGAAAATTGTTAGAGAATAACCACCTGACTTTAGACAAGCACAGCAAAATAAAGTATAAACTTTAAATAAGTGGTTAATTAATTACTATTCTAATGTAGAATGTGATAATAGGACAAACTGGGTATGTAGTATCTGGTGACTCTGTACTACCTTCTCAAATACGAAGCATTCTGTTAAAATAAAATCTTTTTAAAAATAAGAAAGGAGTTGATATTACTAATTAAAACCTATTTAAAAGTCAAATCTGGATTTCCTAATGATAACTTCTTGCAAACAACTTACAAAGGTTGAAGGTCCCTATGGTAAATGATGATCTTATTGTACCTGTGCAAATAGGAAGGCCAAATATAGTAAGAGTGAGATCACCATTATTTTGAGTAAGAATCTTCTCTCTCTCTCTCTTTGTCTAACTATCTCATTTTTTTCCCAGATTATCTTTGATCAGAGTAGTGGGGTACAACTGCAGAGATAAATTTTATTTCAGTGAAAAACTGCACACCTTTCTGAGTTATCAGATTCTGGCCCTGCTCATTGTCTTTCAATCATTTTGTACCTCTTTGTAAAGTGCAGGTAGCTGATGGATATGCAAACTCAGTCTTGTTTTGTTGAGATTGATTTAACTGGCTTCTTTTCTCCACTGCAGAAAAAAATAGTTTCATTACCTATCTATAAATTGGACTGAATCCTACTCACTTGTTGCACAGATTGTCAGCCCTTACACAATTTCTGATTCTTTCAGTTTCCTTCACTAACTGACTGTCGTTTCCAGGTTTTCTTCCTCCCCGCTGATTTGGTATCACAGAGAACAAAAACTTGACTGCATGGGTTCTTGTGGAGACGCTATCTTACCTTGTTGCTGGCCTTCCCTGCAGGATCTGAGAAAGCACTGTGAGCTCAAGCCTAACACATGATATGCCCCCTGAAGGACTGACTATGCGTGGCTGATTCATGCTGGGACAGTTGCTGTCTGGGCGTGCAGTCCGGGCAGCCACACAGGGCCTTGCCCTCGGAAGGACTTCGGCTCTAATGCTCTGTTGTTGCCATCTTGAAATTTTTGATAATTTTTGAACAAAAGGGCCTGCATTTTCATTTTGCACTGGGCAATGCAAATTATATAGCTGGTTCTGCTTGTGAATTCTACAGTGGTATTTATGGTAAGAGCTTTTTGTGATGAATAACAATACCGCTCTGTCAGAAAAGCGAGAGTAAATGCTTGTTAAATAAAGTCTGATCATATTTCTTAATCATCAGTGTTTTAAACCTGCAGTGTAAATCATACTTATACTGGCACTGCTATGATGTTATAAACGTAAAGACGAATATGACTCCAGCCAAACAGGCATTATGAAAGGTCCCGATCAAAGGGCACACGCCCAGCTCACTCACTGTGATAAGCGATATAAGATAATCGCTGCTCGCGGAGAAGGTTGCTAGTCAGGTGCAGCGTATGTTGGAATCTCCAAATTTCCTTTCTTCCCACCTGTCCTCTTGTGTTTTCCTTCATGAACTCAGTCCCTCCCATTTCAAATCTGTTTCAGTGGAAAAGTCTTATATGTCATTTTCACCTGTAATAATTTTTTGCCAATTAATAGCTCATTCTGGAATACTTTTATTTTGTTAACTCACTTCTAATTTTGAAATACAACATCCTCCCCAGTAAAGAAATTATAAACACCAGATTTGAAATGACAGAGAGTTTCCTAAGGTTTCTGAACTTGTTAATATATGTAAGGTCTAGACATACTATTAAACGAAATATTTATAAAATGGCAGCACTTTTTCAAAGAGATATTTGCCCTGGTTTACTTAAATTAAAAATTATATATGTTATAAAAGAAAGCTTAATTCATATGTTCCTAATATAGTTTGACTTAAATTAATAAAAATTGTTCTGATTTCCAAACTTCTAGATTTTTCCTTTATAAGTTTTGTTTGTTTTGTTTAGTTATAAATGAGTATTGCAAAGGTTTAGACTGGGATAAGCAATTTGAATTATAAATCTGTCTGTAATGGGTTGCCTTACCCAATTCACAAAAATATATATTACTCCACTCTTAGGTACCTCTAAAAAGGCAGGGAGAGGGGGCAAATGTCTGAATTTATAATATGACTATTGGCATATTGTCCCTATCTGATCTATATTAGCTATATTTGTGCTAAAGTAGTAAACTACCAATAAAATACCTAAGTACATGTGACAACATTTGCTTACTAAGCTGTTCTTGGAGAAGGAACATCCGTCTAGGAAATGGATGGTCTCTGATCTCAGGCCATCTCCTACTGTTCCAAAGCTCAGGTTCACTTATACATTAACCCTGGCTCATGCCTGATAGAGCTTATCTAAAAAGGAACTGAAGGCATTTTATACTTCTGTAGATCTTTACCTCAGATAAGTTTAAATATTGCATTTCAGTAGCTCTTTGAAAAAATAAAGGCGTTTGTGATGTTAGAAATCAAAACACTAAAAGTTTCTACATTCATCACCTCTTTGATTCTCCTGTTTTTCAACCTTTTCAAAGATGACTTCATCCTTTTTCTTAATGTACCTGTGCCCTGATAGAAATACCATTACTCCTAGCAAGGATGTTTACTAAAAGAAAACATCCTGTCTTTTTCTCCCATAAGAAAGTATTGCGACACATTAGTCCTAAAGAGTTAAATAAAATAATTTCTTTCTAATGTCCATGTCATGACATGTATTTCAGCTCCATTTTTAGTATTAATATGTAATCTATCCTTCCAGTGACTTCAATGGGAAATGTATGTAAAATGTATTTGAAGAGAAAATTGTACCAGAGGTTGATAAACATTTCAGAGATAAAGGTCAATCAGAATGATCAGTGAGATCTATATCTTCACTATTCAATGACATTAAATGCACACATCAAGGTTATGCAATGATTTTTCTAGTGTATCAGGTACTTCACACTAGTCTGTTTCTCCAGGTAAGATCTCCTAGATATACAAAGCATACAGTCAGAATACCACTAGATGGCGCCAGGAGCATCTAAAATAGTTGAGTACCACACACAAGTGTACGGAAATATTCCTGAATTTCAGCATGTCCTTAAATCGCAGAATATTCCATGTCTGAAAGAAAGGGCATTTTTAAAAATTGCCTTTGCATATTTTTATATATCTCTTCGTAGAAATTCTTTCCTTTCAATGTTAAAAATATCGCAGAATTCCATTGGAAACTACATTTTTTACCCATTTAAGCATCACCATCGCTTTTAAAACTGGTTTTCCTTCTTTGGTTATGAACCATTTAGTCCCTTAAAAGCTTACTTTTTCAGAATGTATAAATGGCTATGAGAAAATTAGAAACAGTGGCTGGTAAGAGGTTGTCACAAGCATAGATTCGTGATATACAGTCTTTCCTATAAGCCAGCCGGGCACCTGCTCAGCTGAGCTGCTCACCTGGTCTGCTGAGCAGCCCAGCAACAAGGAATAGACAAGAGTCACACAAGGTGACTATGCTATTCACTCAGCTTTTACTGAATGCAGGTTCACTCAACATACATTAATGTCCTACTCACACTCTAACTAAGAGAAATATCATACACACAGAGCAATCAATGGGGGATAATGAACCCTATTTCCAGAGTCTCCATCAGCAGGTCCATGAGACAGCACAGTGGGTAAGGGAGTCATTAGCGTCTTGAAGGAAGGATCCCCAGAGCCAGGTGGGCAGCAGGGCAGACAAAGTCCTCAGTCCAGCGGGGCAGGGTCTCCAGCAGCCAATGCCCAGGGGGATCAGCATGGCAAGGAGCAGCACTTGGGTGTGTGGAGCTGGGCTGTCTCAGCAGTGGTCTGGAGCCTGCCCCAGTTATACCTTGAAAGTAATATCCTCCACCCTTCTGGGTCTTTTCAATAAGTGTCTTGGCACCCACGGTGCCAAGTGGGGAATTTGCCCAGGGGCCTATGGGTGGTACATGGTTGTTCTGCTTGGCAACCCAGATGGCAAGTGTGGAATTTTCCCAGGAGCCTGTCTGTGAGTGGTTCCATTCCCTGCAGGCATGGCTGTTCTGATCACATGTGTGCAGACAGCTCGGGTGTGTCTCCTGGGCAGATGTGTCTAGCGTGACTAAGGTATTTTATGCTATCTTGACTGAACCAATGCCATTTTATTGGTCTTGCTCGCCACAAAGTTAAAGTACCTCATCTAAAGACAGATAAACAAGCTGATGGTAACACTGAGTCTGACTTTGAGCCTACATAATCAAGAATCATGAAGTTATAATAGTTTTTCTGACTCTAAGGCATTGGATGAAGCAGTGAAATGCACTGAAAAATTATTACCTCAAATAGAGTAGAATCCTTCATTTTGCTGATGATGGACACAGTTTCTAATTTCCAGACTGCTGACCCATCTTTCAATAGTTGAGCTTATTGGTACATAATTTACACTAGTCTATAGGACAGATCTTTTCTCACTTATTGTTTAATTAAAGTATCATTGTTATGGGTAACATGAATGTGAAGGACTAGATGTTAAGAGGGCTGGCATGGGCTTCCCTTTTGTACAGGTGGAAGGATAGACTGAGGAGTGGAGCCTGGAGGGAAATCACAGAGACATACCTACACAGTTGAGCCCAGAGTGATGTTCAGGACAATGAAAAACTTTACATTATCATTTGCAGGTGGCTCTTAGACAGATGATCTCTCATAGTTGGTCCTTGGTGAGTGGGCGGCGGGGGGTTGGTGTTGCAATGGCTTAAGGCCAAATACTTTGGACACAAATGGGTTTTTATTTACTAAGACCTCCTTACATTTGCACAGAGTTGTTCAGGAAGGAGATATTTTCTGATCAAATAAGTCAAATAATTAAAACCTTATATTGGTTATCAATCGCAGATCTTTATTTTGATTCAATTGCTCATTTATCTCTATATTTACTTAATAGTCTGAATTTTGGGTTGTACAAAGGATATTCAAAGCAGTGAAAATGTTTTAAATAGGTGTTATGCAAAGTTTCATTTTTTTTTTATTGTTGTACAATATTCCATTGTGTATGTATAGGACATCTTTGTCCATTCATCTACTGATGGACACCTGGGTCGCTTCCAGATCTCGGTTGCCGTAAATCATGCTGCAGTGAACATAGGGTGCATGGATCTTTTCAGATTAGAAGCATTGCTGAGTTGCATGATACATCTATTGGCAACAACGTGGGTGGATCTAGAAGGTGTCATGGTAAGTGAACTAAGTCAGGCAGGGAAACACAAATATCACATGGGTTCACTTGTACATGGAATCTTAAAACAAAACAAAACAAAACAGAATCAGACTCATAGAAACAGACCAAAGGGATGGTTTATAGAAGGGACAGGTAGAGGATAGGCAACAAGGGGGAGGAGAATAAACATATTGTGATATGTTTGCCTGGTGACAGATATAACTAGAATTAGTGGGGTGATCACAGTGTAAGATATAAAAATGTCAAATCACTATATTGTACACCAAAAATTAATATTAGCAATATAAAATTATATACCAACTGTCATTAAAGATAAAGTAAATTATGCAAAAGAAGAGAAAAAATAGGTTTTATGCATTCAGTTGATTCCTGGAAAAAATCTGCCATTTTGGAATAAAAAAGCAAATGAATAAACATCTTTTATAATATTAGTAGGCCTCAGCAATACATACCAAATAGGTAGAAGGCACAGATGTATATGTCTTGAGGAGTGAGTTCTAAATTTATAGATTGTTTACAGATTTCAAAAAATAGCTTTGAAAGCATATCAGATATTGAAAAAGCATGCAACTCTAACAGATGTGTGATCCTGAGTGGGATAATAACACCTCTGAGCCCCAGCTCCTTGTCTCTGAAATGGGGATACTACCTACCTTAAAAGGACTAGGAAAATTTAGATATCAAGCTCTGTCCAACACTTATCAGAAGTTCAGCCAAGGTAAGTTTCTCCCAACTCTCCACATCAGTCTGAGTGGGGTGTCATCTAAATGGGGAGGGGTACCTTTGGGCGGTGTGGCTCAGTTGGTTGGAGCATCAACTATAGACTGAAATGTGAGGGTTCTATTCCAAGTCAGGGCACATACTCAGATTGTGGGTTCAATAGTCTCTTGCTCTCGTGCTCTCTCTCTCTCTCATTCTTTCTTTATTTTTCTTTTTTTAAATTTTTTTATTTTTTCCAATTTTATTTTAATGATTGTTCAAGTACAGTTTTCTCCCCTTTACTCCCAATTCATTCTTTCTCTAATGAAAAAAAAATGTCCTTGGGTGAGGATAAATAATAAATAAATAAATAAATAAATAAATAAATAAAATGGGCAGACATACACTAAATTAACAGCATTTGAAAATAATAAAAGAATCTATTTATCAGTGGGTAGATTGGCATTGGTAGATTGGGTAAAATGGAGTGATGTAAATTTCTTTAAAAACTTTTTTTAAAATATTCTTTTTTTAAAAAAAATTATTTATTTATTTTTAGAGAGGGAAGGGAGGGAGAATGAGAGAGAGAGAGAAACCTCATTGTGAGGTTGCTGGGGACTGTGGCCTGCAACCCAGGCATATACCCTAACCGGGAATCGAACCTGCGATGCTTTGGTTCATAGCCTGTAATCAATCCACTGAGCTACGCCAGCCAGGGCTCTTTAAAAGCTTTTAATTGCCTACTTTTGCTACCTCTGAAGTAGAAGCTATGCAAATGAACTATGTCTGTATCTGTCACAGCCTTTTCTAATGGTTCCATAAGCTGATGGTTTTTTGCCTCCATTTCTTTTACTTGCCTGAAAAGTGAAAAGAAAGGGAAATGCAGCTGCCATTGGCACCTACTTCCCCATACCACACAGGAACTTCCCATCAGTGCTTGATGAGACAAAATGAACCAGGCAATTAAGAAGCTGATTTCGTTGGTGCTATTGCAATAGGCAGAGCAGGCCAGATGAGAAGATGCTCTTGGAAGGGCAGTGTTGCCTTCGAGTTTTCAGGGAGGAGCAGACAAGTTACAGGTAAGGGGATTTACAGTTGGAACTGATTTGCAATCAAAGGAACAGGAAATATTTGTCTCTGTGTCTAGATAGTTTCAGGAGGACAAAGTTCTAAGCTTAGCTCATCACTCAAGAGACCAAGAACAGAAAGTTGGCTATCCGGGAGGGGAAGGTTTTGTGTCTGGCTTTGTCAGCAGCTTTAGGCAAAAGGCAAAGTGTCTGCTTTTGGCCTTATCACAAGTAAACAAGGAAGTCATCTCATCTATGAGTCTTCTGAGAATCATTAGAAAGAGTGAAAAGCTATTCTTATCTAAGTCACAGGCCAGAGGATGGGTCATTTCACTAAGCTGTTTTTCAGGACACAAAATGGTGAGGGATTTCAGAAAACAAGACATGGGAGAGATTTCTCAACCACCACTGTTTTCTGGAAGGACAAGGCTCTGGAAAGTTCCGCATTGTTAATCCTCTCTCCCTTTTTGTTCAGCACAAATGAATATCATTCATTGCTGAACAAAGCAGAGGTAGCCATAAATCTCCTGAGTGAGGTGAACCAGGGTCTAGGAAATACTTTTTTGAGAGTTCTTATTGGAATTGTATCTGCAAAATAACTGAATCATGTATTGAGAGGTAGTGGCACAGGTTACTTTTAGAGTTCTGGAGATCAGATATCTTAAAAGAGAAATGCCTTAAATGAAAAACAAAAATATTAATACAAAAGACTAGATTAAAGCAAAGAGCACAAGTTAAGTCCTGAGAACCTTTGGTCCTGTGGCTTCCAAGAGTTGATGGTTGGAATCTTTTGTTTATGCAATACTGCTCATTGAAGTCAAGATGCCGGTGCTCTCACTGATGCTGTCCAGTTGTGGTTACTTCTCATATAAGGATATGCATGACCCAAGCATTTCACCGGATGTGCTTAGTAGCCCAGACAGCAACTTGTCCAAGGAGAAATCTGGCTCCTGTGTGGTTTGTTGTGGTGATGAGTCTTTCAAGGTGGATATCATGTCATCAGGCTTTATAGCTCACAAGTGTTCCTCCTGATTTGGGGAGTAAAGGCCAGTAACAATGTAATCTAGAGTTTCAGTAAAAGTCTATGCAGTCAGGTGTTTGTTCCCAGTGATGGCAAGTCATGAGGGAGGAAGGAAAGTTGGAAAGGTCAGCCAACTAGTGAAGGAAACTGAAAGAATTGAAAAGTGGGTAAGGGTTGACAATTGTGCAGAGTAACAGTATCCAGTCCAATTTTCATGTAGGTAACAAAACTATTTTTCCACAGCAGACAAGGATGTCAATTAAATCTCAATGAAACAAAACAGTTTACAATTCTGTCACTTACCTACAATTTACAAAGAGGTGCAAAATAGTTCAAAGAAAATGGACGTATTGCTGCATCATGATCCTTATTCATCCTAATCAAAGTTCCACATCCAAAGGACCACCTGCAACCAAACTTCAAATTCTCAACAGCATGCCTTGACTTTCCCTTCTAAGACACAGCCAAAGCTCTGTCAAGTGGCATCTTCTCCTATTTGCCACAATAAGACAAGACAGCTTTGTCTTGTCTATAGGTTTTGAAAGCAATACATTTGAAGAGATGGCATTTGATAATTCAATGGCAAACTTTGTTAGGTTGAGGAGTCAGGCATCTTTAGGTACTACAAATGAAAGGAAGCTTGGATATGAGATGGCCTCAGGAGTTCATCCGGAACTCCTTCCAGGTCTTAAGTCTTAATTTATCTTAGAATTTACAAATTTGAGTCTACACCCAGACTGAGAATTAGATAAGATTTAATGTTTGTATATCATATAAAATTTACTGAATTCTTTTAAAGCTATTGATTCCATTTAGTTAAATTTGTTTCATGATTTTTCAACCTTTTCTATCATGGTTATGAGAAGTAACTCTTCCATTGGGAGCTAATCATCACATTCAAACCAATGAAATTCTGATTTTAAACTTAGGAACCATTTGTTCTGCATTAATTTTATTTAAAAATCAACATAATGTCAGGTACTCCCTGTTTTTTTTTAAATATTCAGCAATATTTTTAAAATTATTTCTGATTCATTGATTTTATAGAAGACTCTTTAAAAATTAGAGTACGTAAGTATACATACTCCCTGATTTCTGTATCTTGCAATTTCTTTAATTAAGATTCTTATTCTAAATTTTGTTTGAAAGGTTTTAGCTAGTTTCTGTTAAAGATAAATATTCATTATTTTTGTGAATAAACCTGTGCAAATTTATGTTAATAGATAAGAGCACAGATAAAACTTTAACACATGGTCAGTGGAGTTCTAGGTACAATGCTTTTTCATATTCTGGGTTCTTCCAGGTTCCTATGTATAAAATGATAGTATATTTTACACAATAACTGGTCATTTCCACCCACTTCAGACCTCATTTACTCTTTTATTAGCTTAATCTTATAGCTTTAATCAAACTCATTTGGCATAGAAATGTGTGACACAGACAGGGAAAACTGATTTTAAAAAGATAAAGGGGGAAAAGATCAGAAAATTAATAAATCAGGGATATCAACATGTAGCTTTTTTAAGACAGATTTTATTTATTTATTTTTAGAGAGAGGGGAAGGGAGGAGAGAAACAGCAATGTGTGGTTGCCTCTCACATGCCCCCTATTGGGGACCTGACCTGCAACCCAGGCGTGTGTCCTGACTGGGAATCAAACCAGCAACTCTTTGGTTCACAGGCCAGCACTTAATCCACTGAGCCACACCAGCCAGGACTTGATATGTAGCTTTTAAACCAAGATATTTTTGAAAGTATTAGAAATAAGAATTAAATTGGTTCCTTCTTGGTATAATCAAAAGCTAAAAAAGTCCATAGGCATTAAAATATCTCTTTTGTTCCCAATGCCTTGCCAATATTGAAAAAAAAAAAAAAACTAAAAAGAAGTATAGCAAGTAGAAAAATTAACAGACCCATTCAGAACTTAAAACCTGCTTTCTGTGATGTTTGGACATCTAAAAACAGCAGTGTGTTACAAGAAGACAATTTCCTTCCTCTACCACAGGCTTTATTATTTGTAGTTATGACTCTATCTGGACAGATGGATTAACAATTCACTTTGGCTTTAAAGTTATCGGTGAGGCACAACTGCAATTGAAATAGTGGAAAGTACTGAGTGGCATTTATGAGGCTTATCTAACCATTGTGCTTGTCTGTAAATGTCAGAACGAGTTACCCTTTAGTATTTCATGTGTACAATCAATACCACTAAAGGATGTTAAACAAACTGGTAACTGTTTAAAAACACATTTCAAAGGTACTTAATATTAGAACTGGCAGTTTCTGCAAAATAATCATCAGAACATTCTTCAGGGAGGTTATTCTACTCTGGCACCCTTGTTTACTCCATTTTCACTGAGAGGTATACTTTTTCTTTCTAATTCTTCTATTGACCTCATTTTTACATGCACAGATCCTATAGGTACAGGTATATACATCTCCATTTATTCAGAAAATATTTTTTGAGTGTCTCATGCTGTGGATACCGTGTTGGGGGCTGGAGATTTAGAGTTCATGATAAAGAGCCGTTCTTGCCCTAATGGAGCGACTAGTCTAGAGAAGGGCAAAGTTACAATACAATGTGGTAAAATGTGATAAAATAGAGAGAGTTCAGTGTGATTTGGGAGCCTCCAGGGCGGGCACCAAACAGCTTCGGGAATGGAAAAAGGAGGAGTCAGGAAAGCTTGTACAATGTAGCAAATGAGGGGGAATGGTGAGTCGGAATAAGGCATGTGGAGGTGGGAAGAGAGGACGGTCGCCAGCAGAAATTAGAATGCCCTACATATTTATAGGCTGTGGCTGAAATCAATCAATGTCAGTTCGTGAGCACTTCCAGAGCAAGAACTCTGATGTATAGAGTTGCTGCCTCGTTCAGGGGTTGGCGTTTAATAGATGCACTACAATGTATTTTTTAGATGATAATTTTATTTGATTAATTTTTTATTGTTGTTCAAGTACAGTTGTCTCCATTTTTCCCCCACCACACCCCCCAAACCCCAGTCATCCCCACCTCTCACCCTTGATTCTACCCCCTTTTGGCTTTGTCCATACCATATGATCTTACCTGTAAGTGGAACTTAATCAACAAAACAAACAAGCAAGCAAAATATAACCAGAGACATTGAAATTAAGAACAAACTGACAGTAACCAGAGGGGACAGGGGAGGGAATATTGGGGAGGTAAGGGGGGAAGGGTTGTCAAGGAACATGTGTAAAGGACTCACGGACAAAGCACCATATTGTTTAATCAAAGAAATAAAGAAAAGATACAGAGAGTTAACTAGAACAAGCTCTAGAAGGAAGACATGAGAGCAGGAAAGAGTAAAAATCAATAGTTTAAAAAGGTGAGAAAATATGTAAAAGACTTTGAGTAAGAAGTTTAAGGAAAATTGGGAATGAAATATAAACAAGTGAAGGGGGAAAAAAAGCAACAGGAAACGTGGTCTGAATGTCCATGCCAAGTCAAACTCATGAGGATGACCACAAAAAGAAATACCTACCAGGCTTTTTTGGCTATCTTATCAAGGCACTAAAGTTCTTTGACGAAGAAAAAAAACAACCTTGCATTGTGACAAGAACAAAGGGTCTCTACAGCATTACTGAATCAAACACTTATTGAGTAAATAGATCTTGATCCTGTTGGAAACCATTGTCCTATTTTTTTATCTTTCAGAAAGGATTTTTCTCTGACATATATTTATGCCATCTGTTTAACCACAAGTAAACAGTCAAATTATTTTGTTTATAACCTCAAACCCAAAAGCTTGTTCAGAACAGAAATATGAACCAGAAAAAAATTACATGGTAAATCAAACCCTCATTTTTGGGGCTGGGACACTATGCAGAGTGGTTTACAATTTGTTCTTTGCAGTGTAAATGAAAACCCCAAGATATTGGCAGGAGAAGGAACCTTTTATTTTCTTTTTAAATGATGTTCTGTATACATGAGAATCAGACTTCACAAATAGAAACTTGCCCATTTTCTAAAAATTTGAAAGAAAAATGACTTTTGAGAAGGTGGTAATTTTTTATAAGTTTATTGATTTTAGAGATAGAGGAAGGGGGGGCGAAAGAGAGAGAAAGAAAGAACCATTGATGTGAGAGAGAAATATCGACCAGTTGGCTCTCATATGTGCCCCAACTGAGGATTGAACCCACAATCTGGGTAGTTGTCCTGACAGGGAATTGAACCCGCAAACTTTAGATGTATGGGGTGATGCTCCACTCAACTGAGCCAACAGGCCAGTGTAAGCAAGTGGTAATTTTTAAATATAAAAAAACGTATTTTTAAAGAGAGAAATGCAAATTAAAACTACACCAAGATGTGACTTCGCACCCATCAGATGGGCAAAACCCCAAAAGTTTGAAAACCCATCCTGCTGGTGAAGCTACATGGAAACAGTGTCCTTAATTGAAACCTGGTAGAACTGCAAAGTGTCAAAACCCTGTGCATATGGAAGTACATTTGATGATACCTTTAAAAAGTACATGTGCACTTAAAGAAAACGATTCTAATGATAAACTACCAAAGTTGAAAATACATATGCATAATTGATTCACTGTCATTTTACTATAATAGCTCAAGAATGGGAATAACTCAAATATCTGATTATGGGACTGGTTGGATACACTATGTTTCATCACACCATAATAGATTATTATGTATCTGTAAAAACAATAATTATAATTTATAAAAATGGATCTTCTATATAGTATAGTTATCTCTGGGATATACTGAATTAAAATAGTAAAATAAAGAAAAAGGATGCATAGTATGCTATTATTTGGCTTACAGGGAGATATGAGAATATTTCTGAATTTTCTTATACTTAAGACAATGGGACAATTACATACATATTTATGTAATTATTGATAAAGACACAAAGGAAATAAGATGAAAGAGAGAGAAGTAATTTTCTTAGCACATATGATATGCTGTAGATTTGACTTTGAAACCATGTAATTATTTTACTTACTCATAAAACAAACATGTTTTAATCCCTAAATATTTAAAGCAAAGTTAAACAAGTGACACTGAACCTGCTGGTGGCATCACTACACCAAGTGATTTTAAAACTCAGTAATTGAACTGTATATTTCTAGTGGTATGTACCAAAAAAAACTTTTAAAGTCTGCAAAAGAATATTAAATTGTGTTTAAGGGACATCCTATTGGCATGGTAGCCTTGTGACCAGTATGTGGGACACGCTAGTCTTATATTTGTGTTGTGGGACAAAGTATATAATTAATAAGGATTTTCACCATCTGAGAAAAGAGATATATATGAAAGACCACAAAAGTGTCCCTGTCTGGCGTGGCTCAGTGGATTGAGTACCAGCCTGAGAACCAAAGGGTCTCTGGTTCAATTCCCAGGCAGGGCACATGCCTGGGTTGCCGGCCAGGTCCCCAGTGGGGGGTGTGCAAGAAGCAACCACACATCAATATTTCTCTTCCTCTCTTTCTCTCTCCCTTCCCCTCTGTCTAAAAATAAGTAAATAAAATCTTATAAAAAGTAAAACTTAAATTAAAAAAAATCATAAAATTCAAGTAAAAAAGTCTCTAGTCCTGTCTTTTATTGGAAGTATTAAGTGCCAGTGTAAACCGTAATGTATCTTATATATAAAAGTTAATGAGCTTAAAGTTAAATTTAGAGAAATTATACAAACTAAAACAAAGAGAGAGAAAAAGGCTAAAAATATAAACAGAACCTAAGTGATCTCCGGAAAAATATAAAGGCAATCTAACATCAAACACAAGTCTAATTGGAGTCTGAGGAAGAAAGGAGAGGATAAAGCAGAAAAAAATATTTAAGTAAATAAAGGCAAACACTTTTCCAAATTCAACTTTTAAAAATGCAACCAGGAATCCAAAATCTCATCAGTCCCCAAGCCAAGATGACCACACCTAAGCAGAGCAGAGTGGAACTGCTGATCCCTAAAGATAAACAGAAAATCTTAGCAGCAGAGAAAAACACATCTTGTTTGTGAGATGATAGTAGGAATAACCACAGACTTTTTATCAGAAATAATGCAGGGTACAAGATAAGTCAATTTTTTTTTTAAAAAAGAAGGTAGAGTCAAAGAAAATAGCCTTGAAAATTGGAGGCAAAACAAAGATATATACAGATAAACAGAAGCTGAGAGAACTTATCATTAACATACTAACATTACAAGAGAAGTTAAATGAAGTACTTTAGACTAAACAAAATACCAAATGGAAATGTGGAAATGAAGGAATTAGGGGCACAGGAAATGGAAAATATACAGGCAACTATAGCAGAATTTTTCTTATTTCTTGATTTTTTTAAAACAACTGACTGTTTAGAGCAAGAATAATAACTCTGTATTTGGAGAGGGTTAAGATATTTAGAAAGAAAATACGTAACAATGGGAAGGAGGGAATAATAAGAAGCATACTGTTGGAATAATTTTACATTATATAAGTGGTGCAGTATTAATTCAAGGTGAACTGAAAGTTAAAGTGTTCATTACAACCTGTAGTAAAACCATATTTTTTCAAAAAAGTTTTAGCCAAAATGCCAATAGATGAGATAATAGACTAGTAAAAGTTCAAATCAAGAAAGGAGAGACATGGTATAATAGATGAAACAAATAGAAAACAAATACTAAGTAGTAGACAAGCCCATATATATGAAGAATTATATTAAATATAAATAAAATAAGAGAAGAAACAGAATAGGTAAATAAAGTAAAATGCCATTAACATATAGATATTATCAGGTTGGATAATAAAGCAAGACAAACTATATACTATTTTTAGACAAGATAAATTTTAAATATGAAGTATAAACAAATCTATCATTACAGTTAGATATTCAACTCACTTGTCTCAGTAATTGACATGACAAACAAATCAATGTCAATACAGAAAATTTAAACACTTTCAATCACTTTCACCTAATTAATATTTTTTAAAAAACTATAGCCCTAATTAGCAGAATATACATGCTTTTTAAGGGCTTACAGAAAAAAATTTATTAAGTGCTTATAGCAGTAAAAAAAAATGTCATAATCAACTATATGAACTTCCACCTAACTAAAACAGAAAAAGAAAAAAATTAAACCCTAAGAAAGAAGTAACTAATGAATGTAGGAATAGAAATGTATGAAATAGAAAACAGAAGAACAATAGAAAATGAATAAAACCAAAAGGTCCTTCTTTGAAAATAACATACAAAAATGTTTAATATTAGTTAATTCTAGAGAAGGGAATTTGTTGGCAGGGTAACAAGAATGGAAGGGAGATTTTTACTATAATAATTTTTACTTCCATTTGAATGTTGAACCATCTTAATGTATTAATTAACTCCAAAACCAAATGAAATTTTCATTTAAAAGTAAAGAAAAAACACTTCTTTGAATCACAGTAATTTGTAGTTCTACCCCTAGCACGTGAGGTGTCTCCCGCAACAGTCCCGCACAAGACAGGTTGAGATGTGATAACAGGATTAGACTCTAGACGGGAGGCAGAATGGTGCAGAGAAATGTCACTACTGTGAATGTCAGGTGCCAAGTTCCGTGGCACAGTGGAGGCAACCCTCAGTGTATGCAAGCCAAACGCGCAGTCTCTTACATGAAAGGTTGTGCCAAACAGGAATTCAGATTCCCCTACCACCCCTGCGTTTCCCTCCACTGCAGCACAGTCCCATCCTCCAGCTCAGTACTACTGCATTTAAACACAGCTGTCTCTTATGCTTCCCCCATCTGACCTCATTTTACCTGATGCTTCAAAATCCCAATCCATCCCTGGCTGGTGTGGTTTGGTGGATTGAGTGCCCGCCTTCGAACCAAACGGTCACTGGTTTGATTCCCAGTCAGGGCACATGCCTGCGTTGTGGGCCAAGTCCACACCGTAGGGGGCACATGAGAGGCAACCACACATTGATATTTCTCTCCCTCTCTTTCTCCCTCCCTTCTCCTCTCTGCAAAAATAAATAAATAAAAACTTTAAAATTCCACTCCACACAGTCAGGGTTAAGAAGGAAGGTGTAGTAGGGTTTAGAAGGAGACAAATAATAGAAGGGAGAGAAGAAAGAAAGTTTCTATGCTCAAATCTGGGAATCTAACCACCCCATTATGATATAATTCACAAGGAAAATTCATTTCTCTTTTCTATACAACCAGCATATAGACAAATCAGAAAATACAGGTCAAGGAGGATATTTAGACCCAATTAGTAAGTATACATTTTTTCTTGAAAATAAATCTTATATCGAATCTCATGTATGCATAGATAATACTGGCCAGTTTACGAAGATTGTGACAGAAGCAAAAGATATGTTAGCACAGGTCTGAGGGACAGGAGACAGTTCTGAAGGGCTTCAAGTTGGCAACTTCAAGTAAATTTTCTCCTCACATATCACTGACACAAAAATATGTGAAACAGATGGTACTGCTTGGCTATTTATAGTTTGTGTTGAAACTTGTTAAAGACAGTTTGGATCATGATTTCACAAATTTATCACCTCTTAACTGAAACATAGAATGGGGGTTTTCTTAGAAAGTGTTAGAAATGCAGCTAATAATATTAGTCCTTGTTTCTTCCTTCTACAGATAAAAAACCTAAAATCAATAATGGCCTTCTGGATGCAAGTGGATATACATAGAAAATTATATACAAAGTTGAGAGATATCCATGTCTATTGAACAAGCAGGTGTACCTTTGGTCTGTGATGGATTAGATAGATAGATGATAGATAGATATAGACAGGTGGATGGATACAGAGAAACATCATACTGCAATGTATCTTTTTCCTTGAATGAGTTGTAGCAGTAAATGAATATAAATCATTGGGATAAAATTTATACATTTAGAAAAGAAGAGCTAATGACAGATTAATGGAAGTTCATAGAAGACAGGAGAAAAAGCAAAGAGTGAATTCCTAGTGCAGATAATTGCTATTCTTCCATTTTTCTTTTCTCTTTACTCTCCTCTTGTTAACCTTCTTCCATCTCTCTGACCCCCTCCCCACTTACTTCCTTTTCCATTTTATTCTTCAAATGACTCAGAGCTCTTTACATGACACATACACAACAATGAAAGCTAAGATAAAAACTGAAACAGTTGTAGCAAAGAGGACAGGTGAATCTGGAAAACAAGTAGAGAATAATTCATACCTGTACCATGAAGAGGTAGAAAGTAGAGGTTGGTAGACTTGCATAG
The DNA here is from genome assembly GCA_004024845.1 of Tonatia bakeri. NCBI lineage: Eukaryota > Metazoa > Chordata > Mammalia > Chiroptera > Phyllostomidae > Tonatia > Tonatia bakeri. The sequence goes on from PVIA01000336.1 coordinate 244,914, forward strand.
GCCAGAAAGTTTCAGCATTTACCCTGGTTGTTTATTGCAGATGTCAGTTTTATCCCCTGTGAAGTTCTCCTCATTGCCAGCCCAAATGGGCACAAATGTAAGTGAGACTGGAGCCAGGTCACGCTGCAGGGAAACGGTGAGGTAGCAGCTGCTGGCCGTGGTGCCTCCAGACACAGGAAGTTAGGGTCTCCCCTCTGCACAGCCTTACGGTCTCCAGGAAGACCAAGCAACTTAGCAGCAGCTGAGAAAAAGGCTAATGAATATTTTAAATGAATGAATAATATCTATATTATATACAAAATATAAATACAGATGTTTTATTATTGTATACTTTATCTAAATCTTCACATTTTGGGAGATAGCTCTATATCTCAAATACTTGTCAGTAAATTTTACTTATGGTATTTTTCTATAGGATGTATTTAAATTATGATATATATAATACATATATGAAAGCATTTTCAGAGACTTCAATTATGTAATTATATAAATTATACAAAATAAGAAAAATATGTGGTGTTAAAGAAATAAGAAATAAGTCCTGGCTGGCATAGCTCAGTGGACTGAGCGTGGGCTGCAAACCAAAGCATCGCAGGTTCGAGTCCCAGTCAGGGCACATGCCTGGGTTGCAGGCAATGGCCCCCAGCAACCGCACGTGGATGTTTCTGTCTCTCTCTTTCTCCCTCCCTTCCCTCTCTAAAAATAAATAAATAAAATCTTTAAAAAAAAGTTCATTCTGCCTTATAATAAAATTACTTCTATGTTAAAAACAATAAGAAATAGATGTGGTGTTAAAGCCTTGTTTATAGACTCTAATTGCTTATTTAATCAAGTGGTCTAGGGAAATGGGCACAGTCTTTATAATCAACATCCCTGAATTCAAAAGTTTGCTCTAACTACTGATAAATGTATGACCTCAGGAAAGAGTTTAAGTTTGCTTGCACCTCAGTGTCTTTCCCTGTAAACAGAGGGATGAGAATAGCAACCACTCAGTTTCTCTGATGACGAAAGGACAGGTTGTACGTGGAAGCACCTGATGCCGAGAAGGGTGTTGAGGGAATGTTGTTATATGTTTTTTCAGAAGCCTGGCCCATGGAAGTGACGCACACTCTCCACCCTCCATCCTTTACATCTCCCATGCATGTTGAATAATAATTTTTCTTTTTTCTTAAAATGTGGATTTTTAAAAGTCCCCACATTTATTTATATGCTCTTGTGTTGTAGGGGACACCACTAACTATTGACCTATGATCATTGTGACAGAAACCACTAAATGTCTCCCAAAATATGTTTCCCTTCTACAACCAACCTTGCAGTTAGTTAAGTATGCTCTTTGACTACATTCTCTCCAGTGCAATGTGAGAAGTGATTATGGGCCACTTCCAAATATAAATCATGTTCCATTAGGCCACTCCTAGCTCTTTTCTTCTTTTGGATCACAGGGATAGTAATCATTAGGCTGTTCCTGAACTTAATATGTTTAGAATGGCATAGGTACCATCAGTCTGGGTCTTAAAATGATTGTGTGGAGAAGAAAAATACCCTAGTAAACAAACAGTTTCACAGGACTGATACATGAATGGTATTTAGCCATTGATGTTTTATGGTCTATTTGTTACAGCAGCCTATCCTAATTAATAAACCAAATGAACCTCAGTATTCATGTCTGTAAAATAAGACAGTTGGACTTGATTACTTCTAAGATCACTTTTTTAAATAATATATTATGATCCTTAACCTTAGGTCAATAAACACATTGTATAAGAATTAGTTTGTTCCAATCTGTAGAGAGCTACACATTAAAGAGAACACTTAAAATTTAGGGGTTAAGAAAAAGTAGAGAAATATGCATAATAATAATATATAAAAGAATCAATGAATCCAAAAGATTAAAAGGGAAAGATTGGGGTGGGAGGAAAGAGAGGGAAAAAGAGACTCCACGGTGTCTAGAATAAGCAGACTTCTGTTTGGCCTGAAGTCTGAAGGCTTCTCAAAGCAAACAGAGGATCGTTGTGCCCACAAAGAACAAGAGCGTGTAGCCTGATAGTTTGACTGAGGGTAGAAGCTGGGCTAAACCAAGGGGGAAAGAAAAGACTTGAGGAAAGCAGACCAGAAATACCCGTGTTCAGGACTGAAATTAAAAACCCCGTTAGAACCACTGCAACCTAAGAATGGCTACTCTGAGTCAGACCAAGCCATCCAGCAGCCCACTTTTCTTATGCCATCGTTGACCTCAAACATGTGCATTCTTTGCCCTTTCTGGTTTTATTACACTCTTTTAAATGCGCAGCAACAAAATGTGCAAAAAAAAAAAAAAAAGTAGAAGCCAAAATCCATGAGAATCTAAACAGTGGTTTTGTAGATAGAATAATGGTTCCAGTTGGCTTCCAAAAGTGTTTGCTTTATCTCAAAGGAGCTGAGAAATGGGGAGAGTTAGGATGTTAATCAAGTGCAGATGACTAGTGTTGACAGCAACTATCAGAGAGAAAGTTAAGGGCAGAGGATCTTCCAAGGAATCAGACGAAGGGCCAAGTCTAGAACCAACAATTTGAGATGCCACATTCAATAATAAAGCAACTTTTTGACTGCTATTATATGCTGGATATTAAAGACTTTTCATGTACTATTTCCTATCTTACCCCAAATAATTTCACTGTCATTTTATAGATTTGAAAACTAAACTATAAACCAGCTAGAGCTGTAACTGACGTGTAATTACAGTGCAATCTATCTTATTCTAATATCTACTTGGATTAGCTACATTAGATTACTAAGCAAAATAGGTCCTGAAGAGTAAAAATCATGCACCTTTAGAACAATCACAAAGGTCAAAGGCTGAGTTTAAAATAAACTTCCAGTCCTGGCTGGTGTAGCTCAGTGGCTTGAGCACCAACCTATAAACCAAAGGGTTGTTGGTTCAATTCCCAGTAAGGGCACATGCCCAGGTGGCCAGCCAGGTTGCTAGTATGGGAAGTATGAGAGGCAACCACACATTGATATTTTTCTCCCTCCCTTTCCCTCTCTCTAAAAATAAATAAATAAAATCTTTTAAAAATAAAATAAACTTTCAAACGTGGGTTTCTTTCTCTTTTCTAGACACAGTCTAAGTTGTCAACAGCAGTTCATAAACTTCTCTTTTTCCAGAGACCTTTCTCTTGTCTCTTCCTGGTACCCACCCTACCAAAGACGAACAATGCATTGACCTTTTAATAATACATTACATTTCCTCTCTCAGTTAAAGCTAGGAGACAAAATCTGTCATTTGCTGGGAATAGGCACGTGAGCTGAAAAACCTGTGTCATCTGGGCAGTTGTAATGGCTATGGACAACATGAGCAGCTCAAAGACGTAGCCTGAAATCCAGGAAGGATGGGCAAAAAGTTACTGAAAGAGAAGGGAGAGAGGAAAGGGAATTCAATGGCCCCTGAGAGTCAGAACATGCCCTCAGATCTTGACTTTCTAGTTCTCACCTCTGGTGTCCTAAACACTTGGCTCTATCTTCTGCCTTTGGGTGCTCTGGGATTCCCCAGGTCCAGAAATTAATTGTCAAATAAATGGAGGCATATGCTCTATTCATTTATTAGAAGGTTCAATGGTGTAAAGATTTCAATTCATCCCAAATTGATTTATAGGTTTAGTATATTCCCAATAAAAAGCTCATCAGTGTTTTGTTTGTTTGTTTGTTTATTATTTATGGAAATGGATAGGTTGGTTCTAAACTGTATATGAAATTCAAAGGCTTAGAATAGCTCAAATAGTAAGAATAAAGCTAGAGGACTCATCCTAACCAATATCAGTAATTAATATAAAGTGACAGTAATCTAAAAGAGAGTGGTATTGGCATAAGGAAAATATAATAAATCAAGGGAAAAGAATAGAGGCTCTAGAAAAGCACTGGCACATAAACAGACATTAATTCATAATAAATGCCACAATACAAAGTTGCTACAGACAATATCCCCCCAAATTCATTTTCTGAAACTTTAATGTGGTGGTATTCAGAGGTAGGGCCTTTGGGAGGTGAGCAGGTCATAAATGTGGAGGCTTCATGAATGGAATTATTGCCGTGATAAAAGAGACCCCAGAGAGATCCCTTGCCACTTCCAGCATGTGAGGACCCAGCAAGACAGGAGTTACCTATGAACTATGAAGTAGGTAGGCTCTCAGCAGATACTGAATCTATCAGCACCTTGATCTTGTACTTCACAGCCTTCAGAGTGGTAAGAAATATATTTATGTTGTGTATAAACCACCCAGAGTTTTCTATTAGAGCATCCCAAACAGGCTAGAACAAGAGTATAACAGTAAGGACGCCGAGCTAACTGCATAACAGTGTGCGCATGGTGTAAAAAGGGCCATGACCCTGCCTCACACCACACTCAGAAATCAGTCCTGGCTGTATAGGGAATGTGAAAGCCAAAACAAAAATCGCCTGAATTTACATAGGAGGGATCTTCATGTCTTCAGGGTAGACAAAGACATCTCAAACAAGTCACACACACACACACACACACACACACACACACACACACACACACGGGTTCTTTAAAAAAGGAGATGTCTAAATGCCATAAAACATGAAAGGGTGCTGAACATCATTATCTGTTAGAGAAAAGCACATTAAAATCAGAGTAAAATGTTACTAAAAAACCACCAGAGTAGCTAAAAACTAAATACACACAAACACAAACTGATAATTTCAAGTGTTGGAAGGATTTGTGAAAAACTGGGATTCTCAATGTATCCCTAAGGCAAGAGAAAATGTGGTCAACCACTTGAATGTTTTGCAGCATCTCCTAAAGTTATACATAAGCTTGACATAGCAATTTTATATACATATATATATATATTATAGATTAGATTATATATATAATCTCCAACAAAAATACGCCAAAATAATAGTCAGTATTCTGCTTGAATGGATCTTGTATGGAGGAGAGTCATTCTTGTGCAACAACTGCAGGGAAGATGAAGACCACGTAACAAAATTCCTGCTTAACTGTTTCTTCTGCTCTGTTTAACATGGTTTCGGACACTGCTTACTGGGCCCTTTGATTCTGCCCAGGATAGTGATTAAGAACAAAAGCCCTGGAGTCACGCTGTCTCAGACCAACCAGTTACCAGCTGAGTTGTTCTTCATCTGCAAAACACAGATAACAGTATCCTTGTACAGTAGACTACACCATTTATAGATTGTTTGGAGAGCTAACTAGTAAATACACTTAGGACAATTTCTAGCACATATATGAAACTAAGTATTATTTTTCTGCAGTTTGATCACAAATATGTGGGGGAACCTCTCAAAAAAACAGAATTATCTTCTGGAGGGTGGGTCCCTTGTATACAGGTTTCTCCTGCTGAGTGAGTGTTCTAGGAACCCATCTGTATCAGTCCACCAGCTGGTGGTGTTGTGAGAGGCTGCCATTGGCTTCAATGTATTTATTTTGAAGTTCAACACGTTTGCCCATTTCATGGTGGGTGATTTATGAGCACACCTGCCCATACCTTGTGAGTATTCAGCAGTTTTTGACAAAAACAGCATGATCCCCCTGCCCCACCCTCCCTATTCATCTGATTTTGCCCTTAAGTGATTTGGTTTTTGTTTTCTCAGATGAAAAAAAGTCCTCAAAGGGAAACAGTTTGCCAATGTGGAAGAAATGAAACAAAAAACAGCATAAGCATTAAGAAGCATCAAAATCTATGAGTTCAAAGACTGTTTTGAGCAGTGGGGAAAAGGTCTCGATAAATGTATTGCATGAGACGGAATGTACTTTGAAAGTGACTGAAATTTAAATGTGTAAGATATATACAATTTTCTTATAAATAAATCCCAGGGACTTTTAGGTCCCCCTCCTATATATGTGTTGATTTTAGAGTGTGGAACATTGATTCCACTTATTCATGCATTCATTCATTGATTCTTGTATGTTCCCTGCCCAGAGATCGAATCCACAACCTTGGCATACCAGGACAACTCTCTAAGCAATGAGTGACCTGGCCAGGGCCTCAGGAATTAATATCTTTTTGATACCCACCATGTGTGTGGGACTGTGCAAGACACTTTACATATGCTGCTTCATTTATTCTACAAAACAGTGCCATGAATTTGGTGCGGCCACCAATATGTTACGGATGTTCAGACAGGCTCAGAGAATTTACATAACTTGCCCATAGATACATAGCTGTGAAGCCTCTTTTTCTAGTCAGTAAACTGACGCAATAATTAAAAAGAAAAAGGAAATGAAAAAGGAATCCTGGCACCCTGCTTTCTCCTTGCCGGCCCCTTTCCTCCTCTGCCCCACCTTCTCTACAATTCACTATGGCCAAATTTGCCTCTAAAATAAAGGTATTTCCATTCCCCCAAACCACACAAATGCCCAAATTGCTTTCTTCTCTCACCAAAAAGGCACCCTTCTTTCATAGTCCTGAGCAAAAGTATATTAATACTCTAGATTTTAAGTAATAATATTTCCTTATTCCATCTTCAAATGCTATGCTCCACCCTACTCCCTCACCCCTACTGCTGATTAAGTTTGCACATGAACTGCCAGGGTGTTATATTGCTTCACCTCTCTCCAATGTTTTCCTGTTTACTATTTAAACTATTATTCAGCTGGATGCTATTCCTTAATCAATTTATTAACTCTTTACCAGACTCATAAAGCTGTGAGTTCTTAAAGCATTCTACCAATCCTTCTTGAAGTTTCTGGGTAAATAGGACAGAGTGACTTCCCTTTATATTTTTAGTATTTCATAAAGATATACTTTTAAAATGTGGCCACTTGATATACCTGAAGATATATGCATAACACTTTATTCAAGTTGCTTTAATAGCTCCTACTGCATTACATTGTGATTTTTTAATCTACATATAGAACTCTTTTCTTCTCCAAGTCACTTTTCTATGCACTTTTATTTCCAGAGTATAGCAATGGCCTGGCACACAGTAACCCTTCAGTAAGCACTATGTTGAATAAATGTGCTCGTAAATGACCATGGTCTTCTAGTAGGCTTTATGTAATATCTGTCCTGCAGCAGTAGCAGTCTGAATCGAGAGGTTGTTGACCCATCTCCAGTCATTCACATGAAACCACCCTCCTCACCTCCCCACCCACAGTGGGAAACAGACACCAAAAACCCTCAGACATGAGCATTTGCTTAGAAATTCCATCTGAGGGTCTTGTAATATTCCCACCCTAAAATGAAATGTTCGCCAGGGTTCATAGCTGCAATCAACAGCGATAATTCTGACTTATTAAGCAAAGAAAAGGAGTTTATTCAAAGCCTATTCAAAAATCTCAAAATTGCTGGGAAGGCTGGGGAACCAGACTTCAGGCTAATTCTCAGGAATAAAAGCCAAAACCTCACAAGAGAATTGGCCTGATGAAAAAACCTGCTGCCACTGCTGCCTCCCTCACTGTTGAGCACTGGAGGAAACTTGGCGGCCGCTGCCCCCTCGATGCTACTTCTGTGCCAGGAGCTCTGCTCTGTTCCCTCTGGCCAGCTGCCCCCCCCACTGCCAAGGCTGGAGTTCAATGCATCCGTTGCCACAGGCCCAAGCCGAAATGGAACCTCTTCTCAAGGACATTGCCTTTCGGTTACTTCTGACAGACACAGCTTTGGCCCAGTGCCTGCGTTTTGTCTGCTGGCAAGTGGGAATGAGAGCAGTGAAGAGGCAGGACCCATTGTCGGGCATTTCCTCAAACACTGAACAGTCTCACAAAGGCGATGGCTGGCTTTTAAAATTACAACTACATTATTACAGACCAATTCAGACTCACTGCTGTGATTTATTAAACTCCATTTTCCTTTCAACACTCAGCTTCAAAATCTTATTTTCCCTAACTCTAGGTGAAATCTTTACTCCGTCATCCAGAAGGGTGTGCTCGGTGGCCAGAACAACCCAGCTGACCTTAGTCTCTGTAGGATCAAGAGATGAGATTAGGTCAGGAATTCTGACCCTATGTCCCTTCTGATAAACAACTTCATATAAAATTGTTTACAGACTGTCCACAGTGTTTGTTAATGAATCATTTGGTTGAAATCAATTAGATGTGATGCAAAAGATCTGCTAAAGAAAGTATGTGCTATTAACTTAGGACAAATATTATTTGTATTTCTCAAAATGAAAATGATCCACCATATAGATTATAATTTCCTTTGTTATAGTTTCTCATTATCGACAGAATGATAGGATGTGTTTGGATTTAGATACACCACACTAAAAGTATCTTTTTGGAAGTGAAACATAGACAGGATCACACTGATGGAAAATATGGAGCTCAGTCATCTTTCAACATCTTGTCCCTTGTAGCCTTTTTTAATAACTTCAAAAATTAGTGATGGCAGTTTCAAGACCCTGGATGTCATAATATCAATGGGTTTTCTTTTGTCTCCATTTGAGTCACACATTTACATGGCCAAACCCAACTCATCAGCTTCTTTCAAAGTATTCCACTTCCAAGCTCCCGAAGTCAAAATGCCTTTTCTTCCCATGTCATTCCTTCCCTTCCCTTCCCTCCCTCCCCTCCCTTCCCTTCCCTCCCTCCCCTCCCTTCCCCTCCCTTCCCTTCCCTTCCCTTCTCCATCATATCTACTGAAACTGTTTCCTCCCCTTCTGTGACTACCAGGTCCTGTATGTTGTCTTATCATTGTACTACATCGCATTGTTCTAACTTCACTTGCCATCCAACTGAGCCAGAGTCCCTTAATCGCATCAAAAATCACCACCATTAGGTAACTCTCACCTTTCTCTTTATCAGCTTCCACACCAAAGCTGCCAGACTTCGCTGCAGAAGGTAAGAAAAGTATGCCTTTGAAATTGTTAAATGTGTGCTTCCTAACTGGGTGTCTGCTCTGCTCCCCCTAATTTGTGTTTACCATTTCTTGTTGATGCGAAGTGGTTTAAAGAAACACCTTCTCTCCTTAAACCCCTTTTATCACTTACCTTGGCTGATGATTTATCTTTTACTCAGTTGAAAGATCACTAGCACAAAAGCCATGCTGCTTTCCCAGAGATAAAATACTGCAAATAATGACAAACTATAAAGTTTGATTGTGTGAAATTGTATTGTGCTGTTCCCATGGCCACAACTCTGGTTTAGGTCCTATTCAAAGGCAAAGTTACCATGAAGCAAATAAATTCCATTTTGAAGCCCTTCATTTGTACCAGTTGCAAGCCCCTGGCAGAAACCTGTGTTCATTTTCTGTTGCTTTGTAACAATGAATATATAGTTTAGTGGCTTAAAACATCACACATTTTATCTCACAGTTTCTTTGGTTCAGGAATCAAGGCATGGCTTAGCTGGGTCCCCTGACTCAAGGTTTCTCATAAGGCTTCAATCAAGTGGTTGGCTGGAGCTGGAATTTTACCTAAAGGCCCAAGCTGAAAAGGATCAATACCCAGACTCATGAGGTTGAGGACAGATTTTCAGTTCCTCAAAGGTCACTGGCCTCGCAGCCTCCTGTTTCAGTTTCTAACCGGCTGTTTGCCAGACGTCAGTTTCATGACCTCTCCAAATGGCAACTTGCTTTATAAAAGCCAGCAAGGGGGACAGTCTTCTAGCAAGATGGCAGTGACCACCTTCATAACTTAGTCCCATTACCGTTGTCACATTTCGTTGTTTAGAAGCATGTCACTAGGCAGCCTGTACTCCAGGGGAAGGGACTACACAGGGGTATAAATACCAGGACATAGGGACCCCTGGGGCCGGTTTTAAAGTGTGCCTGCCACAAGACCCTAACAATGAGTCATATATTTTTATAAAATTTGCAGAGATAAAACATTTTAACTGCAACTGGTTAAAACTGTTATCTCTTTTGATTTCAACATCCCTTCTGCCATTCTCCCCAGCAGTACCCATCCCCCTATGTTGGGAGGGGCATCAGAATGATCATGGAAATTTTGTAATACAGAAAGGAAGAAATAAAGTTGGAGGTTATTTAAAGCATATTTGGTTTGGTGTGTTAAATGGTTCACACTCACAGTTCCTTGTGCAGCATATTTCCTTGTGTGGCCACTTTATTGCTAGTTACTCAGGCATAGGAATGCTTTCCACTTACACAGTTACTACTATGCCGACTCAGCGCGTGTTCCGGCACGGAGCGGAGGTCATGTCTTGACGTGAAAGTGTTCTAGGCTTACAGGACTAGCTAATTAGGGCCGAGACACAAGATTTGAAAGGCCCAGAGCCTGAAGCTAATGTGGGGGAAATTCAACCGTTAGATGTGCCCAGTTACAAACAGAATTTGGTTCTCATCCCCTCTCAGCCGAAACAAGCTCCATCTTGTCAAGAACATATTCAATAATTCAGCATACAGAGTTACCCTCGTAAACGCACAGTTTTTTTTTCCTGAGAGGTAATTTTTGAAGTAAAATCAGTAGGTTTCCTGTACACAAAGTAAAAGCACGTGTTTCTCTGGGTCATTGTGCGTTTCATGTGTTACATCATACTAGAATACATCTTAGTGTGACCTCATCAGTAGCAAGTTAGAAAATTGGAAGAAACTTTTCTAACTTATTGATAATGTTTTTAAACTCTGATTTATCATGTCACATAGAAATGTTCTTTCTGTTCTCTCTACAGAAAATTAGGTTACAACACTATTGTCATTGGAAGAGATAAGTATGCAGCTGAAAAATGTAAGAAAATGACATTATGAATACATGTCAGCTTAATTTTAAAAATTTGATGGGGGATAAATGGTAATGAAAAAATTCAATAAAATAAATAAAATGTTAAAAAATAAAAGTTTAACATTTTTCTGGATTTTCATGTTTATGGTATTTATTAGCTTTTTAAAGTATATGATTTTTTCCCTTTAAACAAGTGTTCACTTTAATGCTTGATTTTGTATTACTTTAGCGTCCAACTCTATAAGCTAGCTCCAGGCTCCACAGAAACTGGATCAGCCCTTTTTGGCCTCCACTGGCCTGCACTGGTCTCGTGTACCAACTTCCTAAATTATCTTCCTCACCTCAACCCATTACACCCGCCACTACCCAACAGTTTTCAAGGATACGCTGTGACCCCATCATTACCCTGTTGAACAAGTTTTCACTGTCTCTCCATCATAATCATTGTCTAAACCCTTCAGTCTAGCAAATGCAGGTCCCAGTATAATTTTTAGTTTTATTGTTAACAACTCCCTGGTTTTTTCTGTTGTGTTTTGTTTTGTTTTTCTGCCAGCTTGGCTACTTGCTATTATAATAACATCACTTTGGGTCCTTTCTCTCCTTGTTTTTCCTTGACTCACATTTTTATTTCTCAAAACTCTACTCATTTATTAAGACCTCCTGCAAATGTTTCCTGCAGGAACTTCCTCTGCTCTCTGAGACTATGATAGTCCTTCCCACATTCCGAATGCCTACAGCACTCTCATTGTTCTTATATTTTATCATTACATGTTGTATTTGTATCACTCAATTTTTTAAAATTTTATTCTACTTGTAATCCTAAATGATCTGAGAAAAAATTTACTTCTTTTCCATCATTGTGAACTCTCTAGAACCTCTTAAATTATACTTGTAAAACAAAAAATGTATTAGTTTTGAATGATTGGATGAATGAATAATGCAGTATTTGACTCAGTAACAGATGAATCTATCCAAATGCTACCTCACTGTTCCTTCATAATAAATAATCATTTACTGAGGCCACCCTATGTCATTGATAGGAATTAAAAAATGGCAAAACAACAACAAAAATGCATTGAGTAGCATTTTTGTGGGGCAAACATGAATCCAAGAATCCTGTAAATTAATATAAAATTTAATCTTTGGTGGGGCCTCTGCAATAAGGTTAACTTGGGCTACGAGAGAGTACAATGGGTGATTCAACCTGTCAGCACAACTTCATGTGCAGTCCCCAGGATAGCCCAGAAGATGCAGCTCCATGTCATTATCTTCTGTAAGAAAACAACTAAATTATATGGAATTTCACATAGCCACTACACAATGTTTAATTCCTTAATTAATGATTAATTTGATCTTGAAAACTACAAGATTAGATCAATGGTTTGTCCCTTATTTCTGAAAGTCAGCACATTCTTGGTGCTGCTATCTGAGGGCATGAGTGAAACTGAGAAGCCCCAAGGGGAGGCTCAATCCTTTCCCAGGTACAGTATTCCCTTTATCGGAAACTGTGACTGTTGGTAGCTGAGCCTATCCTGTCTGCGGTGCTCTCTTAGTCTGTCAGCCTCTGTCCACTGCCTTTGCTTGCACGATTTGGCCCATCCTGCATCCTCCAAACAGTACGTTGTCTGCTGCTGGGGTTCCCAGATTAGAGGTTAAAGGTTGAATTCTGTACCCCCAAGAAATAACCACTGGGGGCCTAATTCCCCAATACCACAGACTGCACCTTTATTTAGAGATAGCTTTACAGAAGTAATCAAGTTGAAAAGAAATCATTGGGGTGAGCCCTAATCCAGTATGAACGGTGTTCTTACAGAAAGGGGAAATTTGGACACACAGACAGACAAGCACAGAGGAAAGAAGTGAAGACCCAGGGAGGGTGCCAGCTATATGCAAGCAGTGCCTGAGCCCACCAGGAGCTAGAGAGGCACAGCCCTCAGAAGAATCCAATCCCGCCAACATCTTGATCTTGGACTTCTGGCCTCCAGAACTGAGAGACAGATTTCTTGCTTTAGCCACTTAGTTTGTGGTATTTTGTTACTGTAGCACTAGCAAACTAATAGGGTATATTTCCATGGAAAAATTTATACCAAACTAATGCCTCCAGGTTGTGTATCCTGTAGGACTTATTACCTCTCTAGGACTATTTACATTTTAAGCTTAAACTCAAGTTCTGAAAGAGCCCCTGGAGTCTAAATGCTATTCAGCCATAAAAAAACAAACAAACAAAAAACAAAACGAATCACTGAAAGCCATCTTGATATGAACATTTCTTTTCTGCAACTGCCTTAACTTCACCAGGCAAGTCTGGTGAGGACTTTCTCATTTTCTGTCTGCTACCACTGACAGAATTAAGAGTGAGTGTAGCTGTTACACCCTCAAGCACAATGAATGAAGCCAAAAAAACACTCATGAGCCGAGAATCAAAGAAAAATGTGCCAGGAACACAATGTAGTTTTGTATTAAAGTCTCTTAATGCTCGAGTTACTACCATATTTACTTTAGCGATTGAACAAACCTTTGTATGTCCTGACTCACTGGGAAAGGCATTTTAAAATTCTTCCAAATGGCTGTTCCCTGTGAAGGAGTGACTACAAACTAAATAATTTCTGTTTCTTTCATCACAGGACAGCAGGAAGGTGCTTTCTCCCATCGGGCACAAAATATGTTCACTAAATAAGAGTAATTTACTCTACATAAGTAGAAATAAAATTTTATAGAGTAAATCCTCCTTTTAAAAATATTTGTTGATGCTCTGGCTGGTGTGGCTCAGTGGATTGAGTGTCCTCCTGGAAAGCAGAAGGTTGCTGGTTCGATTGCTGGTTAGGGCACATGCCTGGGTTACGGGCCAGGTCCCCAGGGGGGGCATACAAAAGGCAACCACACATTGATGTTTCTCTCCCTCTCTTTCTCCCTTCCTCCCCTCTCTCTAAAAATAAATAAAATCTTTTAAAAATTTTTTCAGGTTGGAGAAAAATAGTAAAGAAATGAAATTAAATCATTATAGTTAATCTGCTAAATTATTAAAATCAAGTAGACTGAGTCATGAGAAAATGATTCTGGTTTCATTTTAACTGACTCTGGAAACTTAAACTTTTGAACTTTTTGGTTGTGTACCAATGCTTTAATATGCGTTGACTCCAGAGATACCATTCTTAACAGTTCAGAAAAGAATGCATTACCCAGACTATTGGACATCCTTTTAAAAAAATATTTCATTGTCCATAGGCTATTATAGTTGTCCCATTTTTCCCCTTTGCCCTGCTCCCCACTCCCGCAGGCAATCTCCATACCAATGTCCATGTCCATGGATCATGCATGTATGTTCTTTGGCTAATCCCTTCGCCTTCTTTCAACCAGCCCCATCCTCTCCCCTCCCTTCTTACCACTGTCAGTCTATTCCATGTTTCTATGCCTCTGGTTCTATTTTGCTCACTAGTGAATTTTGTTCATTAGATTGTACTTATAAGTAAGATCATATGCCCTTTGTCTTTCACTGACTGGTTTATTTCACTTAGCATAATAGTTTCTAGTAATAGTACCATTATTTACAATATAGTCAAGATCTAGAAACAAGCTAAATGCCCATCAAGATCTGGAGACAGGCTAAATGCCCATCAGTAGATAAGTGGAGAAAAAAGGTATGGTACATTTATACAATTTAATACTATGCAGCAGTAGAAAAGAAGGAATTCTGACCTGTTGTGACAATTGAATACCTTGAAGACTATTATCATGGACCAATTCAGAGGCTAAGAATACATAACTGAATCTTTTCAAGAATATCCTTTTCCCTACCCTGGCTGGTGTAGCTCAGTGAATTGAGCACTGGACTGCAAAGCAAAGGTTCACCGGTTCGATTCCCACTCAGGCCACATGCCTGGGTTGGAGGCCTGGTCCCCAGTAGGGTGCATGTGAGATGCAACCACACATTGATGTTCCTCCCCCTCTTTTTCTCCATCCCTTCCCCTTTGTCTAAAAATAAAACAAATAAAATATTTTTTTAAAAAAGAATATACTTTTTCCTATAAGAACTTTCAGCTTTTCTTTCTTCTTTGGAATGCTCTGGGTGTTGCTTAGTTTTGTTTTGGTTTACAAATGCTAAGACCTTTGAATAAATCTTTGTCATTTATTACTAGTCAAGTTCCCCCAACTCTTTGACCTCATGCACAAGCACCTGCAATGTATTAAATGTTGGGAATATGCAGGTGAGCAAAAATAGGCACGGTGCCTCTCTCTCAGGGAATTGGCAGACAAAAAGAGGAAATAAAGAGTAAGCACATGGCAAGCTGAGACCACATTTACAATGTAAAATTCCACCTGTTACAAGTTCTTGTAAGAAGTACAAGTTGCAATGAGAGTTGGTAATGGAATTTCACTAATCAAGTTCAGGGAAACCTATGGCGAAGTTGGATACTTTTTCAGTATCTGACATCTCCCTTCCAATATTTACAGAATTTGCATTATAAGCCTTGGTGAGAGTCAGAAACCACCTTCCACTACAGCTGAAAGTGTCAGGTACTTGTTTTCCCAGCTTCTTTTGACTAGCATGCATATGCTTCCCACTCCCCTGTCTGCCCCTCTCTCAAATTGTTGTCGCAGTAATGGTTCCTCTAAAATAACTACTCCATGCAGAAATGGCAGCATTACAAACTCAAGCACACCATGCCACAAGACTATGGGAGAGGACTTTTCTCCAGATCAGTTTCTGAGGGGTGGTTGGCACATTACTCTTGGATGCTGGAGCTTAGTTCTCCAGTCTGCACAAGCATCCCATCTGTGAATTACAAAAATATCTTTTTAACACACTTTTTCCGGCTGAGTTCAGAAAAACTTCTGTTGCTTATAAAGAAAAACCTTGAGTTATACAATTTTCCTGAATCAAGTGCCACTTGAGGGACAGATAGGAGTTAAATGAGAAAATAGGCAAAACCATTCCAAGCAGAGAGAGAATTATGATGAGGGTTACTGTAAGGGCAGGTGTTTAGAGAATGGGGAGAAACCCACAGTGTGAGAGGAACTTGGACACAAAGGGGAAACCATCGGACTACAACACTTTAAAAGTGAAGGAAAACTGAGAGACTTAAGAAATAATTAAGAGGTATTTTTGAGTGTCTAGAACAGGTTGATAGTTTGGTCAGATTGCTAGTTTGGATTCAAAAGATAATGCAGCAGGGGGTGGGTGGGAGTCAAGGCTTGCCTCACTGAGTGAAGGACAATACCACCCACTGATACAGGGAATACTAGAAATGGACCAGGTCTAGGGGTGATTAGGCAGGAGGGGAAATCACGACTTCTGTCGGGGACACATCATGTTTAAGAGATTTTAAACATGTCCAGTAAGAGGTGTCGAGTAGGTAGTTTGCAGCTCAGAGGCGAGGTCTAGACCAGACACATCAATTTGGGAGTCATTGACACACATTTGGTAACAAAGCTGAGATGAGCTCCCCCATTTCCAATGTTTACAGTAGCCAACATCCCCACACTCCCAAACACCTGTTCTAGTACTGTGATCTTCTGCCTTCTTCAAATGATTTTACTTCCTACTTCAAAAACACAACTAAGGCTAAATTCCTCCTTCTTCCTGCTTCCTCCATAATTTTCCTTTGCACATATGCTATTCTCTTTCACAACAGTTTCAGTAGGAGATGTGTGCTGTGCCTGTGCAAAGTTAACACCTCCACCTGAGAGTTAGCCACCGATCTCTGCCTGACTGTTCAAATTTAAGGGAGGACACTGAGAAGCTGATCAGAAACTCTGTGCCCATGAACAGAGCTTGTTGACAGTGAACTTCGCTGTAGGAGTCATCTCAGGTCTGTTTCTTTCTTCTTGGGCTGGTCAAATTAACCTAAAAATGGGTCTCTATCTTCTACCTAGAGCCTTACTGCCATTGATCTAGGAATTAGTGGGGGGAAGAGAGCTGAGTACCTCAACATTCAGGATGTAAACTTTCACTCAATCTCCCTATGTTCAACCTGGTATCCTTGTTCTTAACTGGACCTCTGTTTTGTTCTCCCCAGGGGATAAACCTCCAGTGGGAAGATTCATTCCCTAGCTGTGTATGATTGAGAAGGAGAATTGGGGAACTCGGGGCTCTGAAGGAAACTGTCAGCCAATCCTCTTCTTTTCATCTTGCCCACTTACTGAACATTGAGAGGCTGCTGTAGCTAATTGTTTTTTACCCATCATCCCCTCTGCTGACTTAGCAGTCAGCTTTCTTGGATCTGCTAAGTCACTGACCACTGACTACGGACTGCTTCCAAACTTCCCAAGTTTTGTTCCTGCCATCTTCTGTCACATAAATTATCTGTTCTTGGGGCTTTATGAGTTTTCAAAAACATTTTTGCACTCATCATAACGGGGTCTTCAAAGTGAATGGAGGTAAAAATATGTTCGTTAATTACACCTCACTCCTTTCATCAGAACACATGGAGTAATGTTTCACTCTCAGTCTTTGGTAGTGTAATAAGGAACATTCTTCCACAAACTCATCTCACTTTTCTTACCCATTTTGGCTTCAACTTTGCTGATAACCTTTCCCTGCCTCTGTATACACAGTTAGATTAAGTGCACCACAGTGTGCAGAAAACTCAAACTACGAACTGTGGACTGATGAGGTATATTACAGAAAGAAATTTTCTCTTTGCCATTGGATTAAAGCTTTCAACTATTTTTTTTTCAGGCACACACTGGCGTTATTGCCAAAGGCCCCTTCATTGAGTTCTTATCCTACCATCTAAGCTTAGGTTGGCTGAGTTCTATATTTTTTTTTTATTTATTTATTTTTAGAGAGGGAAGGGAGGGAGGGAGGGAGGGAGGGGGAGAGAGAGAGAGAGAGAGAGAGAGAGAGAGAGAGAAACATCAATGTTTGACATGGCCTGCAACCTAGGCATGTGCCCTGACTGGGAATCGAACCTGCGATGCCTGGTTCGCAGCCCGCGCTCAATCCACTGAGCTATACCAGCCAGGGCTGAGTTCTATATTTTATCATCCTCCAACCCTGAATGCAGATTCCAATTGACCAGCCTATTTCACTAGTGGATAACCCTTGGAATATTTCTGGTCAACCATCTTCCTAAGAACACGTAAGTCTTAAAACATTTTTTTATTTTGACTATTTTTAATGAAAATTATATCTTTCTTGCTTTAGGAAATGGGAATGTTCCAATTATTTTTCTTGGACGCTCGAGGTCATCATTCCAAGCATCAGTTAGAGTATTCCATCTTAATGATAGCTGCTGTTGGCTCAGCTAGGCAGAGGTGGTCTCTCCTCTTTGCCCAGCATTGCAGTTTATGCTTCTGCCCTAATGAGATTACACATTTTTTTTTATATATGTCTATCTCTGCCATTAAACTTTGAGATCCCTAGAGACAAGAGAAAGAGAGGGACTGTCTCCTTTTCATTTGTGTATCGCCTACTCCTAGCTTACTTAGTATCCTCATATAGTAAATGCTCAATAACTATTGGATAAATGAATGGGACTACTATTATATAAAACATAGAGCCAAATGAATAATGAAACTATTCACATAATTGTGGCCATGTAAATACAATATTTAGCTCCGCCTCTTCCCAATCCCACACTATTGCCTGGTGCTCCAAATGCTGGGATTTTCTGGGTCTTGCTTCCTGCTGTGCCCTGTGACAGCTTTCTCTTATGTCACCATCAGCAGCTACTCCTCTATTTTCCTGTCTTCCAAAAATGTGTTAACATCTCTTGCCCACAGTCTTATCACATTCTTTTCTCCTTTTTTTTTTTTTTAGCAGAGATGTAGCAATAAATAACATTAGCAGACAAGATCTTGATAAAAACTACTTGGCATTCACCTTTCTTTACTGGTTTGAATTCTACATTATTCAGAAAGGTCGTGGAGTTGAAAGCACTCTCCATTGCACGGTTAAAGCACCACAAAAGTTTCTTTGACCTTTCAAGCATGAGGAAAGAATTTATTCCTATAGACAATAAAGGGTGTATAAATTTCCTAGCCAAAGGCTTTTAAATCTTTAAAAAAAACAAAACAAGGAAACTGTTGCTAACAGAGAGTTGATTGTATGTCACTAAATAGTTGTTCTCTAATTGCTGTCTCTCATGAAAAGCTTTTGAGATAGGTTCTGCAGTATTACAATGATAATTTTTATAAATTAGAAACCCCAAATCAGAAGCTAAAGAAACTTCCTTAATGTTTTTAACCAAAAAAAAAAAAAATTCAGAGCTGAAAGATTTTCTAAAAGAGAGGGCTTATTGAGCCATTTGCTTGTCAGACAAAGGATCAGGTCCTGGGGCAAGCAGCCTGAGCCAACAGTAGCAGCCACAGGTGGAGAAGACAGTTTACAGCCCCAGAGCTGATGGGGCTCTTTTATGCTACCAGTTTGGGGAAGAAAGATGGAAGTCATTTTGAAAGAACTTATACTGGCTAAAGGGAGTAGGAGTACAACAGGGTACAGCCAAGACAGGGGGCCTAAATGGGGATTTGTAACAGGGTCCAGAACTCAGGGTGTCCAGCAAATATTAGAAAAACATGTGTGTGTGTGTGTGTGTGTGTGTGTGTGTGTGTGTGTGATGTCCTCACCCCCACAAATCTGATCTTGGGCAGGGCCCTTGAGAGTTGTTTTGAATAGCAACAGCTTTGCAGCTAACCTCTGGAACGGTCATTTAACAGATCTATAACCTTTAACTTATTTTATAAATATGTTAAATAGCTGTGGCCAAGCTTTGAGCAAGGGGGATGGGAGTGACTTCAACCCTTGGTGTAACTGAGGGGCAACTCCCTCTGGGTATGGCACCTGCGTGAGAGCTTGGAGATGATTGGCTTACTTACTATGGCAGCCCAGTAAAGCTGGAAGAATACGGGAATGCTGGCAGGTGTAACATTGTGGGAAGAGTTGGAAATGGGGCTGCAGAGGGAGATTGGTGCTGGGATTTAAACCCAGGTGTGGCAGCCATTGGGGTCTATTTGGAGCCCTGCAGCTTTGGTGACAGTTAGAACCATGCAGCTTCAGGGTGCACCCTTTTTGCCATGTGGCTTAGGAAACAGGAGAGACTTTGCCTGGAAGAAAAGGAGTGAAAGGACTCTTGCCAGTGGGCCATGAGAAGGTGCCACATGGTTTTGGATTAACTGGAGATCTCGGCGGCGACACAGCAGATGGTGCTGGAACTGAGGGGCTGCCTGAACTACAGACTTCTACTTCTTTTCCTGAGATATGGTACCTGGACTGGGCAAAGGAGAGAGGGAAAGACTGTGCATTGTGGGTATTCCAAAGGACCTTAGTGTATTTAATCTAGACATTAAGTCATTACTCTAAGTCTGTATAACTTTTTAAATAAATAATCCCTTGCCTTTTCACCAATCTCTGACATTGAGAGACGTCTTTTCCTGGCAGTGGACAAGGCAAACCTAGTATGGGGGGCCCCCAGAGCACAAGAGTGTGTCCATTCAGTAATAGTATATCATTCACCCCCACCCCCGGGTCTGTTCTATAACAGGAGAAGGTGAGCTGGAGCTAGTTCTGGGATCCGTGCCGAGTCCCTAAGGAAGAAGGGTTTGCTCTTTAGTGTTGGTGGTGGGCAACAGTCAGATCACCTGTAAGCAGGAAGAACAGGCACCTGGTAGTGGCCTACTGGACTATGCTGTCTAGACAACTGGGGAAAGAGCCACCTGGCAGTTAATGCAAAGTGTCAACATACGGTCAGGGATGAGCTGTCTTCTGTTGCTATTGCCCTGCAGCTAGTTGTTAACGGATCAACCTGTCTTATCTCCTCCTTCTACCATGCAGCCTCCTGTAATTCAACTTAGGACACCTCAGAATTTTGCTCTTGTCAGTGTCCTATGCAACTAGGAAATAGTGCAGTAAGGGTCCATTCCAAGACTGACTGCTAAGTTCACATTCTCCTCCAACTTAACTCATGTGGCTCTGCCTCTGCCAAGGCATGAGGCTGACACGTTCTGCCAAAATTGATGGGTTTCCTCAGCATTCAAGTGATAGGATCAGTATAGTCTTTTTAAAAAATACTTTATATATTACGCTATTACATTGTACCATTTTTTCCTTCTCTTTATTCCGCTCTACCCTGTACCCTCTCATCCTTCCAGTATTCCCTCACCTTAGTTCATGTCCTTGGATCATAACAAATAAGTTCTTTTGCTTCTCCATTTCCCATGGCATTCTTAACTTCCCCCTATTTTGTACCTACTATTTATGCTTCTTATTCCCTATACATTTTCCCCCATTCTCCCTCTTCCTTCTCCCCACTGATAACTCTCCATTTCTGTGAATCTGTTCCTGTTCTAGTTGCTTGCTTAGTTCATTTTTCATTTTATTTTTAGGTTTGGTTGTTGCTAGTTGTGAGTTTTTGGTCATTTTACTGTTCATATTTTTTATCTTCTTTTTCTTAGATAAATCCCTTTAACATTTCATATAATAAGGGCTTGGTGATGATGAACTCCTTTAACTTGACCTTACCTGGGAAGCACTTTATCTGCCCTTCCATTCTAAATGATAGCTTTGCTGGGTAGAGTAATCTTGGATGTAGGCCCTTGCCTTTCTTGACTTCAAATATTTCTTTCCATCCCCTACTTGCCTGCAAGGTTTCTGTTGAGAAATTGGCTGAGAGTCTTATGGGAACTCCTTTGTAGGCAGCTCTCTCCTTTCCTCTTGCTGCTTTTAAGAATCTCTCCTTATCTTTAATCCTGGGTAATTTAATTATTATATGCCTTGATGTGTGCTTCCTTGGGTCCAATGTTTGTTGTTTTTTTTTTTTTTTTTTGATTCTCTGAACTTCCTGGACTTCCTGGAAGTCTATTTTCTTTGCCAGATTAGGGAGGTTCTCCTTCATTATGTTTTCAAATACGTTTTCAATTTCTTGTTCTTCCTCTTCTCTTTCTGACATCCCTATGATTCGGATATTGGAACATTTAAAGATGTCCCAGAGGTTCCTAAGCCTCTCCTCATTTTTTGAATTCTCGTTTCTTCATTCTGTTCTGGTTGAATGTTTCTTTCTTCCTTCTGGTCCACACTTTGATTTGAGTCCTGGTTTCCTTCCTGTCACTGTTGGTTCCCTGTACATATTCCTTTATTTCACTTAGCATAGCCTTCATTTTTTCATCTAATTTGCAACCATATTCAACCAGTTTTGTGAGCATCCTGATGACCAGTGTTTTGAACTGTGCATCTGATAGGTTGGCTATCTCTTCATTGCTTAGTTGTATTTTTTTCTGGGGCTTTGATCTGTTCTTTCATTTGGGCCATATTTCTTTGTCTCAGCATGCCTTTTACATAGTAAAGGGCCCAGCCTTAGGTGTTCACCAGGGGGGCAGAGTAACCCACATCACTGCATTGTGGTGCTGTATGTGGGGGAGGGGTCTGAGAAGGAAAAATGCCTCTTGTTCAGCTCTCTGCTTGCAGTCACTTCCTACACTACCTACAACCAAGTTGGGCCCTTTTGGTGTTGATTCCCAGGTGGGTGGGTTTGTGTACATCCTAAGGCCCTGTGGGTCTTTCCAACAAACTATCCTGTGAGGCTGGGAGTTTCTCCCACCACTACAACCCCCCAGAGATTTTTTCAGTCAGAGGGTTTGAGGCTGTATTTCCCCATACTGGAACCCTGAGTTGTGTGGTCTGTCTCATCCCCCAGTTGCTCCTCCCACTTTATCTGCATGTAAATGTGGGGCCGCCTGCTGCACAGCCTCTCCACCCAAGCAGCCTGTCTCCACTCTTCCTACCAGTCTGTGTGAATGTTTCTTCTTTAACTCCTTGGTTGTTGGACTTCCATACAGTTCAATTTTCTGGCTGTTCTGGTTACTTTTGTTTTTAAGTTTGTTGTTGTCCTTCTTTTGGTTGTTCAAGGAGGCACACTATATCTATCCATGCCTCCGTCTTGGCCAGAAGTCAGATCAGTTACAGTGTTTTCTAAAGTTGTCTTGTAAATCACGGTTTCTGAATTGTTTTCTATATGTCACATCTATCTCTAAAATTATGCATTTCCACTTTACCATCAAAACCACTCTTCAAAAAACACAAATTAGTTAAATGCATTTTTTATTGAAATACTTTGCTTTTTAAAATAATTTTGAATCAAAGCTAAGGACACTGTCTTGTTTGTTTTTATTTTTTTTAACTTAGGCTCCTACCCATTAAACTCTACCTAAATACAAATAATACATATAAATCTTGGCATATATGACACACATGATATTTATCAACTTTGAAGAAATTTTTGAAATTTAATTAGTTTTTTTGTTTGTTTTTACCTTATTTTTAAAAATCAAAATAATAAAATGAACTTTGGCACTTTGGAGACAGACCATTCTGGCTTTGGTTTTCAGCTCTGACATGCAGTAGCTATATAAATTTGAATACATTTTCTAAGTTTGTTTTATCTCCATATTCTGTGTTGGCAGTAATTATAACAAAGTTGCAAGCTTGTGGAGAGAGTTAAAGAGACAATGTCATGAAAAGCCTTGGGGAGCATGTCCTTGTCATTTGTCTCTGTTGGGTTTGTTTGTTGCAAGAAAAAAGTATCTGATTTGAGTGAGTTTGAGTAAAAGGGATTATGGTAAGGGTTTGTGTGGATGGACAGTTCACTGAAGAGCCGTCAGATCGAAGGCACCCAGCAGAGTGGGCTTTGCTTGCTTTTCCTGCTGCAGCGTGTGGGCTCTGCCCGCGATCCACTCACACATCTCTCTGGACCCCTGCTTCGTTCTCCTCTCCCTCCTGGCCTGCTTCCTCTGCTGCCTTCTAATCTGCTCCTCATCACTCCTGTTCGCATGAGGTCTTGACTCACCACCGTACCATCTCCTTCTTACGACCTATTTTAGTGGAACTTTTTTCTTCTGCCTCTGCTAATAATTGGCAGAGTACTTCACTTATTTGTTTAGTCAGATTTTATCAGATTTTCAAGAGCAATTATCTGACTGACACCTTTTATCCCTTCAGTCATTGATTTGATTGTGCTAGGTAACTAGACTATACAGGTAACTGAGTTATATAGAACCAGAACTGAATTCACAGCCAAGCTTTAGTAGTTATGCCAGGACTTCATGGTACATATTTTAGTGCCCTAATTTCCCCCATGTCTCATTTTCCTAGTCTGTATTCTGTGTCTACTTTAGTCTTTAAATGTATTTGTATTTTTTACATTATTTATTTTATATATTCTCTTAGGAAACCCAATATATCTCATTTTCCAACTCTACACAAACTGTCTCCATAGACAAGCTCTTGGATAAGATCCAAGAAAATTAGGATCTTAAAGAAAACTAAGATAGTGTCTTATCATTCTTAGAACAAAAAACTAGTCTTTTTGTTTTGGTATTTAAAAACCATTGTGGTCTAACAATTTCATAATCAGCAAAGCTCAATGTGTTGGTCAAATATCCCAAATCTTATCTAGCTGAAAATGTCTGTTCTTCTGCAGCCTGAGCCTCTATTGAGATTCAAAGCCTTCGGCAGAGAAAGGGGATACCAGGGGCATCCCCTTTTCCTGGCTCTGCCTCTCCTCCAGTTCCTGACTGCGTTACTCATCCCTCCGAAGCCAGACACGGAGTGAGAGGAGATCCAGGGAAAGGGTACCGTTTTATCCAGTGGGGTTAGTGAGTGGGTTGGATGTTCAAAACTGACCACTTTACTCATCAGAAACTTTTATAGTCCTCTCCTCTCTGGAGGCCTCCAGGGTGTGTCCTGGTTCCGTCAGGGATGGGAGTGGAGTGGGGAGGAGGAGAAGGCACATACACACATTCCTCCAGTTCCCACAGAAGCCACAGGAAACCACGACCTCTCAGTTTGTCCTGCGTAAATGGTCTAACACCTCACTTTAAAATGTGGAAGTACTTGGTATTTTGTTTTTCAGTCTTTAGAACTTGAGCTGGAATAGAGTCTTATTCTAACAACCTGTCACAGGGACAGCTAGTGAAGAAGAGACACAGTTTCCCCCTTAAAGGCACTTACACTCTCAGAAAGATAAAATACGCTCCTCTGAGAACATATAATAATAGACTCCCATGCAGCTTCTTCCATTTTGCTTAAATCCAGGATAGAACTTGAACACGTTGGAAGACATACCTCACACCCGTAAGGGATCACTTAATGTATTATTTAGGTAGAGTTGCTGAAAATTACTTTCTTGAGTGTCTAATTTGCCATCTCTAAATCTTTAGATGGTGAAAGAACTCTAAATACACATACATGCCACCAAGAGCTGAACCTAAACAACAAAAGGAAATGACTGAACTTCCAATTGGTAGGCAAGTGCTTTCGAAGTAGTGTGTAGAATACAATTTGTTCTACCCTTTTTCTGGAAATGAGGTGAGATGGGGGTGGGAGATCTGAAACTTTGCTAAGTAATATACAACTTGAATTACTTTGTTAGTGATTGAATCATAACCTGGGTCTGATCTGACACATATTTCTAAGTCCTTTATTCGTTTTCACTTGAGCTGGAGTTTAGATTTGATCTCCCCTTAACCTCTTAATGTGGTTTTCCCATCCATTGTCTTTAAATGAATTCATTGTCTTGCCCTAATAAAAATGCAATTTTTTTTATGCTTTATCTGTTTTAAGATGATGAAGGGAAAAAAATCTAGATAGCTGGAAATTGTTCATCCCCTCCCCCTTTCTCCTTCCCCTTTCTCTCCAAATTGCCACCAGATCCTTTAATTTTTCCTGTCCAACTGTTGATTGAACTCATATGCTACTTCCCACAACTGCTACCCTTCTTTGAATAGAGACCTTCTTCATGTCCTACCTGGATGCCTGCTGGAAACTCCTACATGGTCTTCTGGCCCTCAACTCTACTTTACCTACCACACCACATGGTTCTCTTCCTGAAAGACAGCTATGAAACATTTCTTCCTAGTTGCAGCTTGGCTTCAGATATTTTAAAAGCTTTTCATGAATTCTGAGTTCTGTAGACAGGAATTCCTATGACCTTCCTGATTTGATTATACTTTTCCTATATAACATCAGGTTATTTCCTCCGTTCATTTCCAATCCAGTCACATTACCTGACTTTTAACATGTCTGCGCCTAGCATCTGCCCCTTTCTCTGCCTCGAACATGGTTTCCTGACTCATCTGCCACATAACACCACGGATTTCCCAGCTCAAATACTGCCTTTCAAGACACCCATTCCCTTTCTAACAAATCTAGCTTCTGTGATCCCACAGTCCTTATGGTTCCAAAGTTCTTTGCCTAACTTTCTATTTAGCACAACTCACATTGTAAACTTTGGCTTGCGAGCCTTTTTCTCCACTAGACTAAGGGAGAAATTATTTTATTCATCTTTGCATCTCTAGCATCTAGTGCAATATATGACAAAGAGAATGTATTCCATAAACATATATTGAATGAATAAATGATTTTTGGCTACAGATCCTTTGGTGAGGAACCCAATTACCTTATATGACATGGGAAGTACCTCTTCTTCCCATGTCATATAGAAAAGGTTCTACGGCTGCAAACCAAACACTTAGTCATTTCAGGAGACTTGTCTGTAGCCTGAGATCTGAGAACATAGCCTTCCTTTCTTAATACCTTTAATATACTTCCTCCTAAGGAAACAATTAGGGATATCATACCCAAGTGTTCACTTAAAGTATATGAAACCATGTTACCCCACTGTAAGAATTATGAAATCTTGATGTTCACAGGGATGTTAGTAGTAATATGACCCTTGCAAATTGAATTGTGTTTCCCCAAAAATATGTTGAAGTCCTAACTCCCAATATCTATGCATGTGACCTCATTTGAAAACAGGGTCTTTGCAGATGCAATCAAGTTAAGATGAGGTCACAGTGAATTAGACCGGATCCTACTCTCAAATATCTGATGTCCTTATAAAAAGAAACAAGATAGAAACACAGAAACACAGGGAAATGCCATGTGATGACAGAGGCAGAGATTGGAGTCATGTAGCTAGAAGTCCAGGAATGCCAAGGATGAACAGTCACCACCAGAAGTTAGGAAGAATCATGGAAGATTCTCTCCAGAGTCTCAGAAGGCTCATGGTCCTGCTGACACCTTTGACTGTGGACTTGGGCCTTCAGAACTGTGAGAGACTCAACTTCTAGTGTTCTATGGCACTGTGGTTTGGTGCGTAGTAGCAGCAGTCCTAGGAAGCTAATATTCAGGCCTTACTTGACATCTTCAACATCTCAGACTGTGCTTGAATAACTGCTGAAATGAGAGACTACCTGCAAAGGTGTCGTATTCCCTATCAGTGAAATCCATTATGCTGGAACATCTCAGGAGGATTTTCAATTTATACTCTAGGCCTTTTGCTGATTATTCTCAAATTGAAGATCATAATGTGTTTAGGTCCTATGGTTCAACAGCTTTCAATGACAATTTACATGAGGAAATTTATACATGAAACAGCTGAGACTTGAAAAATAGTCTTTGAGTTTCAAATACATGAAGCTTGACAGATGTTTTCCCTGGATTGACAAGGGACATTGGTATTATTTCAGCACAACCTTACCTTGATTGACTGATGGTGTACATTTGTCATCACACCTTTCAGACAGAGGGAAATTATGTGGCTTCCTTCCTCCTACCTAGCCCTAATTGATCACACTACAGGAGGATTTGTCACTTTTCTGTTGGCCTGGTTTCTGTGATGCCCAGTTAACTGAGTGAAAGACAGGAACAGGTATCAAGCAATAACACCAGATTAAAAAAATTAAAAGTCAAAGCAGCTAAAATTCCAAGCAGTACTGTGGGATCAAGGAAAAGTGCAGGCTGCCTGTAAGGTGAGCAGGTAGCCCCTGACTATAAGAGGGGTGAGCATCACTCCAGTTTAGGATTACCATCCCTCAGGAAAATGCAACAAAAGATTTGTGAGTGTTTTTAATCTCAAATGGGCCATGCAGTTAATGTAAATTGTAATTTGAAGATCATTTCACTTTTTCAGTCATCAGAGCTTCAGGGAAAACTGAGAACCAGGATCAGGAAGGTAAATGAATACTTCAGATAGCTGCCAACATGGAAAATAAATGTTATCTCTGCAAGAAGTGAGTGTTAACAGAGATAGTAGATAAAGAATGCTCAGATAACCACTTAAGATGTTAATCAGCGGGAACACTGGCAAAGTGTGCAAATGAGAGGCTCTGTGGTCATTATTCTCTTGTCTCCTTCACTGCTCCACCCACACCATCTTCCCCACCCCCACCGCAACACAAATGATGTGCTCGTAAGGCAACCCAAGGCGGTAAAGGAAGCAGAAATTAATGCCATGCATTATTCATCCCACAGAAAGCTTAATAGAAAAGATAACAGCTTATTGGCATGTTTTTGAAAGTTTTGACCTGAAGTTTTGGCTATTTTGTAGCATTGAAAATTTAACACTCCCCTTTGCTAGTCTGCAGCCAGAGAGCAGTCAGCACAGGGGCCACCACAAGAGCACTCTGGTGGGAAGGCATGGCTGCTCTCCCTGAAGTCATCTCCAATTCTGGACTAAGGTTTCTCTTATTGTCTACCAAGTTTTCTATATTAAACTCATTATGGATTCTCTGCCAAAATTCCTCCAGTATAATTTCTGATCAATTCACCTCGCTAAAGAGGAAAATAAAATTCAGTGTTTCTTCATCTTAAATAAAGGTTCTACCTCTACTCAGTGTCACTCAGGTCCACTCAGAATTGGAGGCAGGAAAGGAGTTGGAACAGTGCCAACTATCACAGGGCCTCTGATTCTTAGCTGGTGTAGCAGGATGCTGCAGCCTCTGCTTCTGAGCGCCAAAATCAAGAGGAGAAAGATGCACATTAAAGATAAATCCAGGGAACTGTAAGAGGCTTACCAGCAATCCATTATTTTCTTCTGTATCTTCCTTAGTTTGGCATACACCTCATTTATTGTGCCCACTTATCTCTCTGCTTTTCCCCTTTCAAACTCCTCATCAGCTGGTTTCTGTCTGGTAATCCCTCTAGTTGGCCTACTGGAAACAATCCTGGTTCACCTGGATTGAGGGGGAACACAGGTTACTCAGACTGCATCTCCACATAGATCTCTTTCAAAGAGAGCTGTAATTTTCAGTTGACCTTCAAGACATGAGACTGAACGTCTCCAGACCTAGACGTATCTTATCCTGCAGTTCCATGGTCACAGTAACACTCTGCAGGTATGTAAACACACAGGTGGTGACAGTCTTTCATCCAGGGAGACCATGGCTCTCAGAGAATTTGAAAATAATAATAAAGACAACTAAATTTGGTCTGCTTTGTATTATCATCATGGAGCAGCAACCCCACACAATGATAGCATGGGGGGGAGCCACTCCTCCTGGGCCCTGATATCATGTACGGATCCTTGGGAAAGAAAGGCACAGTCTTTGATGACTCTCAGAAAATCCTTTTTGGTTTCATCCATGGCACTGACCCTTTGGGCCTTCTGTTGACCTACTTGGAGACTCCACTCCCAGCTCTGGGAGTCTCTGCTTTCCGCCTGGGCACATTTTTCTCTGCCTTGTTAGACTCACTGAAAGTTGAGTTTCAAACTGACTCAACCCTTAGATGAGCTACGCTTCCTGCTCTTTGTTCCAAATGAGCTGGGGACTTATTTTTACCATAAGCTAGTGGCTTCAAGAGTGGATTTTGTGTAAAAGAACCCTACTTATATTTGGCTAACCCTCTGCCAGTATTCCTAATACAGCTCTCTTTTGCTTTCTCTGAAATCCCTTTATTTAAAATATCTGTCCAGTCCTAGTGTGGTCTCTTTTTCCTCCACAGGAATCATCTTTTATTAGTTAAAAATACCTCAAGCAGATTAACCAAAAAGTGTATGCACATAACACATAGATACAGACAACAAACAGTGTGGTGATAGTCAGAGGGGAAGGAGGGTGGGGGGTAGATGGAAAGGCAAACAGGGAGGATGGAGACAGAGGATTTGCTTGGGGTGATGGGCACACCATGCAGTGTACAGATGATGTTTTGTTGAGTGGTACACTTGAAGCCTGTACGGTTTTGTGAACCAGTGTCACCCCAATAAAGTCAATTAAAAGAAGAAACACCTTCAGCCAGAGTTTCTTAAACCTTAGTCATTAACATATATGACCTTTAAATGCCTTCCTTTATCTAACTACCACATAATTAATTATTTATTTAGTAACTTTCAAAAGCATGGTGCTTTCTGTCAGTAGCTCAATATATCTTACTTTGGGAAACCTGGTGTCAAACATGCAGTATCAATACGGACATTCCCACCAAGGAAAGGTGAATCTGTTCCTGTACAAAGCAACATCATTGTGTAGGTAAATCATTCTTCTGGAGGAAAAATATACAAACATGTTAATTGTTTTATTATTAATATATACTTGCTTTCGGCATCCATGAACGCCTTTGTGACAATTGATGGTGAAGTTGGTGAGTTGAGGAATACATTGTAAAGAATAGAAAACTAAATTAGCAGCTCGTCTTGAAACAGAGCCCTTCTGATTTCTCTCCCTTTCCTCAATACAAAATTTCTGGGACCGTCAGACCTCTGAGGCACCTACTCATCTGGTTAAATTATTAACCAAACTCTTTGCATAACTTAAGTAATTTTTGAACAAATGCTTCCATTCCCTTGAGTGTTATATACAGAATAACTATGTAGAATCTTCCATTTTGCTGAGTGTCACTTGTTAACATGCTTATTTGTGTTTTAGGCTTTCCAAGTGGCTCTTTTCAAAGCCCAAAATTTAAAAACACACACACAAAACCAAACCAAAAGCCTTTTGCCATTTGTTTTTATCATATATATATGGCAATCATTCTTAAGAATCAAAGGTCATATATATATGACCTTTGATTCTTAAGAATGATTGTGGGAACTTATCAGAAAGCAGTACCTTTCAATACCCTTTGCGAACAGCAGGAAATTGAGTTTTTCTGGTATTCGGTGATCGGAGAGATCAAACCCTGAGATACTCCCATTCTAGTTCCTCTGTTCTTCAGAATCCAAGTGATGTTTTCCAGAGACTCTGGAAAGTTGAACAGCTTTTGAGGCAAACTGACTAAATTTTCCAAATTGTATTAGATTACCTGTTACTCTCCTCAGAAAGGGTAATACAGACTCTTGGTACCACAGCCAAGAAGGAGGCAATCTCCTGAACATCTTTGCATCTCAGTGGTGAGATAATGTACAGAAGCCCCTAGGCTAACCAGGGTTCTCAAGCAATAGCCTCTCAGCTTTGCAAAAGCAACCTCACCACATTATTTTCATTGCTCGGTTGTGTCCTTGTCAAGGATAGATCCAAGGTTAGACCCAAGGCTGCTCTTCATGGGAGACAGCATAATCCTATTACTTGGAATGTAGTTCTAATCTAGTCATAAAAAAAAAGTGAGATATTTGTGTGTAATGCATAAAATGGCCATTTGTCATTATTAAATCATAATAAATATTAAGTGATGTTATAAGAAGGCAGAACTAAAAATTAGAGAATTAAGTAACACTGAATAAATATGACAGCAGCAAAAATTTGCAATATGTGAGCATAAAAAATTCTAAGAAAAAGTATAGATTTGTGAATTGAGAAATGTTTCATCAATTTATGTGATAAATTTCCATTTTAAACTTGGATAAAAACTTTAGATTTGTACAAAATGAACAAAATAATGACTCAGTAGAAAGACCTGTAATAGAAAGTGCTATGTTACCAAGGAGATCCAGGTTTCTGTGGATTTCAAGACTGTATTGAAAGGGTTGGGTACCCTTGAAGGTGGGCTCCAATTAAATAGGAAGTGTTTTCTGATCCAAAGTTGCATCCAAATGTCAGGATTAGAGGAGCAGTTTACCTTATATTTGTCATATACTAAATTAAAATATTTATTTTTATGAAGGCAATAGATGTAATATAAAATCTTATAGCAAAAATAAGCACAAATGAACAGAATAGCTATAAAAAAACTAGAAATCTTGGAAATGAAAACAATAGAATTATGGAAATGGAGACCTTGAGAGCTAGGGAAAACTACAATGAAGAGATAACAGTGAATTGAAAGATTACATTGGGGAATTCACTCATAACACAGAACACAGAGACGAGAAGACATTTTTTAACTTGAAACAGATGGATCAGAAGTTCAGATGCTCCAAAATCTGCCTGATAGGTGTTACAGAAAAAGAGAAGAAAATAGCAGAGAAGTAATATGTGAAGAGATGGCTAAGAATTTTCCCAAACTGAGGAAAACCATGAATCAGATTAAAAGTATTCTCTGAGTGTCAAAGAAATACAAATAAAAATAAATCTACCCCTAGACATTTCCTAATGGAACTGTAGATCCATAAAGGATAAAGAGAAATTCTATCCAGTGGGATGTTCACTGTCACAAGTGGATGTTCATTGTAGCACTCTTTGGGGTTTTACAAACTTAGGAACAAAGAGAATGTGCACCATTAGTAATGATTCAAAATACTATGTTATATCCACACCATGCAATATTATTTAGTCATTAAAAGATTGAATTTGAAGCATGTCAGTTTCTGTTATATTTCCACATAAATGAGAATATCACAATGCAGAGAGGTAGATATAAAATGATCCCGGTGTAAGAACAACCCCACTCTACCAATATTTATACCTGCTTATTATATGAGTATGAAGAAATTTCTGGAAAAATGCACACAAGATTATTTTAGCTACTTAACAATTGAGGTGAGGAGCGATGGGCACAGAAACAGATAGCGAAGGGCATGGAAAGTTCATTAAATTTCAATTATTACAGAAAAAATAACTTTGATCAAGAATACTGACCTAAATTCTTCAGTAAAGACTCTGAAGCAAAAAGGAACACAAACTACTAAGAGGAGCCCAAGATTGAGCGGAGAGGAGAGAATCTTGTTTTGTGAACAGTCAGGGCTTGGAGCAGCATTTTATGCCTCCTATATAGATAGACAGACAGACAGACAGACAGACATAATTTACTTTCTATGTTGGATGACCAAACATTGCCACACCCTGTGTAGAATACTTGTGTTTTCTTTTCTTCCTGTTTTATAACTTTGTCTTTAATATTTTAATTAGAAACAATTGCTTCCAGTTATAAGTTGATCCAAAACCAAAAGATAGTCATTACGATACCTGTCCATTCTGTGCTTGAAAAAAAATTGTTTTGTTCTCAAAAAAATGAAAAAAAAAACCTTGCCCATTTTTTCCAAACAAATTAACAAAGTAAAGTTATTGAGAATAGAGAACTCTTTGGGGAATTTTTGCTGTAAAATGAAGCAGAGATATGAATCAGTACCTAGAGACACTGGGAAAAGATTCACTGTGACTGTTGTTGTAGGAAGAAGGGTGATTTTAAAGCAAGTATATTATGAGGATGGGAAAATTGAATTGAAAAGGTAAGTTGGATGGATCACGAGAAAGACAATAGTTTCAGAAGCAATGTCCATTGACAGTTGGGTACAGAGGGATTCTGGTGCACACATAGGAGCTCGTCCTAAGTTCATGGCATGAACAGTTCATCCGTTCTAAAGGGACATAGAGGAATGGAAAACCGGGTAGAGATGCAAGTACTTTAGTAGATTCAATGTTAGAAGGAAGAAAACTCCCTTCCTAACAGCTTCTGTTTTCTCAATGAAATCAGAATAAAGGTCATCAGTTAAAAATAAAGAGTAGAAGAATTGTTTGAAATTTAAGATTACTTCAAAGAATAAAGTGAAACTGTAAGAAAGAACAGTCAAAGGAAGAGAGAGATGATCAAGTCAACAAACATATCTATAAATGAAGTTCCTGTACTTTTAAAAGAAAATAAAACTATACCTATTTATGATTATCAAAGGCCCATGGGTAGGAGAGAGCCACACAGGCCAAAGCTCTACAAATTCATAATCTGGGGAGTTTCTATCTGTCAGAATAGAGAAGTGACTCCTTACTTACATCCTTGCTGGTCTGCTAACTGCTTCTGGATATTAAGATGCTTTAAACACTGAACTCAATAAAAATGGAGCCCAAATATAAGGCAGAAGTTGAATTGAATTGATCAAGTTCCATATGTCCTGTAATATAACCTTTTCATGCTAACACATGCACCGTACATAAATGGAATCCTACACCATCCATGGCTTAGCAGTACCAATCTCAGTCTCACATAGGTAGTTAGAATTCAGCCTCCCTTAAGACTTTATTTTCTTCCCCAAAACATGCTTATGCACCTTCTAGGTACCCATGCATTTGTTACTGTGCCCATGTAAATTTATGGGAGAACATATCTACTCTCCCAGGCAAAGAGCTAAGTATCTGTATTAATCTATTTCTGTAGAAAAACCATTAATAAGTCACACAGTGCTAGCATTCCTAAGGAAAAATATATTTAATCAAACAACACTGAGATGCATAAAAAGGAATATGATGGGAAAACAATGGGATTGCACTAAGGTGTGTCTCACCCATCAGATTCTTCCTAGAAAAAGAAGATCTAACCAAGTGCCATAACACTGTCTCAGAAACCAAATCAGCTTAGAACCGAACTTAGGGATGGTCCAGAGCTTGTTCCAATAGTCATACATAACTATTGAAATTTGAACTTAGATACCTAAAGTTTTTAAAAAGTAAACATTCTGTTCTTTAGTTGTGCTAGGCACATTCCCAGTACTTAACACATGTGACTAGTAGCCAGCATTTTGGACAGCACAGATATAGAACATTTCATCGTGAAAGAATGTTCTACTGTGCAGTGCTGGTCCAGACCATGGAAAGCCCCTGTGATTGATCTTATCCTCAAGATTGTTTCTGGCCCAAGAGAAGTATAAAAAAATATGAACTTGTGATGCAGCCCCAGAACCCAGAACCCACTTGGACTTCAAACTGACCCCAAACTGGAACACTGAGCTTTCCCAGTCTGGACCGGACTCAGTACAGACCCACATCAACCATCAGTTTAGACGGAGAATAGAGCGACACTTATACCTCAAATAACATAATAATGCCTGGGAAGGTCTTTTTAAAACTATGAAGTGCTTTGCAAAAATAAAATATTCTTTCTGTGTCCCTAAACAGATGCCTTTACTTTGTTGTGGAGATCCCTAGATTATTATATTCAGGATTTGAGTCCACAACTTGAGACAAATACAGGAAATTTGGAGGAAGTTCAGAGGAGACCCACAAAGATGATGAAGGGTTTGAGAAATAAAATATTGTGGTTAAAAATGAAAGTCATTCATCCAGGGAGAAAATTTTACAATTATCTTCAAGCATAAGCATTTAAATTACATGGAGAATTATATCTAGCTACATTAAGAGATGCTGTGGACAGAATAGAAGAATTACATTAAATTAACAGCACAAAGAAAAACTTTCTGACAATGGTAACTGTGCTACAGCTGGCTATTAAGGAAGTTTAATATTTTCTGGAAGTATTAGAAAGCAGAAAAGTTTCCATGTGAAATGTTTTCTGACTTTTCAGAAAACATTCAGGTCAGAAGGTCACTGACTCCTTCTGAGGGAGAGTCAGATACAGCTCATTATGCAGATATTCCCATACTTTGTACCATGTGCAAGTCTGGTCCCTGCTGGCCCAGGGACTGGTTCTGGCTCATATTAAGCCACAAAGAGCCTGACCAGTGACCGCATCCAACTTTATACTGGGAGTGATATAGAGGATAAGGTTATTTTCTCCCCAGAACCCATTTCTTTCTTTCTTTTTTTTTAAAACAACACAGCCCTTTTGTTTGTTTGTTTTTGGTGAAATCATCCCTCACCCAACCATATGCCCAGGCCTACTTACCAGAGCATTAATTCCCTCTGCCTTCTGTGATTGGTCCAGAAATAACAAGTATCCCAAAAGTATCCAATGAGACACGATTTCAGGATTTTTTTCTTCAAACTCTTGGGAAAGAGAATGTCTCTTGTGACATCCTTGTCTGTTAGTGGTCTGAGTGGGTTGCCACTGAATGGAGAGTAGAGCAGTAGTTCTTACATATGTGTCCATTCCACCTCTCCAGAGCAGCACCGGAACTCCTGCTAGGAAGCAGGCAGCTAGACACGCTGAGCAACCCTCCAGCTTCAGAGCTAGGGAAGGCGGCAGAGGGAGAGATGGGCCACTCTTTAGTCCGCAGATTTTTCAGTCCACCCCCCATTCTACACCACCACACTCTCCCACCTTCAATGGCCCTTGGCCTTCTGGCACTTCTTTGGAACAAATGTGCACTCCTTCCCCTAAGCAGTTTCCTCTGCCCTTCATTCAGTTACCACTGCACCGTGCTCTTCCCTCTGCTAAACCTCTACAAAAATTTCCCAGCCACTGATGCCCTCTCTCTTGTTTCTGTTTTTGTCTTTTGGTCCTTTGAATATTTGATTTCCTTCACTATCATGTCAATGTGGTCTTAGTTGGGAGTAAAGGTGCTTGGTCAATCCATCATCTTTAAACCACTTTTATGGTGAGAACAAACCAAAATACCTAAGAAGAGGGAAAAATGTTGACGAGAAAGAAATGATTAAAGCGAGACTTTATGTCTGCTAGTTGTTGTCATGAACAAGATGGCCGGGGCTAGGATGCCCTTACTCAGGTGGCTCTGGAAGCCCCTGTGAACGCACCTGTGACAGAGTAACTGCTAATGCTTCAGGGAGGATGGAGATCAAATCCTGCTGGGTGCTGGCGGAGGCCCAGACTGCAAGTGTTTGTGACTGCAATGTCCCCCAGGTCCAGTGAGAGTGATATATAAGTTAATTTGCTTGTTTGGGGGTTTTCTCTACTTTAGGATTTATTTCAGATCTTTTCTCTTCAGCAATTTTTTTTGTTTATTTAACAAATATTTAATAACCAACCAGTAGGTTCAAAGTGTTATGTTATATCCTAAAATACAAAGATTAAGATCTAAGTCTTGCTTTGAAAGTTTTTTCAATCTTTAAAAAAAAAAGCAATCCATATCTTTAAAAGTACAAGGGAAGAAGTACTTTTGAAAGAGAAGTCCAGGGGAGAAGATGGATATGAGACAGGTGGGGCGGTGGCTGTAGGCAAGAAGGGGAAATGTTTGGAAGTGGTCAGCCCTGTGAGCCAAATCGGAACACTGATGTTTCCAGATGTCTGGGAAATCCCATCTCAGCAGCAGGATTGATACTGGAGAGATTTATCCAGATCTGAGTGTGGGGCGATTTGTCTGGTGGGAGTACTGTTGCTAAAACACATAATTTACCCCTATTCTTGAAAGGTAATCTAAAATCTTTTATGGTCCTTAGTTTTCTCATTTAATATTTCTAAGGTTTTTTCCAGTTTTAAAATTTTAACTAGAACCCAGATTCTGGTTTCTAGACAATCTTGCCATAGTCTTTCTATTTATACCACATTCTGTTCCCAACCAATTGAATTATTTTACTTTAACCCTGATTGAAAATTCTACATTACTTATTTCAGTCTCAAACCTAAGCATATTTCTTCCTCCCAATTTATTTTCAAGGTTGAAGTAAAGTTCATGTAAAACCAAAAATATATAAACCTAGAAGAGAAAAAGAAGGATATAATTTACTTTTTGGTGTAGAAGTCATTATTCAGAGCTAGAAACATACTAAGTGCTCCCAAATCCATGAATGAAGTGATATTAATTATATTTTTTGAAGGATATTCTGAAATGGGATTTTTTGACCTAAATGAATCATCCAACCATTATGATATTAATAGCCCTCCCAAGCTGAGAAACCCCAGGGTTTTGATACCATAAGGTACTGCAAAAGCACCTCTCTATCATGTAATTTAGACAACAAACTCTAATTTTATTTTCTTTCATAATTAAAAAGAATGACTTAAAATTGAATGACTTTTTGAAAAAGTTAAGAATTATTCATTTTTTCTCTTTGAATATTAGAATTATACAAGTCTATGCCCAAACAAACTTTAATTGTACTATAAAATTTGGCCCTGACCAGGTAGATTAGTTGGTTGGAGTGTCATCCTGATGTGCTAGGGTTGCAGGCTCCATCCCTGGTTAGGGCACATACTAGAATCAACCAATGACAGCATAAATAAGTGAAACAGCAAAAATCAATGTCTGTCTGTCTGTCTTTCTCTCACTCTCCCTTCCTTTCTCTTTCTAAAATCAGTTAAAAATATATAAAATTCACTGAAAGAAATAGTGTTATGTAAGTAGTGCTTCCCATCTTTTTCATATTATGACACATATGAAAAATGAAAATATTCCCAGGGCATGCAGGAATAAGCTGCTAAGGTCACTGTCACCCAGAGGCAATAAACCCAATAGTGGAAGGAGCCCTGCAGGCTGATGGGACCAGTATTTCATCTCTTGGTTCAACACTAAGGCATGCCAGTAGGGAAGCCTCAGGTGTAGCAGAGAATTTGGTACAAGAGTTGCCTAAACTGCTTCCAAATCAGCACACCTATCTCTCTACCTCCCTTCACACTCCAAAAATCTGAATTTTGCTCAAGGTAGGCTAAGCATATGTGACTTTAATTTTACATTGGCTTAATAATTTTTAAAAATCAAAACAAAATAACAGATGAAAACTGAATTTCACTATTCATTAGGGGAAGATAGCTGCATATTCATGATAATTTTAGAGGCAGACCTGCTATGAGAGATCAGCAATAAAATCATTGACCTTCAAAACTGGGATTTAATCAACCATCAGAAGTACATACAAGCTCTCATCCAGGTGGCTTGAGTTGCATATCTAATCAAAAGCCAAGCAAAGCATGAAATATAGAAGGGACCTCTGCTATTACTTAGGACATTAATAAAATTCCTTAAATTTTCCGTTCATTGATTTTCACCAAGGTTTATAAAGATTCTATAATGATCATTAAATTAGACACTAGTGTGTGGTTGCTGTTGTACATTACATCATAAAATCACTCCCATTTTATAGGACATTGGAAGAGAAGGAGAAATAAAGGGGGAATGAGGACAAGAGTCTCAGCAGTAAAAGAAAGACATCTTTTCTCTTTTTCAAAGATTGTGTGATAAAAAAGAAATATACTTATTATGAATCTTTAGATAATAAGTAAATGAAGGCTTATGGCAACTTTCTCAAGATCAAAGATTAAAAGAATTTTTTCTTATAAACAAGAAACAGATTCAAAATTTTAACAAAATATATGGATGACTGGAATGTATCAAGTTCTGGGTACCAGACTTTGTGTCAAGCACTTTCCCAAACTTCCCAAATTTATCTAATCCTTAGAACAACCCTATGATGTAGGTATGTTGTCTTCACCATATAAATGAGAAGACAAAAACTTAAAAAATTAATTGGTCAGTCTGAGTCTATACGTAGAGCCAGAAAATGCAAAGCCGGATTAAGAAGCTGGACTGTGCAGTAAAAGTGCCTTCCAATCCTGACCACATTGCTGTAGGCCCAGCCATTGTGAGAAATAGACTACAGAAAAGCTAAGCCATCTCATTTTACTAATTTAGCATGATATCAACCAAATGCAGGTGGTTTCCAAATATTGAATATTTGAATATTGAATGTGGGATATTGAAATAATCTGGGGAGCCTTTAACATTCCCAGCACCCAGGTTTCATCTCATACTAATTAAACCACAATTTTGAGGGTTTGAGAGTAGGGGTGGGAGTGTAACCAAAATGCAGGTTCAGCTGCCTACCTCAGAGAAGGCCAAACTGTGAGCCAGGTGCTGGTGCAAAAGGAAAGTTTATTCAGGTGCCCCAACTAAGGAGAATGGTGGACTCCCATCTCAAAGACCATCTCTCCTTCCCTCTCAAGCCCAAGATTCTTAACAATTAGGGAGGGGAACACTCTTTTCTGCCTGATCATCTTGCTAGCTTTTGACAGGTCTTGTCCGTTCATCTTTCTAGTTTTTGTGTGCTCAGGCCCTGTTCATTCATTTTTCTTGCTTTTGATGTGCAGGAGCCCTGTTCATTCCTCTTTCTAGCTTTTGGCAGTGCTCAGTGTACTAACCTTACCCTGTGCCATGTTGGTCAATGGCAGAGAACCCCCAGCACTCCCTGTCTATGGTAACAATTCTTCCCCTCAAAACTCTGGACCTTTGTAATCTTACAAGGGTAAATGATGGAGGTTTCATCTTCTGTAGTTTCTTTCTGCTATTGAGAGGCATAGTCTTACCCATCCCAAGGTCCAGAGATTCTTGCTATCTACTAAAGAAAGAAGGGGGTCAAAAATGGAGGGAAGCCTTTATGCAAGGAAGAAGGGTTTCCGTCTTCATAAGGCAACATACATGATATCTAGAGGATGGCACGCAGAACAAGTGAAGCTGGTAGACTGCTTCATATTTCAAGAGAAGGTGTTGCGGGTGAGCTTCCAAAGTGAGATCTATTGTGTAGACACCAATCAAGTATATGGTGAGAGGAATGCCTACGTGTGCCGAGGGAATTGTAGTGAAATCACTACAGTGAAATCTGGAGAGACTACAGGATGCCGCATGACCTAATCCTGAGCAGGGCTGTGGATTATGTTTGCTGAGAAAGCTAGCATCTGGGATATGCGGACAAAGCATGGGTATAAAGTATAGCAACTGTTGAAAAATAGTAACAAAATAAACACTAACATTGCCACTTATCTTTGGGAGTCTCTGTGCCTTTCTGAAGGAGAAATTTTAAATCTCCTTCAGGAGTGCAGGTCCAGCTTTCTTTTGCACTATCAACAGCAGCGGCAAGATCCCAGTCCTGCTCAGGCAGTGCCCACTTTATCTGTGTGTGGTGGATCCAAGACTTGATTCCTGTGAGCTTTAGGGAAGAGTGTGTTGTCATCAGGATGACATAAGGACCAGTCCATTGCTTGGCTAACTGCTGTCCAGGACCTTGAGTCTTCCGGGTCCTTAGTAAGACTCAGTTTCCTGGCTGGAATGGGAAAAAGGGCTCATCAGATGGGTCGATAGACCTACAATGAGCAAACTTATGCAAAGTTGTTAGTGTTTGCCCTAAATGTTGTACATATTGTTTGATTTTTGATCCATGTTCTAGATCTAAAGGAGGCATTCCTAAAATAGAAACTCGGAAGCATCTCCCATCAACTATTTCAAAAGAGGCTTAATTTAAACCCACTTTGGGCCATTACCTTCATCTGGAACAAGGCAATAGGGAGTGCCTAGTCCCATTTCAAATGTGTTTCCTGGCACATTTTCACCATGGTCTTCTTCATTTTATGGTTCATTTTCTCAGTCTTTCCTATTGATTGGGATCTCCAAGATGCATGTACTTTCCATTGAATCTGTAGTGACTGTACTATCTTCTGGGAGATTCCTGAAGTGAATGATGGTCCATTGCTGCTTTGAATGCTGTAAAAAAGTCCAAACCTAGAGATCATTTCTTGGAGTGGAAGTTTTGCTGCCTCAGTTTCCCTCTCAGATGTAGTGGGGTATGCCTCTATTCATCCAGAAAAGGTGGCTACAAAAACTATTAAAAATTTAAAGTTCCCTAGGGTTTTAGGCATCAGTGTGTAGTAAAGTTGCCAGTCTTCTAATGGGCATGTCCTTTTCTATTGCACTGCTTTTCCTGCTGGGGCATATTCTGTTTTAGGATTATTTTTGGCACATATCTGATGGGTGTGGATAATTTTCTGAATGATTCTTTGTAAATGAGGGCACTTCAAATGTGGTCTAATGAGGTCTACTAAAGCATGCCTTCTACAATGAGTTTTTTCATACAGGTGTTTGAGGATGGGGTGTACTAGATGTTTAGGGAGTAAGATCATATGATGAGTATTGATCATCCATATAGAATTAGGGCCAGTGTTATAGAATCCCAATTCACAGGTCCACACTTCACCTTGTTCTGTGTATGGGGTTTAAATTCTGGCAAGTCCAGGTGTGGAATAAAAGCCCCGAGATGTGGCGGCCCTGGGCAGCTTGTCTTGCTGCTTTACCGGCAGTTTAGTTTTCCTGGCTTGTTTGGCACCATCCTTCTTGTGTTATGCGTAGTGCGTTATGGCAATCTGGTTTGGTACACTCACTGCTTACTTAGCAATTGTAAAATCTCTTTTGCATGCTTGATGTCCTATTTCCCAAGGTTAAGAGACTTCTTTCTTTTCATATTGCTCCATGACCATGGACTACCATGAAGGCATATTTAGAGTAAGAGTAGATGTTAACATTCTTTCCCTAAGGCTCTGGTAAGAGCTATCAGTTCAGCCTCTTGTGCTTAGGTTGCTATAGCAAGGCCCTGGGCTTCTGTTACCTTGTCTATGGTGACTACAGTGTAGCCAGCTTGTCATTGACCATTCGCTATGAAGTTGCTCCCATCTGCATATAATTCTCAGTCATGTTTTGTTGGCAGCTGGTCCAACAAATTCAGTCTGGGGTTCCATCATCCCAAACAGCATAGTAGACTTCTCATAGACCTCAGATGGGAAGATTTCACCCTGGGTCCCTCTGGGCAAGTCAGGAGCATCTGGAGCTGAAGAGCCTGTTCTAGTGAAACTCCTAAACACGATTGCTGCTTCTCAGAGAAAAAAATTAGTTGTGCATGCAACTTGCAAAGTAAATATCAGCCCAACAATGGAATGAGACAGTCTGATATACAGAGAAAACTATGCAAAAGTTTTTGATTCCCAAGCTGGCATTCTGGAAGTTGAAGAAATGCCCATTTGTATAATTTTCCACCAGTCACTCCAGTAACAATCACTGCAGCTGAACTTTTCTTGGTTAGTTTTTATTTAGCACTGAGTATGTAGCTCCTGTACCCAAGAGGAAGTAAATTAGCTTGTTTCCTACTGTCAGTTGTACCTGGGGCTCTTGTGAGGAAATAGTAACAGGTTGGGAAGTATCTAGGGGACACACTGGGACTGCTCATTCATCATCATATTAATCATTCATTTCTAACATTTTTCAGCAAGAGTTTCTATCCTCTTTATTTTTCCTTTTGAGGTCCAGGAAGTCTTTTCTCTGATACCCTTCCTCTGCAATAGGCACATTGATTGATTGATTGATTGATTGATTGGACACTAGTGGGTCTTTCCCTTGTTTTCTCAGGTCCCACCTCTCCTTCTGGTTTCCTCACACTGTTTCTGAAAAACAGTGGCCTGGTAAACTTTAAAGGCTATGTTCAACAGCTAGGAGGGATTCATTCCTAACACCCATCTAAACATTGGATTTTCCTTCTGAAATCCAGGACACTTTACTCAATAAAAGTTATGTTTGTTATTTAGACACTTTCTGGTACCTGTGGGTATGCATTCAATAGGTCTGATAGATTCTTTCTAAAAATTCAGAAGGATCTTCTTTTGGTTTCTGTTGAGTGACCTGTATCATATTCAGTCTCTTTTGTTTAGGCGCCCCCTTCTTAAGACCTTCCAATATGCACCTTTTTAATGCTCTAGGAAGACTATGTTGCCTCCACTTGGTTCCCAGTTTAGCTCTGTCAAGGGAATCACCCAGCTAGGTAGGTGTTCTCATTGGGATTCTTTTGATGAAGGCAATGAGTCTCTTTATTAACCCTATTTATAACTAGCTGCCATTCATCTGCCATTAGTAGAATGTTAAGGAGAGCCTGTACATCTGCCAAGTTTGGGTGGTGAGTGGAAAAAATGGAGGTGATAAGACCTGCCATTTTCTGATGATCCTCCCTGTATGAATTCTCCCAATTCAGTAAATCTGAAGTAGATAATGAAGTATGAGCTCAGTAGTGGCCAGCAGGTTGGCTGTCCTGGTTTATTCCACCTACAAGGTACTGCCTCAAAGGAACTGTCCCATCTTGATAGGGATGGTCCCTGGACAGACTGGGTGCCCTGAGAAGTCTATCATGGGGGAGACCATTTCTTCATTACACAAGGATTGGACTGTCACCCTTCTAGGCCCTGTTATAGGAGTACCTAGTGGCAGGGGTGGTGGCAGGGAATATCTTCCTGCTCTTAACCTGGGGTTCCCTGGGTTCAGGCTGTTAAAGAAACCCACCTCCTCATTTTCCTTTTCTTCCTGTGTCTTATTATTAAGGAAGGATTTTGAAGCCAATTCCTGTCTCTGCATCATTAGGTTGTTTCTTTTCTTTGCCAAATCTCTATTGTGTAAAGACATAAATGCCTAGACATAAGGGATTCCCTGACCATCGGCAAAACAATTCCAGTTGTATAATGGTATAGTAAT
This sequence comes from Tonatia bakeri, assembly GCA_004024845.1. Lineage (NCBI taxonomy): Eukaryota > Metazoa > Chordata > Mammalia > Chiroptera > Phyllostomidae > Tonatia > Tonatia bakeri. The sequence continues at coordinate 288,530 of PVIA01000336.1, forward strand.
TTAGGGAACCCTTTAGGGGCCATTTTTTCTCCATAGTCTAAAGTATGCATCTACCAAACTGTTGCAATAGAAAACAAATTTGTTCTTAGTCACTGGATTATAGCTGTACATGGACCAATCTACTAAAATTTGGTCTAGTGGACTCCCAGAGTCAAAACTGAACTATCCCTGATAGCATAAAAGTACATACCCAAAACCATAGCCATAAAAAGACCCCAAAGTGGGAACATATGAACAAAACTTGTATTCATAATTCCTTTCGTCCAAATGAGAGCTCACAAGCAAGTCCTAGCATCTTTTCTCGTGCCAACTGAAATCACAGTGGTCCTGACCAGACCCAAATGGTATGAAACCCAAGTGGCACAAAGCCCATATGGTATGAAGCCCAAGTGGCACAAAGCCCAAGCAGCAGGGTACCACAAATGGTCCTAACCAAACCCAAGTGGCACAAAGCCAAAGCAGCATGAATATAGAGCCCTCAGAGTGCATGCTGGTTCAACTTACCCAGTCTTAGGGTCTATCTGCTCCCAAGAAACCTGTTTTATTTCACAAGCCAAGCATTTCAGGTGGCTGATGCCTTGAGAAAGAATGCAGGGAAATTCCCCAAGGAAAGCTCTTGGCAGCTGCTGGGAAGGCCCCACAGTTCCTCACATAGGGTCAGCCTGCCACAGGCAGCTGGGACCCCAGCCGGAGCCCTTTAGGACTCACTGAGGTCCATTCTGTCCAGCAGAGCTGCCAAAAACTGTAACTGAAATGTGGTTTTAGCTGCCTGCAGCAACAAAAGTCAAACTTCTGAGACAGGTGCTAGTGCAAAAGGAAAGATAATTATTTAGGTGCCGTGACCTAGGAGAATGGTAGACTCCCATCTCAAAGACCATCTCCCCTGCTTGCTCAAGCCCACAGTTCTTGTAGGGGTAGGGAGGAGATGGCTTTTTTCTATCCAATTATATTGCTGGTTTCTGGTGCACTCAGGTCCTATCCATTCATCTTTCTATCACAATGTAAGAACCTCCCATTATGCCGTCTTGGCCAATGTGGGGAAACTCCCTAGCACTCTCTGTCTATGGTAACAACTGGGCCACAGACTGCATAGATATTTGGTCAAATATTGTTCTGGGTGCCAGTGTCAGAGTGTTTGGGGAATTAAATTAACTTTTAAATTAGTAGGCTGAGTGGAGCAGATTCGAAGTGTGAGAAGTTCCTCCTTCCTTGCTGCCTTCAAACTGGGGTGTGGTGTTGTCTTGCATTAAGACTCTTTCTGGATGTTAAGCTGCTGGCCTTCAAACTGGAACTACTCATCTGGGTCTCCAACTTGCCAGTTCAACTTGCAGACCTTGGGACTTGTCAACCTCCCTAACAGCATGAGCCAATTATTTATATTATCCTACTGGTTCTGCTTCTGTAGAGAACCCTGGCTAATGTAGGCCCTGTATGACTGAGCACTGCCTTATAAAGCTTGCCTTGGGTATCTCCCACATGCTTCAATTTCTTTTTATTGTCACTACTGCCAGATGAGCTCCAACTCTCTTCTTGCCAGCTGTGCATCAGAGCTCCCTAGCTAATCTCCTTTGGGCACTTCCCTGTGATAGTCCTGCAAAGGCAGTCAGTGCCATCCTCTGTTAAGAAGCACTCCACGGCTTTTCTCTATCCTAAACTTTCTTATCTACATTCATGACCCATTGGGCTCTAGCTCTCATGTAAATTTTCCAGTCATGTGCCTCCATGTCAGCCACTCACCTTAGTCAGTTTTATTTCTTGCAGACTTATTTGGGCACAGTGGTCATTTCCCTTACAATACCTTGGGCCACATTATTCCTTAAGCCTGAAGTGAAACCCACCACCCTTCAAGAACTATCCCAAACTATTTTTTCCTTCATAAGACCCATGAGAAATCTAGTTACAGTCAGTTTACAAAGGACCAGCCTTTCCAGATGTCCTGTCCTTGACCCCTGCCTTCATTTGAATGTATGCATTCCTTGAATCTATTGTCATTACACTTTGACATGTATTTTCCCTACAAGGTGATTACAAGCTATTCATATATGCCACGATTCATGGGTCATCTTTCCTAGGATAGTATCACATCCCTGTTAGGAGATAAAGGCATATTTCATGAAATAATGAATGGATGGATGAATTATTGCTCATTGTGGTAGGTTGAATGGTGCCCCCCAAAAGATATGTTTACACCCCAACTCCAGGTGACCTTATTTGGAAAATGGTTTCTTGTAGTTGTGCTTAAATTAAGGATATTGAAATGAGATCATTCTGGATTTGCCAGTGACAAGTGTTCTTATAATATGCAAAAGAAGAGAGGACAGAGACAGAAGAGGAAGACAGGTGAAGTCAGACACATTGATTGGAGTGATGCATCTATGATCCCAGGAATGCCTAGGGCTCCCAGAAGCTGGAAGAGGGAGGAAGAATTCTGCCTTAGTGGCTCCAGAGGAGCACAGCAGTATTGAAACCTTGATTTCAGAATTCTGGCCTCCAGAACTGTGAAAGAATAAATGTCTGTTGTTTAATCCATCTACACTGTAGTAATTTGTTACCGACAGCCCTAGGAAACTAATGCATCCATCATTCCCTTGGGCAGTTTGTAGAAATTAGTCTCCACCACACCTGGGTATAATAGTAGAACTATTTTTATCTTAAAGGCTAAAGAGACAATGGCCCCAGGCTCCTTGCATAATAGGTACTTATTTTAATTCTTTAAAATGGTTGATGCAAAATCCCATGTTCTTTCAAAACATGACATTCAAATTACATGACTCTCAAGAATTCTTAGTCAAAAATGTTCTGTGTATAAAAAATATAACTTTTTCATTTTGAGATCATTGTAGATTCAGATGCAGTCATAAGAAATGGAGGAAAATCTTGTGTACATTTTACCCAGTTTCCCCAAATGGTCATGTAATGCAAAACTATACTGCAATGTCACAAGCAGGGTATTGAAATAGGTACAATCCAATGATCTTATTCAGATTTCCCCAGTTTTAGTTGTACTTACTTGTGTGTGTGTGTTTGTTGACATAATTTGATCTCCTGCGTTGGTTCATGTGCCCATCACCACAGTCAAGGCACAGAAGTACTATTCTATTGCCACAGGGGTCCCTCAAATTGCCCCATTATAACTACAGCCATCTCCTTCTGCACCCCGCCCCCATCTTTCTCCTTGGGGATAATACACTGGTGAATCTGGAGGAAATTATACTAAGGGAAATAAACCAATCCTAAAGTGTTACACACCACAAGATTCTGTTTATATAACCTCCTTGAGATGACAAACTTTCAGAGATGGATACCAGGTTGGTGACTGCTAGGGGGTGTGTATTCTCTTTAAAGTGAAATATATTTAAAAATGTTCAGGGGTCTCAAAGTTGTCCTATACAACAAATTGATTTTTCATTCAATAAACATTTGGGGAAACCTTTTGTGTCCCTGACTCTACTTTGATGCTGGGAATACTCAATCTCTGCCTCAGCATATGCTCTAAGATAGCAAGTGAGAAGCCTCTAAAACTGAACTGTATGTTAATCCCTTTGGTGGGAAAAAGTACCCACCATGTATGAGAGGCTCCAAGAGAGATTGGATGTGACTGAATAACAACAATAAAAACAAACAAGCAAACAAAAATGGAGGGGGGTCATGAAGAGATATAATGGTGTTTATGTAAGAGAAAAGTCAAGTTCTGTCTGCATGAAGTTTTGAGAAACTGAGGGAATTTGGCACGTGAGTTAGGGATCTGAGAGAGTAAGCAGTTTAAGATATAGGTACAGACAGTAAATGATAAACCATGTGACCTCTGGATTCCTGGAAGAGGGTAAAAAGTCCAATGATGAACTTGAGCTCCTAGTGTCACGTTGGTATTTAGCTGATTATTGAGAGGAAAGGGGAGCAAAGGGGAGTTGGACATTGAGCTTAATAAAGTGGGGAGCATAAGCCTGTCTGCCTCACCAGGAAGCTGCGTTTCACACCCCAGGGATTTACAGCAGTGTTCTGCCAAGGAGATTAACACTCCTCCCTTCCCCCCACCCAAACTGTTGGGCGGCACAGGGAGAGGTATTGAACTACAGAGGCCTGTCAGTCTACCTAGGAGGCCTGGACCCAGCCAAAGCCGGTAAAAACCTGGGAAGTTGATTGGTTCTTTTGAAAAACACCTGGTTTGTTCCAAGCTCCAGTATAATCCCAGGGGAATAAACAATCTCTTTCTCTCTCTCTCATTCTCTCTCTTGCTCAAGACAGACTCATGTGGTGTACTCAGCTGTTCTCTCCATAGCCATGTGGCCTTAGCAGCCATGTGACCTGTGGTTGTGGGGACTCCACATGCAGGCTTCAGGAGGCAGCTTGAATCCTGCAACACAGCAATGGACTGCAGCTGGAAACACGCACTAAGCTACCCGGTTTGCTAGACTGCACTGTACTTTAATATGGAGCAGAAACTCTGGGCAGTGGCCTTTACCCTGGCCCTACTGAAGACAAGATGGGCTTTTCCCATGGCAGGACAGACAGAGACGGAATGATGGGAAATCAGGAGAGGAACCCCCTTAGTTTTACATAAACAGTAAAGTTCACCACATAGCCCCATTCTCCTGTGCTGGTATCAGGAAATTCTTTTCCTTGTGACACTGCAAGAGCTCATTTTCCACTGACGATATTAGGCAGTATACCACTAGTGATGGAGACACCACAGTTCTGTTGGGCTGGAGGCTGGCAAGGGGGTTGAGGAGCGGTGAGGTGTTGGTTCTGACCAACAGGCACAGACTGTGTGCAAAAGGTAGTAGAGAAAATAGCTGAACAATAAAGCCCTTCACTGTGAGTCCTAAGGGTTTTACAGAGCTCTAAAGAAACACCACACAAAGTTCCAGGACAACCGGGGGCCTACACTGGTAAACAGATATTTCACCAAGGTTTTGTACACAGATACAGGGGATATTTAAGAATTCTCTGAGGCCATATGTAGGAAATGAGTTTCACCTCCTACACTAAAAACTACACTAAATGTTCTCTATTACTAGTACTACAAAAAAATTAGTTAAAAAAAAAACAATGACTATAAACCTCTGTGAGGGAGTTGTTACTGTTCCCATTTACAGGGAGAAAACTGGCTTGGGCAGACTTGGCAACTTGTCCGACTTGTCCGAGGTCACTGAGCAGCTGGTAGGCGAAGGATCTAAATTCATCTGTCTGACACCAAATCCAGCCCAGCTCTCCCGTCTCAGGCTTTTCAGTAAGTGAAACAATGATGGGGTCAGGAAGGGTGTCCTGGAGGTAGAGAAGAGAAGGGGAATTTGGAAAGGTGACATTATTTTGGCATCTATAGAAACTGAAGTTTAAACTTTCTAATCCTGATTTTGTAAAGCGAAGTGAGCAATTTCCCTAGCTCTTGCTTCATGAATAGAGATGGAAAATGTGACTATTGGATAGAACGCTACAAAATACCAGATGCTATATTTGAGCAGAACTTCTCTGGGTAAATAAATTACACTTCAAAATATGTACCAAACCTCAGTGAGGTCACAGCAGTTCTACAAGAAATGTTTCAAAATAAAAGTGCAAAAACGAACAGCTAAGAGTCTTGTAAACATACTTTCATATTTGATCATGACACAAGGTCAGAGTAGCTCAGATGTGGTAACTTACAACTTTTGGGGAAAAGGGTAGTGAAGAAATGCCAATAGAAATTGACAACCAGTCACTGAAACAAATTTGGATATGTAGGCTGATTCATCCTCCTTATCTAGGTCACAGGTCTATCAAGAAAGATATTTTGCACACACAGCCTTGAGCAAATCATGCATCCTTGCACAAATCATAAAGCCTGTAAGATGTGAAAGTCAATGGAATTTTCTGGGATTCCAATGTATCCACTGAATTCCCCGAACAGGTGATGTTGAAATTAGCAATATTTAGGAAGAGTTTAAACAAATTTAAGGTGTGTATTTAACTACATGAACAGAGCACACAAAGATGGCAACAATGCACGGGGATTTTGTTTTGCTTTGTTTTGTTTCTCTTGCTGCTTGTATATTTCTTAGGCCAGCTGTAACCACATAGGATTTTGGCCTCCCAGAGCTTTGGTGAATTATGTTTAGTGGGTACACTACAGTACAGGTCTTGATACAATACCAGCAATTAGATACTATTTTGTTACCTATATTTCTACTGCTTTGCCTTTCAAAGCAAATGATTCATTTTCATTTAGTATAATGGAATCTTAATGTTTAATAAAAATACCACATTGTCAGTGAATCCTTTGGAGCTCGGAGTAAAGGGTTTCCATATTCAGTTTTTAAACAAGAATTGAAGTTACAGGCTGAAGTAACTACAGTGTAGGAAAACCAACTTTGTTCAGTTGCTTCCTATCAGTGTTCTGGTGTTTTGGGGTGACTTAATGTGAAGCTTATCCAACCATTCACTTACAGTCCCTTGAATGTTGGGGGTATAGTCACATTTTCCCATTGCTCTGTGGCAGTAAAAAAAGCATTTTCTCTCAAGGTCTGATAAATATATACAGGGTCCAGCACAAATAATGCCTCTTTTTATTACAAAATCTTTTATTACAAAGTCATAAGCATGTAATTCTGTAACATAACAATATCACACTCAAGCACACCATATGACATTTTAGGTGAAATGTTCAAATTAAAACTATAAATTATTACACCCATATTATTACTCTACCAACCACACTCAAGCAGGAATTACTTCTGCTGGACCCCTGTACTTTAAAATATTGTATAGACTATGTGTATATTATATATATGCAAAGTGTGTGTGTGTGTGTGTGTGTGTGTGTGTGTGTGTTTAGGCTGATCCATGGTTTCTGCATCTTTGCTTGGCATTAAAAACAGGTAACATTATCATAAAAAAACTTCAAAAAAGCATTTTTTTTAGATTAGAATGCTGAGTCAGAAATATTTCTAGGAGGTAATATTTTAAAGTAAAAATATAAACTATTCTTCTGAAGAAACCACTTAATAATTATTTAATACACACTTGTACATAGTTTTAGGGAAAGGTAAGTTTTTCCATAGTCATGATTCTAATACATAATTTAGATGCGGGTTACCATATTCAGTATATCATTTACTATGATTTATAACCAAGACAAAAATGCCAAATGGCCCCACATTGCAAGGTCTATTAAAAGAGCTAATCCAAAACAGTATCTTCGAAAGAGTAGAATAAAAGATATTGAAAAATTCAGTTTTTTATGGTATCCAGAATTTTTTTTAATGTGGCTACAAAAGTAGTTATAGATGGAAAACTACAGTGCTTCTTCATGCAAAGATACATTTGTTATGACTTCATTGTATCTTAGACATATTTCAGTGTAAATTAAACCACTTATTTTGTATAGACTATGTTGCTTATATATCAAATATCAATATGTTGTTATGAAATCTGTGGGCATTCCAGCTTTTAAAGTTATACTACGTTGTTTGTTTATTTAGGGTATCTGAAGTGGTCAAATTCATAGAAACAGAAAGTAGAATTGTAGATTCCATGGGTTGGAGGGCTAGAGCAATTGGCAGCTTTTGTTTAATGGGTTCAGAATTTCAGTCTATTAGATGAAGAGTCCTAGAGATGGATGGCATTGCTGGAGGCACATAAGTGTGAATGTCCTTAATATCACTGGACTGTACACTTAAAATGGCTGAAATGACAAGATTTATGTTAAAATACTAAATATATCATACTCTGGTTTCTCTTCAGATTGTATAAATCTTTCACCTTTTTTAAATGTATCCAATGTGCCATGAAATCTGTGGTTATTTCAGTTTAAATCATACTATTTTGCCTTTACAGGTACCTAGAAACTGAAACAAATACAATTATTAACAAATAAAAAAGTTTATGAGCTGACTCCCCAAAAAGCAGGTGAAAATGGGTTATGGTGACCCCAAAACTGAGACCCCTCAAATGGTTCCAAAGCTGATTTGCGGATGCTGTAACCGAAACACAGTTTCAGCTGCCTGCAGCAAGCACAGCCAGACTCAGGTACTGGTGCAGAAGGAAAGAGGTTTATTCAGGTGCCCACCTGGGAGAACGGTGGACTCCTTGTGCCAAAAGACCATCCCCACTTCCTGCTCAAGACTGTGGTTCTTATAGAAAGGAGAAGGGAGGGCTTTTTAACCTATCCAATTATCTTGCTTGCTTTTAGCGTGCTTGGGTCCAACCCATTCACCTTACCAGGTTTTGGTGCACTGGGGCCCTGCCCATTCACCTCTCTAGTTTTTAGTGCACCCAGTATAAGAACCTCCCCCTGGACCATCCTGACCAGTGTGGAAGACTCCCAATGCTCCCTGACTGCCTTTGGTTACAGTGCTGGCACCAAAGGGAATGAGGAGTGTTTTTCCTCCAAAGGCCTAATCCTTCATCATAAACATTAACCTTCTCTTCCACTGATGTACTCAGTATCTCTGCAGAGTCTGTTGTTCAAGGCACAGAAATGTTGTATGGTAATCTCAAGGGCGCTTCATTGCCTACTTGAGTTTGAGTGCAGGTACTCAACTCAGATGTCACTAGGTTTTTTCTTTCTGATCCATCGGACCTTCCGCAACAACTTGAGTAACGGGAGACAAAGGTCCGGACTCTGACACAAAGGACGATAAGAACAGGAAAGGCCTGGGACATGGACCTGGGTACTGGGTCTCTCCCTGGCAAAACAAAGCTGAGATGGAAGGAGGGGAATTTAGAGTGTGGCCTTTAGGCAAAGTCCAGCTGGCTCATTAGGCCAACACAAGCTGCAAAGAAAGAGAAGTAGGGAATTTCGGAGTCTACATAGACACCTAGGATTCAGTCTGACGACTGGCCTGGCTTGGCAGGAGAGGAACTGGTGGGAGGAGAGGAGTATACTGCCCCATAGCTTATCCCAACAGGCTGAATGAAGTTTGAGAGGTCTGAATGCATTTTTTTGTGAACATTCTGGACAATAATTTTAAAACCATACCTGGGTAAGATATTTAATCTAGTATAGGTATTAGATTTGACACTTTTACTTTTGCTTTAATTATTCTACCTCTATTCCCCTCCCCCCACTGCTGTTCCTTAAAAAGCTATTGCAGACCATCTCTCTATAGGCTTGACTTTATAACCCAATATAAACATGCTTAAATATATTAAAATACCCTACACCCTACTCCCAGACCTGGTCATCTTCCCCCCACCCCCACCCCAAACCTTTTCCTCCAAGTTTAAGTTATCCATTGCTTTATAAAAAGATACCTCAAAACTTAGCCACTTAATTATGTCTCAAGGTTTCACAGGCTGGCTGGTCTTCACTGGGCAGTACCCACCTGTAATTGTCTGGAGTCACTCATGTGGGGTGCTCCGCAAGGGGCCCAGCTGGGGCTGGAACGTGCAAGATGATGTCACTCACACCTCAGCTGGGGTGGCTGGAATGATTGGGGCCTAGGGAGGTCTCTCTTTCTTCATGTAGTTTCCCCTCCTCCAGTAAACTTAACGCTTAGTCAGTGTTTTATGGTGACTAGATCCCAAGACAGTGAAATGAAACTGCAAAGCCCAGAAGTCACACGGCATCACTTCCACAGTGTTCTATGGGTCAAAGTAAGTCCAGGGCCAGCCGGGGTTCAGGAGGAGGGAGTACAGACTCCACCTTTTCATGGTAAAGGTTGGCATGCATTTATAGCAATGGGAGGAATTGCTGGTGACCATATTTGCAGATGATCTGCTACTTAATATACAGAAATCTGATGCCAAATTTCATATTCTACTTGTGAATCGGTCCGATTTAAGTCATGAGACTCGTCCTGGCTGGTGCAGCTCACTTGGCGCATCGTCTACAAACCCAAAGGTCTTGGGCTCAATTTCTCACTCAGCGCACAAGCCTGGGCTGTGGTTTTGGTCTTTGGTGGGCACACATATGAGAGGTCCCTGGTCGGGGCGCACAGGAGAGACAACTGATGTCTGTCTGTCTGTCTGTCTGTCTGTCTCTGCAATCCTCTCTCCCTAAAAGAAAAAAAAGGGTGGGGGCAGGGAAGTCCTCCTGTGAGGGAAAAATAAATTAATAAATAATCAATAAACATGTTCTTGTGTGAGGCTGAGGCTAAAAAAATTGCGAGGCTTTTCACTTTTCATCGAGTTTTATATTTAACAATATTAGATAATCCTTCAATGAGAAATCATGTAGTATGTTATTGTTTTATATAAAACTCTGTACCTATTGAAGAGAGAATGAATTTTCTTTTCAATACCCACAGGGCATGGGCTTTGAGGCTGGGTGGGAATGTCAGTTTGAACCTTGGCTCTGCCAGATACTAGCAATAGCACCTGGGGCAACTTCCCTTTCATTCTCACACTTTTCTCCTCTGTATTCATAGAGTTACTGTGACATTAAATATATGTAAAGTGCTTGGATAAGAGCCTGGTATATTACAACTGTGCAATAAATATTGGCTTTAAAATATAAATTATCAGTATCTATTATGTAATGCAGCAGCACCTGTTCTGAATTAACCCTCCTGGAGCTGCAGAGACATGTAGTGTTACTAAAGCTAGTCCTTTATCCTGATTACTTCCCCTGCCTCCCACACTTCTTGCCAAGTAGGTAGGTGAAACAATTGTTTGATTACCGTGTGTTCTAAAAAAGTGATTTACCAACTTTTAAACATTGCAATCCATATTAAGAAATATAATTTACACTGTAACCCACACCTAATACTTACAAATGTTTCATGAAACAATACTTATCCTCAAGTTGTGCTATGAACTCTGATTTTTTTTTCCTACTTCGGTGAAACAACAACTATTTCATTTGACCCACTATTATCAACTTAATTACCTACTGAAGAGTTTCAACTTATATATTATGGTCATTAATGAATTGGGAGAGTAACACACTTTCAGCCCAGAAATTGTTTCAAGTGTGCTGTAAGAATCCGTCATACGTCATTTTCATACAGGCCAATTCCTTTCTGGAGCAAAAAACTCTTTCACAAATATGGCCGGACCTGCCTACTCAAGAGGCTTCACTAATTCTTTCACTGGGATAGGGGAAGCTAGGGGAGGTATGTGCAGAGTAAATGTGTTTCTTGATAAGAAACAAAGTGCCTTTTTGGAGATAAATGGAGCTAGGCTGAAATTCCAGCTTCACAACTTAACCATACTGTATTTCGAAGCAAGTTATTTAAATTTAGTTTTGGAGTCTTGGTTTTTTGATTTCTTAAAGGATCACACAGATAATACCTACTTTGGTGGTGTTGTGACCAGCAAATGAAAACACACACCCAAAGGTCCAGCTCGTGTCCAGCAAACTGGCACCAAGAAGGCTCTCAGGATGCTTTTGTTGCTTCCTTCTGGTACACAGAACACAAACTCCAAAATGCACAGATATTCTTTAGGTTCTGCATTTTATATTTCTAGAAGAAAAGCTAAGTTTTACAGTATGTTCAAACTATGTTCAAACTCTTATTTTTTTAATGCCACTTAATTTCGACAACCACATATTGTCCTGGTGTTCTACTTAATGACAGTTAATAGTTATTAATTTTTCTGCAATATGAATATGAATTATGAAACAATTTTTTATTCTAGGGTCAGGTTTTGTACAGTGGGGTTTGGACTGAGCACCCATTTACCAATACAATCGTGGAAAGAATGTGTGTAGAGGAGAAAAACATTCCCAACTGTTGTATTGCTAAATAATTGAAACAAAATAACATGCAAAAGACACGCACCACTTTCTTCTTGAGTGCAATATTTAAGGTTATCAACATTCTAGTGTTGCGGCCAGGTGGTATTTTCACGATAGGTTATCTAGCTCTTAAGGAGTCAAAAGTAACTAACGTGGTAGGTTGTTAGGGTCATCTCATCATACTCACTAGCCAGTAGACCTCTAGAATGGGCCTGGTTGTTTTAAAGTTTCTGCTGGAAGATCAGCAGACAAAAGTGCCCTTGAACGTCTTGGCGGAGGGGAGAGGAGGGCGTGACACATTCTCCTCACGCCAGTGGTACAACGGTCGCTGCCGTGGCTCCCACGTGGCAAACTCACACTGCGCAGCGCTGGACTTGGGCCGTGGACCTAGTCGCAGACGCCTTCCTCGGCTCTCCGGCCCTTCCCTCGGCCCTGCTTCCCTCGGTCCTCCACCACCAGGGGGCGGGCGCGGCATCCCGGCAGCTGGGGGCCCATTGGTCGTGGCGGGAAGCAGGGAGGAGGCCCAGCGGCGAGCTGGCTTCCTCCGGCCACTCACGGGGGTGAAGGGAAGCCGGAGGAGCTCGGAAGGAAGCGGAGAAACCAGCGGGAGGCGGAGGTGGCGGCTGCTCCCGTTGCCCTCCGGCAAGACTGACTGAGCGGAGGCCGGAAGCCGGGCGAGCTTGGCGGAGAGGCGGGCGGGAGGCCGGTGAGACGGTCGGGAGATGGACGGAGCCGCGGCCCAGGGTGGGGAGGATAGAGGGAGGCTCTGGGGAGCCGGGAGCCCACCTTCACCTTCATCCTTCGCTGACCCCGGGGCCAGCCACAGGGGCGTGCCCTGGTTCTCCCTGCCAGGGGGAGGACGAGGGCAGGACCAGAGCCTTCAGGTCACGGTTGGCTGGGGGTCCGGGCTGCGGCCCCTGCGCCGTCACTCCCTCCAGGTGTCCCCTCCCGGGTCTCCCTGGAGGGCGGGGCTGCGTCTGCACCTTGAGCCTGGGCTCTGCGCTGGGGCTGCCACCTGGGGCGCGCGGTCCACGAGGGGCACCGGCTTGGAAATAAGGGCTGAGTGCTCCGAAGCGGCGGGGATGGAGTTGATATGGCATTGGAACACTGGAGGGCCGTCTTGGCTCACTTGTAGTAAAGTTTTAATGTCTCTTAAACTGGACGTACTTTCATTTTTAAAACTATCCAGCCCATTGTTGTTGGGTGTCATTGATGAATGGGCTGTTCGTTCCTTTTCTTTCACCCCATTTATTGCCTGTCCCCACTGTTTGTACCATGAATGAGGATAAGTGACCCTGGATCCAGTTCCTAACAATATTAAGAATGGATTGACAATTTGATACTGATATATCCAGTTTTGATTTTTGTTTTTATTCTCTACCTTAAAAAAATTGTTTTCGTCTAATACGGAACCACTGTTTAGTGGATAGAAGCTTTTCTTTGTTTCTTTTTACTTATCAAAAAATATATGGATACGTCAAGAAAGATGGCTGCTGTGGAATAAAAAAATTATGGATACTATAATACTAGATACTATTAGATTGCTTACTAGGAACTGTGCCAAGTGGTTTCATAGGCACATTTATTTCTTACAACCCAAAGAGTAGATCCTTTTATCTGTCTTTCCCAATTTTACAGAGAAATATGAACTCCTCTGGAGATAGATGCTCACAGTAGGTCGCAAATCCTTTGGCCACCTTGGGGACATTAGTGGTATTCTATCACTTTTTTCAAGTTTGGGAAAACATGACTTACAGTCATGTGCTGCATAATGACGTTTCGGGTCAGCTATGGACCCCTGTCCCAGAAGAGTATGATGGAGCTGAAAAATTTTCTGTCGTCTAGTGACATACTGCATGGCATTACTCATGTGTTTGAGGTGATGCTGGTGTAAACAGGCCTGTGCGGCCCGCAGTGTAGCAGCAGAGCACATACAGTTGACCCATGAACAACCAGGGTAGGAGCTCCCATTCCTGCGGAGTTGAAAATCCAGGTGTAAATCTTGACTTCCACAGTCAGCTTTCCCACCCTAGATTTCACTAACTGCGGACTGAAAAAAGTATTTTCACATTCCCAACCACAGACTCCCAACTGTGGATCAAATATACTGTTTCAGTCCACGTATACTGTTTCGATCCACAGTTGGTCGAATACCCAGATGTGAAGGGTCAACTGTATTGAAAAAAAAATTCACTTATAAGAGGACCCTCACAGGTCAAACCTCTGTTCAACGGTCAATTGTATGTATAGTACATACTATTGTATTTGATAATGGTAATAGATGACTGTGTTACTGGTTTATGTATTTACCGTCCTATACTTTTATCATTATTTTAGCATGTACTCTTGTAACTTACTAAAAAAAGGTTTGCTGTAAAATAGATTGTTTTACTGCACTTGCAGTAGCCTCATGTATCTCATGTTCACCTCTCTCCTTTTAACATAACTGATTTTTAGAGAAAGAGAGGAATGACAGAAGGGAAGAGAGAGAGTGAGGGAGAGAAAGAAACATCAATTTGTTGTTCCACTTACTTGTGCATTCATTGGTTGTCTTCTCGTATGTGCCCTGACTGGAGATCAAACCTGACTCTGACCCTGACCCTGGCCTGTTGGGCGATGCTCTAACCCACTGAGACCCTGCCAGGGCTCAGCCTTATCTCTTGATTGAATCGTTTTATCTTGTGCTTCCTTTGTTGGCTTGTGCAGTAACATGCTGCGTAGCTTTGTAGCTTATGGGTAATAGGCTGTATACCACGTAGCTGAGGCATACAGTAGGTCAGACCAGCTAGGTTTGTGTGAGTGCGCTCTGTGATGTTGGCACAAGGACAAAATCGCATAATGACACCTTTCTCAGAACATGTTCCCATCATTAAGTGGCACGTGACTATTCACACAGGGTTTTGCAGAGTACCAAGGGATCTCCATTTAACTTAGAAAATAAAAGTTAATAAGTTAGGCCATTCAGCAAGAAGTTGGCAGAGTCAGTGTCCGGCTTTGGGTGTATTCACTGTACTTCTTTTAAAGGCTGCCCAGTCCCTGCCCAGAGTTCCCTTCAGAGTTCCCTTTACTAATTAAGTCACATTTCTTTTCAATTTTATACAGGTGTTAGAAGCTTTGTTTCACAAATTCTGTGTAATGTTTTCTCGGCATATTAAAGACCAACATTTTTTTTAAAGTAAAAAAGTTCAATGTGGTGATTCTCAACCTGCGAACCTTTCAGAATTGTGCACAAATGAGACTTTTTATTTATTTATTTTTTAAAGTGTAGTTGGTATGCCATCTTACTTCCATTGGGTATATTAGTTTTAGGTATGTAATAGCGTGACTTGATATTTTTATAACTTACATGTGATCACCCCACTAATTCTAGTAATCATCTGTCACTGTGAACTTTTTAAAAAGGACACAGGCCAGGTTCCCCTCAAATCCCGAATGTAGGGGGGGCTTCTGTTTAAAAGGGAGTTACATTGGTCCTGGCCAGATAGTTCAGGTGGTTAGCATGTTGTCCTAATACACCAAGGTTGCAGGTTTGATCTCCAGTTTAGGCACATGCAAGAATCAACCAATGAGTGCATGAGTGAGTAGAACAAGTCAATTTTTCTCTCCATCTCCCTCTTTCTCTCCCTTCTCTCTCTCTCTCAAAGCAATAAGTAAAATTTAAAAACAGATAAATAAAAGGGAGTTAAGAATAAAGCACCACTGGGTTAAAGTGGCTTAAAAATGAACTCAATGGATGTTTTCACAGAACGTTAATGTAGATTGCTACCTTAAGCATTGTCAACTCATCACTCTCTTCACGGTTAATGAAGATACATTAAAAAGGAAAACACAGTTGGGCTAAGAGACTGTTAAATGGCAACAAAAAAAAGTAGTGTTCACTGTTGGGGATCATGAGAAGTCTAATATTTTCACCACATATTTTAGGTCTTAAATGGTGAGTGTCAGTATTTAAAAATTTTCATTTTCACTTAAAAATGTGAGAGTGCCTACTGTGTGCCAGCAATTATTCTTGCTGGTACCCTGGCGGCTATGAGTAAGGCGGCCTGGGCCCTCACAAAGCTCCTTTACTTTGTCTGAGGCAGTAAGATTCTGTGTCTCTTCATTTTGTACTTATTTCCTGAAGTTGAAAGGTACAAGACCCAAGAAGCAAAAGATTTTGGTCTTAGATCTCGCAAAAATCCATCTAGCTCAGAGCTTAATACAATAGCAAAAATTTGTCTCAAAAAATTATCTCAAACTTAGTCCCGAAGGATCCTTTTCTTTGGAATCAGATAATCTATATTTTTAGACAATACCTCTGCATGTTGTTATTTCATGAACAGGATTGGCCAAACTATTTAATATGCATGCCTTGTTCTCCTAATCTGACTGGGGAGATTGGGCAAAATTCTCAAGATCTTAAAACTTTAAAAGGTTTTATGATTGCCCTGGCTGGTGTGACTCAGTTGGTTGGGCGTTCTCCTGGAAACCAAAGGTCATGGGCTCCATTCCGATCTGTACTCTTGCCTGGGTTGAGGGTTCGGTCCCCAGTCAGGGCTTGTGCAAGAAGCTACTGATTGATGTTCCTCTCTCTCATGGATGTTTCTCCTACCCTCTCTCAGGAATCAACAAAAGAAAAATAAATAAATACATAAATGTTTTATGATTTTTATTCAGCTCCTAAAATATAGTCAGCTGAATTTCTTTTAGAGGAGGAAATTAAGTGTTCCATTACCTCTGAATTTGCACAGCTCCATCAGTATTCTAGGTTGAAACTGTTTTATATTACTTACATTTTCCTTATTTCTAATCAGATTTTTGCTTCCGTTCATGATTTTTCTAGTTTTACTCTGTTGAATTTTTATTTTTTGATTTCATTTTTTTTAAAATTAAATTTAACTCATAGAACATAAAATTTGTCATTCACAATTCAGTGACATTTAGTACATTCACAGAGTTGTGCAATCATCACTTCTGTTCAGTTGTAAAATGTTTTTGTCACCCTGAAAGGAAACCTCATGTCCATTGAGCAGTAGCCCTCCCACCCCGCCACTTTCTTCTAGCCCCTGGCAACCACTGGTCTACTTTCTGTCTTTATGGATTTTCCTGTTCTGCATTTTTCATGTAAATAGAGTCATACAATATGTGGCCATTTGTGTCTGGCTTATTTCACTTGGCATTATGTTTTACAGGTTCACCCATGTTGTGTGTATGAGGACTTCCTTCCTTTTTATAGCTGAGCAAATACTCCACTGTGGATATATGCCGCGTTTGGTTTAGCCATTCACCCATTGGTGAACCCTCGGGAGTTTTTGTGGGCTTGTGAGGAAAAGCTGTGTGGACATCCACAGCAGGAGTCAGTTCCTGGATTTTCATCCTAAGTTCTACAGGGTTTGTAAAGGTCATATAGTGGTATCAGGTGTACTTTTTTTTTTTTTTTAATAAGAATTGGTGAGCTGTCCAGGTCTCTTGGGCAAATGGAACCACTCTTCTACATTTGTTCACATAGAAGGTCTGACTGGCAGAATTATGTTTGCTCTTGAGGTTCTGCAGACTACTTAAA
The DNA here is from genome assembly GCA_004024845.1 of Tonatia bakeri. Classification (NCBI taxonomy): domain Eukaryota; kingdom Metazoa; phylum Chordata; class Mammalia; order Chiroptera; family Phyllostomidae; genus Tonatia; species Tonatia bakeri. The sequence goes on from PVIA01000336.1 coordinate 305,731, forward strand.
GCACGAAAGTGCAGTGGGTTTGTAGGGGAATTCTTAAACATTCATTCAGAATAGGAACCTGTAACTTCTCATATAATGTAAAATAGTTCCATGAGATGCAGGTAGTTGAACTGTATGTAAATTTGTGCCTCTTTCTGTTCTCTTTTTTTTGTGGCAGCTTATTAACTGGACACTTCTTTACCCTACTTGTGTTCAACTTATAGTTAAGATGTATTTAGTTTTATTTTTGCCATTGTTGTCTGTAATATTTATTTCTATTCTTTCATCTTCCTTCTCCTAGATGGATGGCATAGTGTAAGATTAAATTAGTTTATGTTAACAGCTGTTTCATCGACAGTTGTAGAACTCTGAAGGAGCAGGCAGATCTAAATGTCATTTTTGTCTTGTTTTCTGTTTTGGAGATGTTTTGTGCTCTTGGTTACCGAAGTCTATCACCATTTCATTTCTTTAACTGGATTGTGACTTTTTAAGTAAAATTCTGCTTTGGTAGATGAAGAAAAACTGCAAGCAAACATCTGGGTAATTTTTATCTAACACTGTTGTAACCATAGCAAACAGGAATTTTCTTGCCTTCTCTCCAGATTTATTCAACTGAGGCCACTCCCTCCCACCCTCAGAGTCAGGCTCATTGCCACTCACTGTAAAGGAAAGAATGGAAGTTCTCATCATGTGAATTTTACCTTTGGGCTTTTTTGGCCTAGATCTGCCTCATTTTTTTTTAATTCCCCGAGATTTGTCTGTGTGTTTGGATTGATGTGGCTCTGAAGTTTGCAGATCTGAGCTTGAGAGAGAATCAGCTGTGGAGCTTTCAAACCATGCAGGAGTTCTAATCCTTACTCCTAGGGATTCTGGGCTGAGGAATTTGTGTTGGAAAAAGCCCACAGTGGTGGGGTTCATGCTGTGGGTGACACTGCAGTTAGGGCTCCAAAAAACCAGATTTGATGTTTCATTGAATCTGTTTGTGAGGTACACCATATTTTACACACTAAGAAAAAAAAATGTAGGCCTAGGCCTGACTTAAGACATGTTAAGTGAGGGAAGTAATGTGCACTGTAGAATCAGTAAAATAGTGAACCACAGGCCCTTCTTTGTTATGATCAAAGGTTATTAGGAAGCATAGAAGCAATGGAATAAAAGAACTAGAGTGCAACATTTCTTCAGACCTTTTACTATGTACAATATGTGTTTATAATAAACTTTAATATAAGGTGTCCTTACTTGACATTTATTTGTAATGGTGATTGTATGAGTGACTGTTTTAAAATGCAGTTTTGCTATATTGTACGCTATAAGGCACTCCAATTTGGCCCATGTTATTTTTATCCTATCCATTTCTAGTCATTTACAGGCTGATGGTCTAGTTCAGAAGCCTTATTTCTAGCTTCTTTGTACTGTAGTGCATTCCATTTGTAATTCCAGTCCCCTGAAATACTTAATGTTACTTTGACATTGGGTGTGGATTGATCATTTTATTTTTATCTTTATCATCCCCTTAACCCTCATTAAGGCCAGCCAGCTGTTTATAAGCATACATACCAGCCATCTACTGCCCTGTTTTGAGTAGTTTTAGGATGTAGTGGTGATAATCAGGGTTAAGCACCACATCTGTGTCAGAGTAAACCTGAACTCTGGCTGCCAGCTGAGAAAGAGTGCTGTTGTGGCATGTTGGCTATGGGAGGAGAGACATCGGGGGTGAAAACAAATCTGTGTGAGTGAAGGTTCAGTGGAGCACTGCCCTACCCGCCCATGGTGCTTCCTTCCTTGCATCATCTTGGAAAGTGAAAATAACTGTCAAGAATAAGTTGCTTAGCCGTATTAGCTTGCGGACATGAAGCAGAGCACATGCCCATTTAGTCTTTAATCACTGGACGTATTTACATAGTTAAGTGCTTGTTGATCAACTGAAATATTTCAGAAATCTGATATCTCAAATTTCTGAAGAGGTAAGAACTTGAAATATCTAGCTAAATCACATTTTTTGAGGTAGCTGTAACTGTGGAATTCTTGATGTTGAGATGAACAATGTTGAAATACTTTTGCTCCCAGAATTGTAGTGTGTGTGGTCAGGTTTGGTTATGACAAGAGCAAAATTCTGAGGTGTCCTAAATTGAATTACAGGAGGCTGCATGGTAGAAGGAGGAGATAAGACAGGTTGATCCGTTAATAACTAGCTGCAGGGCAATAGCAACAGAAGACAGCTCATCCCTGACCGTGTGTTGACACTTTGCATTAACTGCCAGGTGGCTCTTTCCCCAGTTGTCTAGACAGCATAGTCCAGTAGGCCACCACCAGGTGCCTGTTCTTCTTGCTTACAGGTGATCTGACTGTTGCCCACCACCAACCCTAAAGAGCAAACCCTTCTTCCTTAGGGACTCGGCACGGATCCCAGAACTAGCTGCACCTCACCGTCCCCCACCCCCTTTAGCTGTAGCCAGTGTACGTTCTTTCAAAACGACTTCCATCTTTCTTCCCCAAACTGGTAGTGTGAAAGAACCCATCAGCTCCAGGACTGAGGACATGTCTCCACCTGGTACTGCTGGTATGGTCAGCAAAAGTTAAATTCCTCTGTTTTAAGAATATTTTTTAAATTAAATTTTATTGTTTATTCCTCTATCTCAAGTTGTCAAAATTACAACCCATGGGCTCTGTATGACCCATAGACAAGATTGGTTTTTACATTTTTAAGTGATTTTTTTAAGAAATCAAAGGAAGAATGATTTTGTAATGTGACAACTTCATGAAATTCAAATACAGTATCCGTAAATAAAATCTAATCACAACACACCTGAGCCCCTGGGTTCGTGTGTGGTTTACGGCTGCTTCCCAGCTGCAGCGCAGAGCGGAGCAGCTGCAGTAGACACAGTGTGGTCCGCAAAGCCTAAAATACTGACCACCTGGCTCCTTTACAGAAAAAGTTTGCCAACAGTTCTATTTTATTCACATAAATAAAGGTATTGTTAGAAACGCGTGAGAAATAGAGGCAGAAGGAACCGGATGACCTGTTCCAAGTGCATTTACTTGATTCTGCGCTTGCACGTGGGCTGAGTCTGGACCGACTGCAGCCCTGGGGGTAGCGGGTGGAGGCGGGAATGGGTTTTTTTTTTTTTGTTTAAGAAAAAGCACGGAAACGGGTTTGTGAGGGGATAGGGGAGGGGTTAGAATCTTGCTCCTCTGGGTGGGTGCCTCAGGGTTAGGTAAAGGGTGGGTCGTTCCCAAGTACAGGAGGTCTGTCTGATCACTGCCTTTGTGGTTCCAGGTGTCTATTGTGGGAGGTGGGAGAGAGTTTCAATTTAGCTGCAGGCTGTCAATTGAGTTGAGACTACTGAGTCATGAGCAGCCCAGCGGGTTGGAAAACTGGCCTGACTGGGTCATGAGCCCTCTGGCAGGCTGGGAAACTGGCCTGACCCTTTCAGGTATTTTTTGCAAATAACTTTCAATAACATACTTTTGTTTCTACGTAAAATCAGAAAAACCGAGTGACTTAGTTACATTATCCTTTTTTGATTTCAGTATTACCACTTTTTCCGGAACTGTTCTGGAATGAAAATTTAATCTTTTACATTTTGATTTTGAGGAGGCCTGTGTAGTCTGTGCTCTCCAAGGAAACAGAAGCAATAAGAGAGAGAGGAGGGGGAGAGAGACAGAGATAACAGGTAGCTATCACAAGGAATTGGCTCATGCAGTTGTGGAGACTGAGAAATCAAAGGATCTGCAGTCAGCAAGCAGGAGAACCGGTGGTAGGTAGAGTTCTGATCCGAATCCAAAGGCCTGAGAACCTGGGGAACTGATGGTGTGTTTCAGTCCAAGTCAGAAGGCAGGTGAAGACCAATGTCCCGGCTCAGAGACAGTAGACAGGGTCAGTTCTCCCTTCCTCAGACTTTTTAGTTCTGTTTAGGCCTCCAGGCCCACTCACACTGAGGAGGGCAAACTGCCATGCGCCGATTTTATCTAGAAACACCTTCACCGACACACAGAATAATGTTTAATCAAATATCTGGACACCCCCTGGCCTAGTCAAGTTGACACGTAATTAACCATTTCTGGACCTAAATATACTTTAAATTTATCTGCTTTAAATCTATCTTGTGCTTTGACCTTTTTTTTTTCCAGTCCTCTTGAAAAGCCCCAGTTCACATGAGTATTAAATGAATCAGTTGATTCATGTAAAATTGCATTTGGCCAGCATATTTCTTTATATTTATGAAGTTTAACTTGTAGTATTTTTTTCTGGTTTAATTGTTACCATTAATAGTAAATACATCAACGGATATGTTTGTGTGCTTCACTTTCTTCTGTCTTTGAGTAAGGTCCTAGTACACATGCTTAGTCATTTTGTCACATCTCTGGAGTGGGGCTGGCAGCAGAGAGTAGCAATTCCCAGAGCAATTTGCCAAAGCCAGATTGAGTGGCATGGAATTTTGTCAACAAGTTCCTTATATTAGAGTATGTCAGTGAACCGAGGGGGTGAAAGAGAAGTGGATTTGTCTGTAGTATCAGCTTCTTTTATCCTTCATATGACCTTAGACAAATCCCTTGACTTCATCTGTAATGCCATGCTAATACCCACTACCCAGAGGGCTGTTGGGAAGATTGCATGAAATAAGGTGTGTGAATTGCTCTGTGGTATGCATTCTTACCTGGTTTACGTGGACTGCTAAGACCTTCTCCTCCTTGGTAAATGATTATTTTTATGATTCATTTTGTTTATATAGAATCGTGGCCTTGTAATTCAAATGATGTAGCTGGAGTCCATTTGTCAAGGAAAGAATGAAAGGATCGACCTGCGCATTTATCTGTTTTTCCTGGTGTTGATTGATTCCAGGACGATAACCTGCTCATTGGGCCTGATTTTCACACAACTTCCCTAAATTAGACTAAAGTAGATAATTGGGCTGAAGGAAGTGTTTAAATTATAAGACATTCAAAGCAATCTGGTGTGTGCTTTGAGACCCTAACTTGGGCTCTCTTCTTCGGGCTGGGGCTAGGTCACATTCTTAATGAGAGTTTATCCAGGACAGCATCTCTCTGCCGGAGGGCCTCGCAGTGACCCTCCTTGCAGTGGATTCTCAGGTGACTGTGCACTTTACCTGTCAGCAACCCGATCTGGTTCAGTCATTTATCTGAAACAGTGAAACTTGTTATTTTGGCCTGTATGTATTTCACAAATGTACTCTCAGCGTTGTTTTTTGTGTTTTGTTTCAATCTGCCCTAAAAATAGTTTCCCCTACCACCAGTATTCTAGTTTAAGTGGACCTACATTTCTACCTTTTAATGAACCTATAAGAAAAGTGATAAATTCTTTCACCTGTAGCTTCTGGATTAACGAGGTCTGCATTTCTAGCAGAGACCTCTTTACCCTTTTGTTGTGGTGGTCAGGTTCTCTGGACCAGGTCTGTCCCTCCCTGATTGTTGGAGCTTCAGCCTCCGGTTTATAGAAGATCCCATTGTTTTACTCCCCCACCCCAAGATGATCATGTGTAATGATTTTCCTTGTTTTTAAATGTCCTTTCTCCCAAGAAGAGGAGTTGGAATTAGCACATCGTAAACTGATGTGCCTTGATTTATCCTCAGATATATTCAATAATCTTTCCGTATGCTGATTTTCACTCTTACAAAGCTAATTAGCTTCTTAAGTAAACTAATTAAAATGTGTTAGAACTGAAATTTGATAAGAATTTAATTTAGAGATTTTACTAAGTGTTATTATTCTCTGAGAAATTTAATGGAAAACATCAATTCAGCCAGACAATTGTAGTTGCTTATATCATGGTCTTAACTAGTGATCAGTTTAGATGCAGGCTTGTCAGGCGGTGCAAAGAGACAGCAGGCGTGTGAGGCAGTGGCTTTAACTGCGCAGGTGTGGCCCCTCAGCAAGCAATGGAACAGTGAAATAGCACAGCCATTGTCTGCCCAACTGCTTATCACACTTTCAAAGAAATTTTCCTAGGTCACACTCAGATAAGGAGCGGGTTATTTTGGAACATTAGCGGGGAGGAAAAGCACCACGTGGGTGTTATGAATGTAGTGTCCATTTTTGCTAGAAGTTGAAACAGGGTTTATAAGCACTTGGAGTTTTCATTTGAAAAGCCAAGGATTTTTTTTCTGCTTTTACCTGATGGTTTGTGCACACTTCAGAATCTCTTCTTTCCTTTCGGTATTTTCCAACCCTGTGGATAAGTGGTGAGTTTAAATAGATATAGAACATTGACTTTCCCTATTATGTGGAAGGTGTTCAGATAACTAACAAAGGAAAATAAATCAGTAATGCTCAATTCAGTACTAGGTCAAAATGTTGATATGTTCTTCAGGGTAGATTAGGCGGAATAAAGAAGTTCGCATAAGGGCTTTGACACTTTGGGTGCTCCCCACCCCCACGAACTCCTTGTGGGTGAATAAGAAAGCTGCAGGTCTGTCTTCCTTTCACTGTCCTTCAGGGGTGGGGCATTGTTTTTGTTTGAAGCAGAATCTGTGTGTCATTAGATCAGACTTCATCAGACACCAGTATGAAAATACAGTCTAAAATAAGGATGTACGTTTTTCAGATTTTTTTAAATTTATTTCTAGAGAGAGGGGAAGGGAAGGAGAGAGGGAGAGAAATGTCCATGTGCAAGAGATAAATTGATGGGTTGTCACCTGGGGACCTTGCCTGCAACCCAGCACGTGCCCTGACTGGGAATTGAACTGGTGACCTTTCAGCTCGCAGGCCAGAGCTCAATCCACTGAGTCACACCAGCTGGAGCAAGATGTACTTTTGATTAATGTGATTCATTAATCAGAATTTCCTGTTGAATTCCTTTCCTGTACAATAGATTGAGTAGACTACAGTAGCTGTCTAGCTAAACGTGGGCATGAATTTCCTGTTAATCACATTTAGTTGCTTTTCCATTTGCTTTTTAAAATTTTACCTCAGTTATTTCTTAGGAGGGCAATGGACATACACAGATTTTTTTCTAGTATCTATTTGTTGTTATTCGGATAATACCAAAGGATAATTTCTTCATTGATGAGGTTGACATACACTGTCAATAATAATTGCAGTATTTAAAATTTTAATCCTACACTTGTGAATATATATTTTTATAAACTTAAATTGAAAACATGAAGAGAAAGAGAAGCCTGGTATTAAAATAAGAAGCCTTTTCTATAGGTGCTTATCATAATGACACCTGAATTATGTCACAGTAAAAATGAAGTGGCATCCTATGGTGGAGTGAGCCCTGCAGCAGGAGCCGGCAGACCCTTAAACCCTAGACCCCTTCTACAATTAATTTGTTCCATAGCTGACTGGGTAAGCAGCTTAACCTCTTTGACCCTCAATTGCAAATTGAAAGTTTGGAACTAAACATCCAAAGTTCCTTAATGGACGCATAATCACTGCAGTATTAAGGCATTAGCTCCTCTTCTCCAACCTGATGGCCGGTTTCCCCTCATTTGTTCATTCCGCTGGCAGCTGGGGGACGCAGTGGAGGACATGACTCTCCCCTCAGTGGCTTTCACGGTCCAGCGGCCGGGGACACACCCAGTCATGAGAGTTTTTTCACTAGATGTCAATATCTTTAGAATGTCATGACACTTAGTTTAATAAATATACTTCAGATTCAATCTGAGAAGGAATGTTCCTTCTAGACCTAATGCTGTTTGCCTTTTCTTTTGATTTTAGGAGCTTTTTTTAATGAAAAGTGCCAAAGACTGAAAAACCAAACATGAGGGTAGCAGGTAAGATAAATATGTCCATTCAGTAGAAATAATTTTGCTTCTTGTGTAACCTGTTTGTTTGGAGAGGGTAAATAACCTTTTTCTGGGTCAAATGCAAAGCTGAAATATAACAAGCTAAGTCATTATTTAGACTCTTTACTTTTTTACAGTTGGCAAATCATAAATTGGACATTTAGTGAGTGTTACATAAGTGGGGGCACTTCACTGAAATTACTTATGCTAAATAGTTTAAGTTATGGTTTTAGTGCTCGTGTCCTTATACATTTAGTTTATTCGCCTAATAATATATAATATCCATATGAAGAACAATTTGACAACCTTGGGGGACTGATTTTTGTTTTTGATAAGTTCTAGCTTGTTAAGGAAAAGGAGCTGTGAAGTTTAAAAGCTTAAATTTTCCCTTTGGATATACGTAAATTAAAACTAGTGTATGCAAAGGATTCAATAATGTGTTTTTGCTTAAGTGACTGTGTACAGGGTGGGGCAGAAGTAGGTTTACAGTGGTGAGGACACAAAGCAGAGTTTATTCTTATATTATTATTTATTAATTATTGTATTATTTTCATATGTACAACTGTAAACCCACTTCTGCCCCACCCTGTATTTACTAATTCAAGTTCAATCTTCCTAAGTGAGATTATACATAGAGACATCTGTTCCTTAGGTAACATACTGAGGAGATTGAAAAACACCACTTGATGTCCCTGGCATTAATGTAGTTATCCTTAAACTTAAAAAAGAATAGATCCATAAATAATTAGAGGGGCTGATGACTTACCTCTTCCGAGTGAAAATAAATGTGGTCCTAAAGGCAGTGTATGCTTGATGTAGAAATTTCTGCTAAGTTTGTATCCGACATAGAAGATAACTTGTAAGGCCTCAAAATCAAGTTAGTCTTTCTTTTATCATCCTCTCACCAGCAAACAAATTATTTTCCTATGGGAGCGTCTCTTAGAAGAACCTAAAATCAAGGTGGGAGGGCAAATAAGTCTTTCTACAGGTGATTTAAAATCATGATTGTTGAACAAAGATAACTGGGGGGGTGTTTACTAATGCTTTTGTAGAAATTTGACTTGGTCATAGATTTACAAAGACATTATTTTTTTATTAATTATAAAATTACTAAACAAGAATATTTCCAGAAACCAAGAGCTTTGTTTGTGGCTTAAAAAACAAACAAACAAACAAAAAAACAAAAACAAAACATGTTTAATGTCTTATGTTTTTTAACAGAAATATTATATTTGGATATAGCTAGACTATGATTACATATTTCCAGATGATTTTAAAAGTACATTATTTAATTAAATATAGTTATTTGAAATAAAGCAAGTTTCCCTTTCTCATATAATTGTATGTTCATTCTAGTTGGAATTACCTTTGTCAGCTAGTCCATTTCCCTCATTCTGACAGTCAATACCAAGGTTAATTGATGAGTAATTATTCACTGAGTGCTTATTTTATGTTTGGCACTGTTCCTGGTATAGTTCTTCAAGGGATTGCTTGCAGTGAGTGAATAAGGAAGATTCACTATTAGTTTATTTCTTTCAAACTAATTAATCCTTTCTAATTAAAAAAAATCCTTGTTGCTTTGAAATGTGTTTATGGTCATTTATACAGGGAGGCATCGCTGTCTAAAGTTTATGCTGTTTGGTTGTTGAAAAATAGGATGTACTCAGATTAGTGCGGTTTATGGCTAGAAGGAATAGGGAACCTCATGGAAAGTTATGAATGAGAACCATGGTGTGGCATTTGTAGGCCCCTTCAAGTTCAAAATTGGCTGATGATCAGCTCTGGAAGAGACCCTCTGTAATGGACATTGGAGAACTCTGACATTATGGAGGCTCTGCTAGCCGTCACCTGCCTACTTTTCTTAGGGAACACCTGCTTGTTCTGTTACCAGTTGGTTTCTCCACTTCTAACTTTTCTCTTCCTTGGAGTGTTTGTGTCCTCCTAGTTCTTCTGATGGTCCAGTATGAGTGACTGTGCCTTGGTTTAAGACTCAGTTCTACTACTGATGAGTTGTGTGAACTTTGGCAAGTGATCTAAATTCTTAGCCTTGTTTCTCTTATTTGTAAAGTGAAAATAACTTATCTTGAAAAGCTGAGAAGAGAGATTATGCTTATAAAGCATGTAACTCTGCAGTAGGCACTAAGAAAATAGTGTATATCTATATGTACATGTGTGATATGTATATGTCTGTCCAGAAGGAATCCAGCCATATAATATGAAAAATAGAGACATTTATTGAAGAAGATAAAAGATACGAGAAACATTTTACATAGGACAATGATGCCTCAGTCCCCTTCAAAGTAGGCACCTTAGGATCTCACAGAATTCTTCCAATTGCCATCAGCTTCCCTGTCATATTTCCCTGAATCTCACTGAAGATCTGAAATCTCTTCCCTTTCAAAGACGATTTTAGTTTTGGGAAAAGCCAGAAATCACAGGGCACCAAATCTGGGCTGTAGGTGGGTTGAGTCACCTGAGTGATTTGATGTTTCATCAAAACACTCTGTACAAGACGTGATGCATGAGCAAACACGTTGTCATGATGAAGCTGCCAATCACACTTGCCCATACCTCTGGCCTTCTGAATATCTGAATAGTTTCCGTGGAGGAATGGTGAAGCTTAATGCAGAAGTTGATGCAGATTTCTTGCTCTACTCACTCAGTCATTTTGAATGCGATGGTCACAAAGAACACATGCTCACTCAATGGCGTCTGCCACCTCCACTGACTAGTACAGTGAAGTTGTTACTGTTCACATGTGCGCATTACCGTCCACTCTCCTTGGCTGCCAGGTTACATTGATGACACACAAATCATTCTTATACTAATGATGGCTGGACTTTTTCCGGATAGACCTTCTTATGTATATATGATGTATATAGTTTGTTTAGTATAGGTTCAGGTGCAGCTTGGCATTGGATCTAGCCTAGAGCTTCTATATTTTATAAACTTGATATTTTAATATTTCAATCTTGAACAGCAAGGGTAGGGAAAGGTAATCTCTAGTTGCACTGGCCCATGCTTGCTAGAAGATGAGATATTAACCTATCATGAAAATATGTAATCTCCATACCACGGGGTCTTAAATAATCAAGAAGGAATATGCCACCTATTGCCATTCCTCTATGTAGGAAAGACTTGTTGAGAGTAGCACTATGTGCCAGGTACCCTGCTAGATCCTGTGGGGAGAAGATTTCAAAGCCTTGTGGCACTTCACTGTCTTATGTACTACAAATATAGGCAACTTGTAGTTGCTCTTGAAACTAGGAAGCTCAGTTTTGGGAGGGGAGAAGATAGGAAACGGAAGTGGGTTGAGGTTGATAAGTTTAGTAGTTAGGTTTTCTTATTGCCACCTCATTTCTATATTTAGAATGTTTCTCAGCAGAAATGAGCAGCTCTGAGACTGCTGCCCCTCAGCGTCCTCAGCCTTTTGGAGCATCCTCAGTTCATTCCCTTCCCTCCTCTTGAGGACGTGGTCCTCATCTCGTTAGGTTTAATGGAATCAGAGGAGTATAGTGCTTTTTCACTCCTCCTTACCCAGTAAGTTGAGTTTTAGTAGTTTTGGGGAGAATGTAGTAATTCAGGGTTCAAACAGTGTTGTGCAGAGTGCTGGACTGTGGCAGGATCTCCGGATCCTGGTCCCTATGCTGCCACTACAGCATCTGTAATCTGGGGCAGCTGCCTCACCTCTGGACCTTTGTTTCCTTAAGGAGAATGAGATAACTGATGATATTTTCTACCTCTTTTTTTTCTTTAATCCTTATCCAAGGACACGCTTAATGATTTTAGAGAGAGGGGAAGTGAGGGAGAGCAACATCAATTAGTTGCCTCTCCTATGCACCCCACCCAGGGATCAAACTCTCAACTTGGGCATGTACTCTGACCGGGAATTGAACCTGAGACCCTTCAGTTTATGGCATAACACTTCAATCAACGGAACCATGCTGACCAGGGCTACCTCTTTTGTAGCAATGTAAATTAAACTTTAGGTACGAGAGGGTGATGGAGATTGGACAGGGAAATACTCATATTGTTCCTGAATAACCTAATGAGATGGCTCCTGAAATCTCCAGGGTCAGAGGAAGATGTTACCTTTCTGTCACTTTTCATTTCCTTCCCTGTCTTTTACTTTTACTTTCCTAGATTTACATAGTTTTGGAGGAAAAGGACACATGGTGATTAATATTAAGCACTTAGTTAATAGGAATGCTAACTATTTGTAAGGCACTCAGAAATGGTTAGAGATATAAAAGTATGGAAGACTAAGAGTCTGCCTTCATGGAGCTTACCCTGTAACCACATTGTGAACCACTTATGGTAGGAGCTGGATTAGGTTGTGTAGGAGTGGGAAAGGCCTGTCTTGAACTAGGTATCAAGTGTGTGGAGGAATACTTCTTTGTTTAGCATACCAGGAGCATGCATGCACCTCAAGAGAGAGGTCAGGTGGTGATAGGACATTTCACTTGAGAAGTCCCGTTAGGGGACAGTCTGCTCTGTTGTGTTAGTGCCTGCAGAAGGTTCAGCGTTTTGGTGTCATCCTGGATAGCACTGTTGCCCTTCATAGTTGAAGAGAATTAGGGATAGGTTCGCCAACATACCTGGGAGCATTCTTCCATCAGCCACAATCCTCTGTGACGTCAGCCAGCATTGCTGGCAGGTCAGGCTTTGTACGGAAAAGCGGGCAGGTGACTGAAGCAGTGCTTTGCCCGGATTGCTAGCCAGTCTGATAATTCTTTGGTCAGGAACATCCTTTATCTTGATGGATATTTGGTACAATTTTTGTTGTAACTCAAGCGAAATTAAGTTCAATAGATAAAAAGTAAAAGTTGGTTAGTCTTAAACTTTTTCTATAAACTTATACTCTTCATTGAAATGTTATATAATTAAAGTCCTGTGGGCTCATAAGCTCATTTCTGCCCTTTCCCTAGGTGCTGCGAAGTTGGTGGTAGCTGTGGCAGTATTTTTACTGACATTTTATGTTATTTCTCAAGTATTTGAAATAAAAATGGATGCAAGTTTAGGAAGTCTATTTGGTAAGTTCCATTTTTTTCCCTTTCTTAAATCTTGTTTTTGATGTAATTGTTTCTTTACTACTTATCAACATTGAGTCACTGCTCTTTAGTCTGTTTAGAAAAGAAAATGTAATTATACCAGCAGGCATGATTCATTAGAATATTATAAAATACACAATAGAAAGTCTTAAAATTAATTCAGTATAAAGCATAAATCTTCCATTCAACATTCTGAATATGTTTAATGGAATCTATTTCATACATGCTTAGGGTCATTATTCATTACATTCTAAATGTGCATTCCACAAGATACCACACGCTGTTTGAGTTGCTGCGAGAACACTTGGAACTGAACCTACCCCTCGGTTAAAAAGTGGTTAGGAGTCACGATAATGCATTTTAAATACCAGCCACAGCAATCTATTTTGCGTTTTTACCTTTATTTTCCTTCTGCAGCATTTTTCTTTTTACCAATTTATTTAATGCTATATTGTAAACACTCCACTATAAGCTACCTTAACTCAGTTTTTAACAAAATATTTACATTAATAAAACTAAATTGACATTTAAAATGTTTGCATAATTTCTGGCAGTTGCTTAAGGTATGAAAAAACTGTGCTTGAAAGGTGAGGCTGTGAAACCAATTAACAGCATTTTGACCTAGTAGGCAGAAAGTGGATGGAACCGCTTTCAGATCTCTGGAATAATGAATTTTGTTTATCGTAAATTGGTATTTGGAAGGAAACCACAAGACCTAATTTACTTCCCCTTACATCTGACTTCAGATGTAAGGAGGGAAAATTGGGAGAATTGTAATAGCATAAACAATAAAATATTTAAATTTAAAAAACACTAACGGGAAGGCCAAGTACCAAATTCATCAGTTATTTGTGGGACTTAGGTAGTAGATAAGGGGACTTGAGCTTTATGTTTTATTTCTTTAAAAGAAAAGAAAAAAAAACCCACCTAGAAGCAAATGTGGGAGTGAGATTATAGATGATTCTTAAATTACTTGTTATATTTCTTTATCTACTTTAATGTTTGCACAAGATACTTTGAGCAGCCAAAGAAATACAATGATAGAAAACTGGAAAAACAAACAAACAAACAAACGTATATTATTTATCTTTACCATTCTATAATCTCTGAAAAATATACATGAAATTACAAGTCAGTTTAATCGCAGCAAACTTTATAAAAGTCTTTTCAACATTCTTCTTCCAATATATCTAAAACTTAGTTTTGAAAAAGACAAGAAAAGGAAAACAACAATATTTGATAAAACACCAAAAAGAGTCATTGAGGCTACCATGAAAAAAAAAATATTTAGTAATAAACATATTTTGAAGTTAATGTAAAACAACAGCAACTACAAGAAGACTCCCTTAAACCAGTGCTTCTCAAGCTTTGCTGTGAAAGGACTTGCCAGGGAATCTTGGCAAATGCAGGTTCTGATTGATTGTCTGGGGTGGGGCCTGGGAGTCTGAATTTCTAACATGCTCCCAGGTGGACCAGAGGTTCCTGTCCATGGACCACATTCTGAGTGTCAAGGCTTTAGACAATTCAGATGTGTAGTCATCAATTTCAGTATAAACATTTTTAGGTGACTTTCTTACAATGACTACTTAAATGTACTTCCTTGTGTTGCACTAAATTCTGCCTTTTATACTCCCAGGTAAATAATAGCAACTCACTTGCTTCTACCTGCTGGAGTTCTCTTCTGGATTAATGATGTCGCAAATAGTTAAATTGTAGTCATACTCCTTCAGGTCATCTTTTTATCTTAAGTTTTTACCTTATCAAATGAAGGAAGCTTCCCTTTCAATCACTTCTGTTAATGTAGCGATTATTCTTCTAAACCGTCTGTTTTTCAGCACAGGTCCTAAAATGAAGTATTCCACATAGATTGAGCATAGAGTGGTTATTGCAAAGTGTGGTGAGCCTTGACTGACTTCTGTATATGGTATTTCTGGGCCTACAAAGGCCCAGTCCGGTGGCCATGGAGAGTGAGCTGGTTTCAGTTGCACGATGGCGTGGAAAGACACTGAAGGCCTCAAGGACTTGTTCAGTGTTGCTGAGGAAACAGTGTGTATAACTAATTCTTCTAAGAAAGGCTGATGGTTAAGGAGGAAGATTATGGGGTGGTAGTTTGAGGCAGGAGCAAGTTGAACATTTGTTGTTTTTTTTTTTTTGAAGTCATGGAGAGACTTTCACTTGTCTAGAGGCCTTGGACAAAGACTCAGTGAATTACAAATCGGTGGAGACTGACAAAAGGCAGGGTCCTTGAGAGAAGGGAGGCAGCAGGACCATTGGTACAAACAGAACTTTTGGGAAAAGGCCCAGTGTTTTGGAGAGAAGAGTCTGGATAAAGCCAGTGTTTACCCTAGTTTGGATCTTCCTGTTGAGTCTGGACCCTTTCTGTCACTATCAAAAGGGTTTGTCCTCTTTGATATCTGCCTGTCTCACCAGTGCCAGAATCACTAAAACTCAGGAACCTTTCTTTAGTACTGCCGATTACCAAAGGATAAAATCGGCACTGCCTACTCAGGATGGCATTCAGACCCAGCAACCTGCCTCTGCTTCTCTCACCTGTTCTGTGCCCCTCCTCACCCGTGCCTCAACCTCACTTTGCCAATCTGCTCGTGATCTAGGGACACAAATCCCGCCCTTTCATTCCCCAGTCACTGCTAGAGCTGATGCCTCACCCTGCACTTCTTTCTCGTCTCCCTTCATCTGTTAATCTTGTCCATTTTCAAAACTGCATCAATGTCCCCTTCTTGACAGAAGTTGCATTTGAATCCCCCTTTTCCCTTTTAGAATGTATTGCTCCTGTTTCTGAACTGTTTGTCCTAATGCATAGTAGTTATATTTCATTTGGACACTGGTTTATTCTTCCTCATATTATAGTTTCTTTTATCTTTTTTATGTATTTGTTTTCCCTTACCAGGTAATAAATCTTTAGGGCAATCATACCTTGATGCTTCACCCAGCATCTAGTGCTGGGCTCATAAATAATAAATGCTGATTGAATGGGAAATGAATGTAGGTAATTGAGAATTAGGATTTTTAGATGGAAAAAGAGTATTTCTAAAGTGGGATTCATTTAAAGCTATGTTAGTTGAAAAGCTGCTGGTCACCAGCTATGAGCAAATGCTGAGCCCCTTGAACTAGGAGAGTTGTTTCTCTTCACTTTCATTTTGAGTTTTCCTGGTGTTGGAACCTGCAGGGTCTCATAGTATGTGTTTGAGCTGTTTGATTGAGGCATTCTTAGGGCAAGTGGTTGAGGTTGTTGTTATAACTTAAGTCATACACCATATCCACAAACCCATCTTGGATTCCAGTCTGTTGAACTGGTGAACGTTTAATTTGTATGGTTGTATTTTACTTCTCATTTCAGAATAATGGAGCACAGGTAGAGATACAGTTGTTTTGCCATTTGTTTGGCATCTGACAATTTACCAAGGGTAACAAGTTTAACTGGACATTAGGATTGTTTCTAAAGTCAGTATCTCAGGGGACCATGAGATTAACTATGTGTCTTTTAAAAAACAAATTAAAACTTTTAAAATTATAATCAACATGAAATATTTCATTAGTTTCAGGTATACAACATATATACATATAAGTGATTAGACATATATATAACTTATTCACCCTGGTAAATCTAATAACTATAGTTCTTTTGGTGGTGAATATTTCCATTTTTTCATGTTGTTGATAATAATATCTTAATAGTTTCATTAATTTAGATTCAGGTATATTGTGTAGTACTGCTTTAGAAAAATAAAACAAACTTATTTCTAAAAAGGAAGAATGAAAAATTTTGCATATAATTAGTTGAAATTATCAAAGTAGATTGTGATTTTTTTGACTTTTTATTTATTTATTTTTAGAGACAGGAGAAGGGAGGGAGGGAGAAAGAGAGGGAGAGAAACATCAGTGTGTGGGTGCTTCTTATGTGGCCCCCACTGGGGAGCTGGCCTGCAGCCCAGGCATGTGCCCTGACTGGGAATTGAACCAGCAACCCTTTGGTTCGCAGCTCGCACTCGATCCACTGAGCTACACCAACCAGGGCTAGATTGGGATTTTTTAAAAACAGTTTTTAATAAAACTTTTTATCTGTAGATTCACAAGCATTTGTAAGAAAGAACACACAGAGATCGTATATACTCTTTTACTCAGTTTTTCACTGAGTAACAACATCTCATAAAACTATATACAGTATCACAACCAGGCTGTCAGCATGGGTACCGTCTGCCAGTCTTAGTCATGATTGCGATTTAATGTAGTGTTAGTGTTCAGCGCGGATACTTAACATCTGTTGAATGTAATGAACACAGTCCAAGTTATTTTTTGCATATTACTGCAGTAAGTACTTAATGTTATATTGAATTGATTTATTTTTAACCTTTCAGACTTACCATTGAAATAGTATATATATAAATTACTTCACATTACTAAAAACTAAAGTATAAAATAATTGCCTGATTTCTTTTTTTTTTAAAGATTTTATTAATTTGCTTTTAGAGAGGGGAAGGGAGGAAGAGAGAGAGAGAAACATCAATATGTTACCCCCACTGGGGACCTGACCTGCAACTCAGGCATGTGCCCTGGCTGGGAATCGAACCTGCGATGCATTGGTTTGCAGCCTACGCTCAATCCACTGAGCTATGCCAGTCAGGTGCTGATTTCTTTAGCTTGACTTGTTGAAAGACCTTCATTGATGAAACCAAATCAGAAATGTTTATTGTTATTGTTCCTTGAAGTGAAAAGTTGTATGTGTTGAAAGAAATTAAGAATTAAAGCTATCAAGATAGTTTGAGGAATAAAAGTTGCAGAAAAGGTAAGATTTGTGTTTGTGTGCTATGTTCATGTGCTGCATGTGGGAAATAATCCTGTTTTATTTATGAAAATTAACCTGTTGGGTTCCAGGTGTTAAAATTCTCAGAATTGCAGGACTAGTAGAGAGGGCTTTCAGTGTTGATGAATACTGGATAAAAAATAATTTTCATCTGGAAAGAAAAGTCTTTCACATGTTTCTTTATCTTTAAGCATCTCCCCTTACTTATACACAAATTAAATGGAGGTAATATTATTTTCTTAAAAGCCTGATGATTAAGAAACTGCTTTTTCCAAAGTCATATGTATCCCATACATACAACTAATAGTTTTTGAACTGAGTAGCATTTACTGTTTTTACATTTAAGTTCTACCAGCAAGCTAATCTGACCATGTTCGAGGCTCATCCCTGGTGTTCCTTCTACCTCCCTTCCTTCAGCCAGTCTCTTCTGAGCATTGAGTGATTGTTGGTGTCTCTAAGAGTCACTCCTCAGCCCTCTTTTAACTTTATACCCTCTCCTTGGGTGGCGTCACTCAATCATTGGCTAGTTTTCTAGTTACATTGGTATCCTAGGCCTCTACACTTTGTCACTTGGATCTTCTCCAAGTGTTTAAAATTATCACGTCCAACACAGAACTCGCTGTCCATCCAACACTCCCATCTCCTCACTAGATTATAACCATCTTGAATTCAGAGATGGCGGTGTATGTATGTATGTATATATGTATTTATTTTTGGTTCATGTGAATGAATAAATGAATGCTTCTAAAGCTAAACGTCTGAGGGACAAACTTGATTCCTCTCTTCCCATCATCCCTCTATCTGGTCTATTCTCAAGTCCCATCAGTGTTGCTTCCTTAGTTGTTCTGCACCTGCTTACTTCTTTCAAGCCCACCTTTATGGCCTCTGTTTGGACTGCTACCCTTTTCTACCTGGACTACTTCAGTAGCATCCATGTGGACTTCTTGTCTCAGGTCTTAAACCCTGTGCAGTCTGTCCTACACTTGAAAGTCAGAAAGCTTGTTATGAAAACTCCATGTCTTGACTTTCTGCTCCTAGCATTACTAGCAGTTTTTGTACATGTGATGATAAGGCCTCATAGACATTTTCATTTCTGGGGT
This sequence comes from Tonatia bakeri, assembly GCA_004024845.1. Lineage (NCBI taxonomy): Eukaryota > Metazoa > Chordata > Mammalia > Chiroptera > Phyllostomidae > Tonatia > Tonatia bakeri. The sequence goes on from PVIA01000336.1 coordinate 324,432, forward strand.
GGTACAACATGAGTTGGGGTGCTAGAATGACATACAGCCAGGGAATCTAGCTCTGACAGTTACTAATTATGATTTAGAACAAGTCAAATCTGTAAACCTCTCTGTTCCCATTTTTTTCTCTTTGAAACAGGGATGTTGCTCAAATCAGTAATATATGCAGAAGTGTTACTGAACCCAAACAGCAGGGGGCGTCCCGTGACTCACCACCTACCAGACAAATCTCTAAAAAGGGAGTTCAGTGGAAAAGAAAAGAATCTTTAATTTAATGGCAAGTTTCTGCCTGAAATACCCGGGTAACAAAAGTAAGGGGAAAGGAAAAGTCAGAGTTGGTCATTATAACTACTATGTAGGTTCAAGAACTGAAAGCACAAGAACAAAAATCTGTTCACAGTGCTGACTGGTATCACAAAGGTCTTTGGAAATAATGGCAAGTTTCTGCCTCAAAGCGTGTTCCCTCTGAGACACCCAAAGAAAAATCACCCTGTTACCCTCTGCCAGCTCAGTTCAAGGTTGCAGCAGGAACCTCTTTTCCCACCCAAAAGTATCATGAACGTAGGTGGTTTAGCTGGTCTGCAGTTGCTGTCCAGCTCTAGGCATCTTCTGAGGTGTGGGCCCCTAGGTCTCTGGGCACAGGCCTGCTGGAGACCGTTCACACCAGAAGGGGAGGGGAAAAAGGCAACTGCCTTTTTGCTTTCCAGTGTGCTCTGTTTCCAAAGTCCCCTCCTAGAATCCCATGCACCGAAAGCGAGTGAGAGTGTGCAGCCTTCCAACCAGTGAAAGCCAGTGTCGGCCAGGTTTGCTTTTGCCTGCTTCTGGCCACTATGTTTAGCAAGGGGAGAAGTCTCCAGTCACGCATGCGCAGCTCAGGCCCCTCCCCCGTTTCCTGCAGGTGTGTGGAGTTACAGAAGTACCCACGGAGTGCCCGGCAGTGTGAGTGAGCTGCGTTACGTTACCCTGTTCAGATCCTGCCGTCTTCCTCTGATCTTGCCGCCTCCGGTTAGGAAGACCAGAATTCCTGATTTGAATAATGTTCCCCTGTAAGCGGCTTAAAACCGGAGCCTCATGATAAACGTGTTTGTTCGGGACAAAGTAAAATGGACAATTTCTAGTTCTCACGTTGTTAGTCACTGGTTGCTAATAACCCCATGGGTTTTCTCATTTTCAAAAGTGAGTGCACTAGACCAGGTGATCTCTCTAGTTATTCTTCCCTCACACTTGTTACATAATTAAGGAAAAATGACATAATTAACAAAATTGAAAGAACAAGCCCCAGTACCCTAATTTACTAACTGGTCATTTTTGTGTTTCCTTCAGGTCTTTGTATCCGTGAATATTTTTAATGCAGATAAAGTTTGCTTTCTGCTTTATTCCAAATGCATTAACATTTCCTATGTTACTGCAGTGCCTTTATGACTTCAGTCCTGCATCATATTCTGAGTGTTCTATAGAGTTAATGAGTCTTTAATTACTTGCTTATTTTTCTCTCTTTAAACATTATATTTTTAAGCCTTAACTTTCTGTTCTCTAGTTTGAGTACTGGACTTAGATACAGGAAATTTACAATCATCCAAAATAGTACAGAAGTAAAAACTAAGTAACCGTTTATAGTCAAACAGCTGGCAAACATTTATGCCACTGCATACCTGTTAGCTGCCTCAGGAAATTGCTGTCTACAGCGCTACTGGTGATCTGCACTGTAATCCCTGGGTGAGGGTCAGATGGTAGTGCTATTAAAAATCTCTAAGTGTAGACGATCAGATTAAGGTCTGTGGAATTCAAGTTAAGATTTGATCAGAAGATTCTGGCTTCCTTGAACTGATAAATTATAAAACTCTTAGTAATGACCTTTATTTTTTTTATTATACACACTATGTTTCTGTTTTTGAGATAGGCTCTCCATAACCACCATCCCTCTTGTGTTCTTCCCACTCCCCAAATCTCCTAGGCTAAGCAGTGAGGTAGGTTTATGTATGTGTTCCAGGGCTTTATGTGCACATGTACATAACACCATTAAGCAGCAACAATTTGTAAACACCCTCATAGTCACCAACTATATATTTAAAGCTATTTAAAAGGAAGTTTGAAGTACATAGGATACCACTTAGATATGGAGTCTCAGAAGAACAAACTCAGAGAAACAGTAGAGTGGTGGTGATCAGGGGTGGGGGTGGGGGAGTGGGGTACATTGCTCAAAGGGCACAACTTCCGGTTACAAGGTTAACAGGTTGGGGAATCTCATATACGGCTTGGTTTGTAGCTATTAATACTTTATCATACCCTAATACATCAATGTTACTAAGAGAGTAGATCTTAAATAGTCTTCCCACAAAGAAGAAATGGTAATTATGTGATGTGATGGAAGTAGTAGCTGATACTATTGCAGTAATCATTTTGCAGTTTATAAATGTAGCAAATCAGCAGGTTGTACTCCTTAAACTTGTACAGTGTTAAGTGTCTGTTATATCTCAATAAAGGTGAAAAACATAAAAAAAAAATAATGGTAAGTTTCCATGACCTGTGTGGCTCAGTTGGTTGAGCACCATTCTGCAAGGTGAAAGGTGGTTGGTTCAGTTTCCCCTCATGGCACGAGCTTGGATTGTGGGTTCAGTCCCCAGTTGGGGCATGCACAAGAGGCAACTGATTGATGTTTCTCTCTCACACTGATGTGAGTCTTTCTCTTTCCCTCTTCCTTCACCTCTCTCAAAAAAATAATAAATATTAAAAATTAAAATAATGGTAAGTTCATAGAATAGCTTTCTGACTGGGAATTAAGTGTATAGTAACTAAAAATAAAACCAAAATGTAAACATAAAATGTTCTATCTGTAATACTACCAGTCATAGTTTCTTTACTTAATTGATTATACTGAATTATGTAGCCTAATGTTCCATTCTCACTGTTTTTCTAAAGTGATATTCATGTTTTATTTATTATATACTGAGCAATATTCAAACTTTTATTTTTATAGGTCTGTTAGCTCTAAATATGTTTTAAAAGTGGATACTTGCTAATAGCCTTATTCCTTCTAACAGAGATAACTTTTTTTTTCCTTAGCAAGGTCTGCATTGGACACAGCTGCACGTTGTAAGTATTTCATCCCAATAATTTGCAGATGGTGTATTCTACTTTTCCCCCTTAGGCACATGAGAACTCACCTTCAAACACTAAAGATAGTTCAGTGTGAGCACAACTGGTACAGACATTGCTTTCTGAAGTTGCAAGGATGCTATTTGATCAGATAGCCCAATATTCTGGGTATTTACTCATAATGAATGTTCTGTTTCATTAGTGTTTTTAGCTTCAGTATGATAAGTACAGAAAGTGTGTAAAAAGAACTAGTATGTGAGCAGATTATTCAGTGATGCATTAGGCTTTTTAGTTTGCAGCCATTTGTTCTGCATTTATGCTCTGAAAATGCAAAGTAGCGATTCAGAACCTACCACCCATCCTGAATTCAATAAGTAAACAAAAATAATTAGGTGAAATATATTTACCCTCATCAAGATCATATTATTTGGTTCATTAATGTCAGTTATTAGCTTGGTCCCTCAGTGCTTTTTGTTTTGTTTCGAGGCTCTTTGAAACCCCCCAGGGGCGGCGGGGGAGGGGGGAATCCTAGGGTGTGTTTTATGATATGTAGATCTTGGTGATTTACATAATTCACTTGTGGTATGAGATTTGAAATAAACTGATTATAGAGTCTGTTAACATTCTTTTCTTTTAAAAAAAAATCTACTTTCTTTTCCAAAGCTACAAAACCTCCCAGATACAAGTGTGGGATCTCAAAAGCTTGTCCTGAGAAGCATTTTGCTTTTAAAATGGCAAGTGGAGCAGCCAATGTAGTGGGACCCAAAATCTGCCTCGAGGACAATGTGTGAGTATTCATCCATTTGGAAGTATAAGATGTGCTATAAAGTTACAGCAAATTGAACCTGAATTTAGTGGATCTTTTGAATATGTATTGGGCATGCTTTTACTAAAGAAAAGCGATTTCATTTTCATGATACAATTTTCCCTTGCCTTTAAGGAGTCGGAAAAGTGCTTGAATTTCATATTGAAGAGTAACATAAAAGTAGTGTTTATCCAGTGTCATAGAGAGATGAGGGGTTTTCCCAGTGAATTCTCTAGATCTGCACTGACCCATATGGTAGCCATAGACCCATGCGTTGATTATTAAATCAAAGGACAAAAATAATTCATGTACATTAATTAAAATTTAAACTCAGTTCCTTGGTCACACTGGCCACGTTTTAGGTGCCAGTAGCCACATGTGGCTTGAGCTCATGGCTGGAGCAGTGCTGAGAGTGAGTGTTTCCGTCCCTGCAAAGTCCTGTTGCAGTGATTTTCAACCCTTTTCACCTCATGGCACATGTAAACTAATTACTAACATTCTGTGGCACACCATAAAATATATTTTTTGCCTGTCTGACAGAAAAATAGGTATAATGTTGATTCACTCACACCAGATCTCTACTGTGCTGGCTGTTGGCACGTTTCCATTTGACAGTCTCAGGGGAAAGAGGTTCCTGACTAAATAATCAGGTAGTGCATGTTTTAAAAATTCTTACACTCTGGTTGAAAATTGCTGTCCTATTTGATAGCTGTGCCCTCGATAATGAGCACTTTATCTTAACAGACCGGCACCTTTCATTCTAAATGTTTGAGTCCTGCTTGTCGAAGTGTGAAATGACCCAGTAATCGCCTCAAGCCCGGCGTGGCACAGGGCGCCGCCGCTAAACTGAGTGGTTTCCTCGTATCCAGATGCTCTGCAAAGTAGTTTCTAGATCTTTTCGGACTGTCACCTGTTCAAGTTCCTGCTTCGGAAATCACAAAGCCGTCTTTTAGCTGGCTTCCTTTTAATCTGTTCTTGCCTAGAAAATTAGATATATGAACTTATTTAGGCCTCATGTAAAATAATAAATATACCATTAATTATGAAAATGAAGAGTAAGGTCATTTTACAGTTAGAGGGAGGAAACTAGGCCATTTCTCTGAGAATTTCATTTGTCTTTTCTTTTTAATAGAGAAGCTTTTAAATATTTGCCTCAGCCCCTTTTCCAGTTAGCTAATGGTAGATTCCATAGCCTCTTGTAATAATACTTTACTTGTAAAATCAAAGGCTTGAGCTAGTTGATCTTTAAAGTCCCAACTCATTTGCTTTTTTTCCCTTATGCTAATAATAATCCATTGTTAATTCCTTATATTCTGACTTCTTATTATAATAATCCTGTTTTACTGAATTATGTAGAAAAGCACTTGGATTTTAGTGTGTAGATCTTACATTAAATAATACTCTTCCTATTAACTTAGAATGTTCCCATTTTCTTATCTTACTTCGTTTGGCTAGAGAGGCTGCAAGTTTGATTCCAAATAAGAGGAAGAAAGTTTTCATAGCATTCTGGTGCATGGGATTGTCTTTGCAAATTTTCCTTGCCCACCAGCAGTATGTAGGTTTTAATGCAAAGAAGAGAGATCAAACTCTTTACTAGCAGGTTTTCTACATACAGATTATATAGGCCGAAAAGAAAAAAAGAGAGAGAGAGAGAGTATGTAGGCAGTGGAGTCTCATAAAATAAATACTGGGCTCAGAGCCAGGGAATTTGGCTTCTGGTGTGTGGGAATGTCATGTAGAATTTGTGTTTTAGTTTATCTAACTGTAAAATTGAGGCAGGTCACCTGTTCGTCCTTATTTCGGGAATTGCCCCACCATTCGAATAATTGATGGGATTCTGTAGCAAGGCCTTGTTCATGAAATCGAGTCCCTGGTAAAAGACTAGCCAGACATCCCCAATGGAAAAATTCTTCCAATACCTTCTGTTTCTGTACTGAAAGTTTTTCCAACAAAAAGATGAAAGAAAGAGTGTGACTTTTCTTAGCATAATTTATTCACTTACTCATCAAGTGATTATTGAGCATCGTCCCTGCTGTCATGGGACTCACAGCTGGTAGGGTGATGATATTGAAGCCAGAGACACATCACAAGCTGTGCAGTTGCAGGGTGTGCAGACACGGGATTCAGATGAGGTTGAGGTGTCCTACTTTAGACTGAGTTGAGGAATAATTTCTCCAACAGGATGATGGTTAGCCTGAGAACTGAAGGGTAAGACGGAAAACAGCCAAGTGAAAAGTAGGGGAAGAACATTCTGGACAGAAGGAAGACATGCTCAGAGGCCCTGAGATGGGTAAGAGCTGGAAAGGAGTGAGTGAGAACCAGGCCAGAAGGAAGGGATTAAGAAGTACAAACTGGTAGTTACAAAATAGTCAGGAGGATATAAGTAAAATACAGGAAATAGTCAATAATATCATAATAACTGTATAGTGCTGGGTGGGTCCTGAAAATGTCAAGGGAACACCGTGTAAAGTATTTACTTGCATATGATTGTCTAACCACTGAGCATACACCTTACACCAGCAATTTTCAGCCAGTGTGCTGCAGGAATTTTTAAAACATTCAGTACCTGACTATTAAAGTCAGGAGCACCGACCTCTTTTCCCATAAACTGTCAAATAAAAAACTGACAACAGCCCTGGCTGGGTGACTCAGTTGGTTGGAGCGTCTTCCCATACACCGAAAGGTTGTGGGTTTCATCCCTGGTTGGATGCATATGGGATGCAACCGATGGATCTTTCTCTTTCACTTTGATGTTTCTCTCTTTCTCTCTCGTCCCTGCCTCTCTCCCTCTCTTTACCTCCCTCCCTCCTTCTCTCCCTAAAATAAATATGTCCTCAAGTGAGGACTTAAAATTTTTTTAAAAAAGATAACAGCCAGCACAACAATAGCTCTCCAACGCAAATGCCCGAACTTGAACCTGAAATATATGTCATATAATAGAGTTGCACCTTATCGGTCAGGTTGCACAATAAGGTTGCATCTGATTGGTTAGTTTTTGGTATCAGAAATCCTCATAAACAAGTATAGGCATCCAATTTTAATTAAAGTCACTTTGGATCAAAAAAGGTAGGTAATTAATCACTACTATTATTTTTTGTAAATCAGTCAAAATTATACCTATTTTTTGTCACATTGGCAAAAAATATGTTTTTGTGTGCCACAGAATTTCAGTAATTAGTTTGTGTGGGATGAAAAAGGTTGAAACTTGCTCCCTTAAACCAATACAAAAATACCATTGAAAGAAAATATAAAGAACCAGGCCAGTAGGAACTTGGAGGCCTTGCTGGTAAGGACTTGGGGTATTTTTCTGAGTGAAATGAGAAGCTGTGGATGGTTTTCAAACTCTGGCGTGACATGATTCCACTTTTATTGAAAAACAGTCCTCTGACTGCTGTGTAAAACGATTAGAGAAGGGGGTAGGGAAGTGACTGGAAGGCCTGGCAGGGGGGGCTGCCACGGCTCTTTGACCCTCCCCTCCCCACCCCCACCATCGACAGCAGACTTCACATGTTACTCACTAAAATATGTAAGTAGATACTAAAAATGCATAAGTAGGTATTTTAATATTTTCCTGAGTTGCATGTGTTCTGAGTACATGCAACTCACTTCAGAAACTGTTACTGTTTCTCAGTTGGGGTGATTCTGCTCCCCAAGGGACATTTGTCAGAATCTGGACACATCTGGAGTTGTCACAGCTGTGGCGATGAACTTGGGAGGAGGGCCCCCCCTCCACATGAATTGTCAGGCCCATAAAAGCATCGACCAAGTTCTAGGAACCCTAATACGGACAAAAGACAATAGTTACAATTAGGGTCATGGTTGTGGTTTTAAGGATAAGTACATGCAGTCAAGATATATATTGTGGAGATTAAGATGCATTTCATTAGTTAGAAACACAAAATTCTGGATATAAATAGAAGGTGTCACGAAACAAAAATTGTAGCTTTTTCTTTTGTAAAGAGAACCCATAGAACTTATGTTCAGGATGTAGCTTTTATTGTGGACATACACTCATTTGATTTCAGTTTATAAAAGCTGATTTTAGGAATAAGACTTTACCTTTTATTATGTAATCTGAATATTTTGTACAGGAATATACCAAATATATTCCAATATAGCCAATTGTTTTAAGAGATTTTAATTTTTTCCTGGGGTCAGATAATATTTTTGGTTGTGAGGGCCAAGAAGTAAAATCAAAAATATTATGTAAATACCTATATAATTATTTAACATGTGACCATTTAAAAGTATAGAAACCACTTTAAACTTATGAATAGTAAACTGAAACATGCATATGAACACACACATGCACACACACATGAACACACACACACACACATAAACTCCGCAGGTGGCTAGATTTGTCCCATGAGCTGTAGTTTGTTAAACCCGCTCTGAACTAATCGTCTTAAGAAGTACTACCTAAAACACATAGTAGGTGTTTAAATCAACTATATACGAAGATGGACTGTCTCTGTAGATTTTATGATCAGATGATCATTTTCTTTAGATTTTTGTCTGGAGATAAGGAGTGGTAGGGGAGTGGGAACCTTCATAGTCATGAAGGATCAAAGAAAATATTTCAACTTGTGTTAGTAAGAGTGACTGCTAAGCTTTATATGCTTAAAATCTTCGATTACAGGTTTCCCTGATTGAATTCAGTTTCAAAATTGGTAAGCTGCTGCCCCCTTGTGGGAAGCCCATGTTACAGTGCTTCTTCGTTGCCTGTTTTTCTCTGCTCTGGATAGACCCCACAGCGTACTCTGAAATGATGTGCATTTGGAGAAGACACTGTGACACTTATTAATGTAACAAGTTAATCACAGCTATTGCCTATTATTAATAATAGCAGTGACTTGTATATTTCTGAAAGGAGCAGAACAAATGCATTCTGAAACTCCCTCTTTTGTTGAGCAGAATCGTTGGGCCCACCTCAGAACTGGTCTTGCACATACATAAAAAGTTCTGTGCCTTATTCCATATAAATTTTAGAAAATGACAAATGAAATCTTGAAGGCAGATAGGCAACCAGTATGGGTAGATAAATAGTTAAATGCTATTAACTTTTTAAAAATCAAAGTTTTACACTTTTTAGTTTCTTCATACTTTTGAAATGGACATTGTACAATGTAGAGTCTTTTTTAACTTTTTGTTTTGAGATAATTATAGAAATCATAAGAAGCTGCAAAAATGATGCAGAAAGGCCCTGCATACTCTCCACGCAGGTCATTCTTATGTCATTATACTGCAGGATTGGCACCACAGAATTGGCATTGGCACAATGCGTGTGTTCAGTCCTGTGCCATTTATCAAATGTGTAGACCCGTGTAACCAACACAGCAATTAAGATACAGAACTATTTCATCCCCGTAAAGATCTCTTTCTTACTACGCTGTTATAAGTCACCCCTGCCATCACTGACCCCTGGTGACCACTAATCTGTTTATCATTTCTGTCAATTGTGATGTTTTGAGAATGTCATAGAAATAGAATCATACAGTATGTGACCATTGAGATTGACTTTTTTCACTTGGCATAATGCTCTTGAAATTCTGGTGCATGTTAATAATCTGATCCCTCTCTTTTTTACTGCTGAGCATTGTTGTTTGCTGTGGATAGACCACAGTTGGTTTATCCACCACCTGTTGTCTTCAACCAAACAATTCCGGTTGTTTCCTATGTTTGGCTGTTACCAGTGAAGCTACTGTGAACTACGGGTTTTTATGTGGACAAACACTTACTTCTCTTCCATAAAGTGCCCAGGAATCCTGGGTTGTGTGGTAAACATGTGTTTGATTTTGTAAGGAACTGCTGAATATTTTCCAGAGTGAGGGTACCATTTTACATTCCCACCAGCACATTTGAGAGACACAGTTTCTTTGCATACTTGACCCCATTTGATATTGTCACTATTTTATTTTAGCTATTCTAATAGGTTTGTAATGTGATATCTCAATTTATTTTCTTTCCTTATGGTTAGTAATGTTGAACATCTTTTTTTTTTTTTTTTTTTTTTTGCCACCTGTATGTCCTGTTCAGTGAAGTGACTATTCATATCGCTTTTCCATTTTGTTTGGGTGCTTTGGTTTTTGCTGCTGAGGTTTGAGAGTTAGTACTGCCTTCGTTCATTGGTCGCTACCACAGGTTAACTACAGATGAGTTCTCGGAAAATCAGCTAGCACATTCGAATCAGGTGGGAATCAGTTGGCTCTGTGGAATTACAATAAAGTGTTATAGATTTTATTATTTGTAAATGATGTGCCACACATACTTTATAGCAGTAAAATTCACAGTAAATTTATAGATGTATGTATAGAAGTCTAAAGGTCCGGATACGTGTGTGTTACTCATACTTGTATACTTTCCCCCCACACTGGACCTCACACTAGCTGGTCGCCATTGAACCGCACACCACTGGGAGTATTACTGTTACCTTTATTAAAGGTAACCCACGATTTTAGTGTGGTAACTCTAGTTGAGCAAACTCAACTGGTATTGTTGCCTTCGCTAATGTCTCAGTGTCGTCGCCTGTCTGTGATGGTCTGTGAGCTGCCATGGCTGCGATTCCACAGGTGTGATGATAAGTGACCGCAGTGAGATGCAGGCTTTGTGTGGACACAGCATCACCACTTCTGGGTATAGGGAAACTTGACGCTGAGCCCGCTCACAGTTAGGTGAAACGCTCACGAAGAGTGCTCCCCACTCTTCCTGCTCTCAGATTGTGGAAGGTGTGGGGAGCATCTATCCCACTTCTGTTTTCAGGTCACAGTTGATACTGCAGAAAGTGCAGGAGCGGGTACAGAACCTGTGCATAATGTCTGTGTTTTAAGGATTTTCTGAAATGGTATTTTATAATCTGAAGCAGAACAGCAAGAAAGTTTTAATAATTTGCCTTAATTCTTGCTAATGCATATTTCTACCTGTGAAGTATATATTTAAGGACATTGTGAAATTTTATTTAAGGACATTGCTTTAAAGGTATTATTGGACTGTTTTCTCTGACTTAGTAGAGACCTTTTAATCTTCTCTGAGTACTAAACAATTGTGAGTGTGTGTGTGTGTGTGTGTGTGTAATACCTCCAACCTTTTATTTTTTGGAAGGTTTTTTCTTTGATGTATGTTTGCGCAATATCTAATTCTAAATTTGTCTTGATATTTTCCCCTTCAGTTTAATGAGCGGCGTTAAGAATAATGTTGGAAGAGGAATCAATGTTGCCTTGGTAAATGGTAAGGATAATTATTTTAGCTGACGGGTGTATTCAGTGGGTATTCGTATGCTCCAAAGTAAAATCTACTCTAACAACACCAGGGATCAGGGCAGAAGGCGCCCCTCTTGACAATACAGCCCTACCCGCCTTCCTGACTGCCCCCTAAAATAATCCAGCTCTAGGTGGAGACTTCCTGTCTGAGGATTTATCATGTGCTTTCTTGGGAGCATTCAGCTTCTGTGGCAATGTGTGGAGAGCTTCCCATGGGATTGTCAGGATACAACCCATCTCATACTAAATCCATGACATCCTGCTGCCAGTGTTGGAACCCTAACGTGAAGAGAAATTGATACGAATGAGAAGGTGTCAAGGACAAAGGGTGTTGCACTGTTGGATGGGGTGGGAGAGGACCGAAAACAAGGATTTATTGTAACTTTTCAATATTTGTCCACATTCTTCTGATAAGTTCATTAGAGTAAATAAGTTTATGAACCCTGAGTCAAATCTGAAAATATGAGCCCATGAAGTGAGGCCTCCTGCATGCCAGCCTTCTCTCTGCACTGCAGTAATACCTTGGTAAAGCTATGTAAGGGAATTAAAACACAGCTGCCTTTCCTGGTCCGTAATGTAGGGAAATATTTTTTACTTCTTTCAAACAGAGATAAAATTTTGTGTTTCTACTTTCTTTGGTAAAAATTTCCATATGTATTTGTCTATTTATTTGTTAATTAAAAAAAGATTTACAAAGGGAAATAAATGTAAGCTTTATAAAAGGATGTCTGAAATGTCTAACTTTGCATTGGAATTAATTGTCCGCAGTCACTTGTGAATTCTGTGTGCTGCTCTTTGGCTTACAAGACTAGTGAGACTATCCAGATATTACCTTTTAGAAATGTGTAATTCAGATGGTAAAGTTCATAATTGACGTCGTTCTCAAGATAATTTACATGAGTCTTTGACTAAGAATATTTGCTTTGTACAGTGTGGAGTATATTTCAGTTGCATAATGTGATATGAATTCACTGTCTTTCAGGAAAAACAGGAGAAGTATTAGACACTAAATATTTTGACATGTGGGGCGGAGGTAAGTGTGAGTGGTGAGTGCTGTTCCATTGCTGGCGCTGACGTTCTCGTCGCCTTGTGTAAGGTAGCCCGTTAAGGCCAGCCGCGTGGCTTCACTTTTGTGTTCACTTTGTTTCTCTCTTCACTATATATATATTTTAATAAAAATTGTTTGTGGTATATGATTAAGAATAATGGTACAGAAATTGGGAGCTTAAAAAATCTGAGTTATATTTTCTATAGGACAACTACTTCAAAGCTTTGGCCCCTTTAGGTTTCTGTCTGAAATTGTAAAAAAAGAATATGTAATTTGAAGATGGGCATAACCAAGCACTTTGGACTCCCTAAATTGACTCCTTTACATATGATTTTTCATCTCAAAAACAAATCACCTAACTAACCTACATGCTTTCCCTTAGTTTATAATAAGTAGCTATGCCCAGAAGATACCTTAAATCAGTATACACATTTGTATAATTTTTAAAAATTACAGATCTTTTTGTGAATTGGACAAAATTTATGTATATTCTTTTTAGAAAAGTACCCATACAAACAAATTTACACAGACTGAGGGAGTCCATGAGCATTTCTTCTGCTCCCCGAGCTCCTTACTTTAAATTATAAGTAATGCTTTACCATGACTTTTCTATGGGGTTTTCATTTGGCCCCTTGTACAGAATGTCTGTACAGAAGACACACAGGGTGGGGAATTTTAAGTTATGGTGGCATCATATTAAGAAACAAACTTAGTTTTTTAACATGTTCATAAGATTTATCTCATTTGACCACTCTACGTTAGAACTTATTTACAAATTTAGTATTTTTTAATAATATATATTTTTAAAGAGTTTATTTATTCATTTTTAGAGAGATGGAAAGGGAGGGAGAAGGAGAGAGAGAGAATCTTTGAATTGTGAGAGATGCACCAACTGGTTGTGTCTTACACCCCCCCAGCCAGTGACCTGGCCCACAACCCAGGCATGTGCCTTGACCGGAATCGAACCGGCGAACCTTTGGTTCGTAGACGGGCGCTCAGTCCACTCAGCCACACCAGCCAGGGCACAAATTTAGTATTTTATTTTATTAACTTTACAGACTATCATGATGGTTATGCAGTCATTAAAAACAAAAACTTCAATCTTCTTCTTCAGATGTGGCCCCTTTGATTGAGTTTCTGAAGTCCATACAGGATGGGACAATAGTCTTAATGGCAACATACGATGATGGAGCAACCAAGTATGTAAACTTAAAGGCTGCACAACTTTTCTGAGCTGTAATTTATATCTGTGAAAGTAATGCATTTTCATTGAAAAAAAAATCTGAAATAGAACAGAGTTCCAGATAAACACTATGAACATTTTTTAGTTTGTTTCTTTCGGTCTTTCCTTGTATTCATTATGCATATGTTGGTGAGTAAGTAGGATCCCGTCATACATAAAGTTTGTTCTCTTTTATATTCTCTGTTTTAAGAACTTTAAATTGTTTTCACTTATGTTAATATTCTTTTATAGTATTTTCTTATGGTTCATCCACAGTTGACCCACCTTTATTTAAAAGCTCCTTGTTATTTCCAAGTTTTTTGTATTGTAAATAATGTGATAAATACCCTTTCACATTATTTTTTCACCTTTAGTTATGTCCTTAGGGGAAATATCTAGAAGTGAGATTGTGAAATAATAATTTCAGTGTATTTTCATAAGTTTAATAGATGGTAATCTGTAACTTCTTACTTAAAATTGTACAATACATGTTGTACAAATTCAGGAAATACAGAAAAGCACAGACGACACAGTTCATCTCACTGCTCAGTGATAATTGTTGATAATATTTTAGTTTCCACTTCCAGATTTTTTAATACACAGATTTTCTTTATCTTAAATATTTGGAATGGTAGCATTTTTTTTTTTGAAATGTCTAGCATAGGTTTTAAATGTGTCACGATTCAAAATGTCTTTACTGAAATACCTACTGCTGAACTTCTAGGCTCTCTTCCAATTTTCATATTTAGCAAAAATATGCTGTCTTAAAATTTTTTGAACAATCTTTTTTCCTTAAGAAAAATATTTTTGAAGTAAGGTTGTTGAATTAAAGGATGAGTGCAGTTTTTAAAAGGATTTTTAAAGTTTGGTCCAATTTTGTGTGTCTTTTAGAAGTTCCATGACACTGTTAATTTTTTAAAACTTCCAGTTCCAGCAGCTTTAGAAAGGAGTTTTGTTTTAACATGCCTTTCTTTGGTTATTGGTGAGATTATATATTTTTCATATTTTTAGGTCTTCATCTTATAGTTTTTTGACCATTCAGTTTGGTTCTCATTTATTTATAAGAGCCTTTCCTATATTAAGGGTATTAACCATTTCTTATATTAAAGTGTAGTCTTTTGCACATTATTTGCTTTTGATTTTATTAATTTATGTTGATTTGACATTTAGATGTTTAGACTGATTCTTATATAGTCAAATATGTGGGTTTTCCTTTTTAGTTTTTCTACTGTAATACAATACTTGAGAAGTATTTTTTTCATCTCCAAATTGAATATTTAGTAGATTTTTATCTTCCAGTGATTTCACAGTTTTTATGTGTTTTCAAAAATCCCCTAGTAACTGACTTTTCAGTGGTGACTGACAATGCCTGTTCAGCGGAGGTAGGTATTCACAGTGAGGTGCCAGAGATCTGGCCTGGGATTGTGATGCTGCTTCAAATGTAAAATTGACTTTGTTTCTGGAAGTTCTGTTCGTCTACTTATTCCTGCTTCAATAAGATACTATTTCAGTTTTTAATAACCTTTTAAATAAAGTAAGTACACTTAATACCTTTTCGGTGGGGCAAACTCCCATTTAATAGTCTTCTTTCTCAGAAACCTCCCTATGATACTTTTCTTAGATGACTTTTATCAAGAGTAAAAATACATTTCTTACAGATTTTAATTGAAAAGCCTTTTAACGACAAATTCCACACAGGAATATGGTGTGTTGTTCTACTTTTTGATTTTTTTTATACATATATTTAACCTGTAGCTAGATTATTGCCAATTTCCACTAAGAAAGCAGTGCCATTTTATGAATGTTTCAGTTTCATTGACATTGTGCCTTTTATCTGGTTCAACTTAAGATGTGTTAAACTTATGAGGAAGGAACCCCCCCCAAAAATGAATTTATAAAAAATTATGTATTTATTCTTACATGTTTAAATTTCAGTCATCTGCAAAATACTCTCCATCTGATGCACTACACCCATCGAGACCTTAACTTCCACTGCTCGAAGCAGTTTTTGAACTTGTCAATTTTGATGCCTTTTAATGCCTCTGCCGTTTTTTTGTTTGTTTCACCACTTCTACATTGGCAAAACATTTCTCTTTGAGGACTTTATTCATCCAGGAAAACAAAAAAAACGTTGCTGGGGGTGAGATTGAGTAAATAGGGAGGGTAGGGTGTGGAGGTCATGCCTATTTTTGGTCAAAACCTGCTGAATGCTCAGCGGGGTGTGGGCAGGTGCGCTCGTGAATCACCCATCATGAATGGGCAAATGTGTTACAAGAGTCTTCAAAAAAATCAACTGAAGCCAAATGCAGCTTCTCAGAACAGCTGGTGCACTGATACAGATGGGTTCCTAGAACACTGACCTAGTGAGGGAAGTCTGTGCTACACAAGGGGCCTGCACTCCAGAAAATAATTCTAGGTTTTTTGAGGTCCTTCTTCATATAGTTCAAAGGTGAAATAAAATAGGCATATTCAACCACTGCCATTTTCCTAGATAGAACTAAATAGACTATAACAGGCTTACTTTATCAAAAACAAGTAGCTTACTATTTGCTTTTGCTGAGAGATGAGGCTATTACATGGATAAGTTTAAAAAAATTTAAGTCTTTTCTGAATAGACACATCCTTTTTACCAGGTTACTTTATATATGTACCTGATATACCTGATATGCATCAGACCTGTTCCCCTTCTGCTAATAGTAAGTTGTAGCCATACCTAAGAACAGAGGCAAGGATGACATTACCTCTTTAGCTGCTAATACTGGTGTTCATTCATCACAAGCACCAAAAGCAGCCTCAGACCAGGGCTCAACCTGTAAGGCAAAAGCAAAAATCTAAACTTTGATATCTTTACACTTGGTCAACTTCTGTGCATTTTTTTAAATTGATGTTCAAGTATAGTCTCCATTTTCACCCCACCACAGCCCCCGGCCCCACCCATCCCCGTCTCCACCTTCAAACCTACCCCCTTTGGTTTTGTCCATGTGCCCTTTATACACATTCCTTGATAGTCCTTCCCCTATTATCCCCGCCCCCCTCCACTCTGGTTACTTTCAGTTTTTTATTTCAATGTCTCTGGTTATATTTTGCTTGCTTGTTTTGTTGATTAGATTCCACTTATAGGTGAGATCATATGGTATTTGTCTTTCACCACCTGGCTTATTTCACTTAGCATAATGCTCTGCAGATCTATCTGTGCTGTCACAAAGGGTAGGAGTTCTTTCTTTCTGCTGTGTAGTATTCTACTGTGTAAATGTACCATCAACTTCTGTACATTTAAATGGATTCCAGCTGGATACATTTTCAGTTTGGGGAACATTAATTGATGTATCAAGTACTTCCCTCTTTTAAACACTGGTAAAATAAATTATAAGCATCATGTCCTTTATATGGAAATGGACAAACAATCCTTATGAAGGGCCACCTACCTCAATTAAATATAACAAGATGTTGCCATGTATCTTGGCAGGTGTCTGAACATTGGAAATGATTCATCAGTTGTGGTATGCCCAGTTTTATAAGGGAATGAAAAGCTCTGTCGTGTTATGGCTTTTCCTTACATGAGGCTGCTGCATTTTACCCACTAAGGAATGGTTGGTTCTCCCCCTTGTACCTGAAGGGAGTGGAGAAGATAAAATGGATGTGCCCGCTCTCTCCAATATGGGGAGTTGGTATGCGTGTTGGTTAGGGAAGGCAGGACTCATTTCCCCGTAGTTCTCCCTTTCTGATCCCAGTGTCTGCCATACACCGAGAGCCCCTGGGCCATACTCTGATCTTCAGCAGACTCGCTGGGACTGGGCCCCATCACAGCACTTCCAAGTGTCTCTAGTGGAATCTTAGTCCTTTAAAACTGGTGGTCATATAAGTTTGGGGATGACACCTGGTATTTTGCACTTTTTTAGGGGGTTACAGTAAAAGGCTCTGAAGTTTTGTCCTAAAGAAACCTCTTTACCTTTGTTTATCCCAGTGTTTCTTGATTTCAACCAGGAAGCACATTTTAAAAACAACAGAAATAAAACCCCAATGCCCAAGAGAAACTTACACTTTAGGGAGTGCAGGTCTCAAATGATGCTTACTTCCCATGTCATGCCCCTCTAAAATAAGTTGCTTTTTTGTTTGTTTGTTTAGTAAAGAATATAATACCTTGAGTGAGCAAGCTAGATTTTGCTGTTGTATGTCTTCTTTTAGAAAGAATGCACCATGACCTGTCAGCATCAGGCCTAAGTGAACCATTTAAATGACGTCTTGAAGTCAGGGTTCTCTCAGGCCAGATTCCCTGGGAACTTCTCTGTGAATTCCTCCGCTGAGCTTCTCGCCTCATGGTGGCTTCAGTACCCTTGTCATTTCTCTTGTTTGAAATAAAGCAAAACAAAAACTATCCTGAAGTAAATGTTATGTTCTCAGGGTTGTTTCCCTCTAAATTCCACCTGATAGTCCTTCGCTTGGGTAAATGAAGCAACAAAACAATAAATATGTTCCCCCAAATCATTTGATACTTCGAGTGTTGGAAGCTAAATAGCATTTCTCTTTCAGTTTTCTCTTTTCCAGGTTCAACACATAAGGCTCTTTTAACCGTTAGTCATGTTAATTTTCTAGGTCAGTTTACCCTCCTGGCTGCATTTCCTGGGCATTCTGTGGTTGATCATTGTCTCCTAAATCGCTGCCCCACTGCAGTGTGTTGCCCGTGTGGTCTGGCCTGTGCCGGGTACTGTGGGGATGCTAGCTTACCATGTTGTGGAGATGACATTTCTTTTAATATTCATGCATACTCATATTATATTAGTTTTCTTTAAACGCATCACATTTTTGGCTCATGTGTTTTTGGTTAAGTTCAATTTTCTGATCTTTTCATTTGATCCTGGACTTTTCTCTTTTAACCACTGCCAAGTCAGGTCTTTCTTCCCACTTAGAACTTGATTTTATTTCATCTAAATGAAGGACTTTAAATTCGTGTATCCTGGTTAAATTCAATTTTGCCTATTTTTGGCCCACTTGGCCTTGATTCTGACATTTGTCCTATGAGGTTTCCATGATCCAGGCTTGGTATGCTCTCAAGAGTTGTTCTTAGGTCTAACTCTTAGTCACTGGTGAGGATGCCTGCCCAGCGCAGTGTGCCACCCTGCTGGAGGCCTCCTGCAAGGGATCTGTCTGTGAATCAAGTGCAGAAACTGCTTTTCAAACAGCTGCCAATGGACCCTAATAGCTGTGCCTTCCAGGTGCTGGGTCTTTAGTTTACTCAGAGAGGCTGTTTTCTGAGACTGTTGAAATCATGAACTGTGCTAATTACAGTGCCCTGACCTACTGCCCGAAAACCTCTTCAACAGCCGGAGTAGCTGAGATGACGTTAACTTGACTGTTCCTTCCTCTTTCCCACTACCTTCTTTTCTGCTGTTTTTTACTGTTTTCTACTTCTTCTTTTCTTCTGTTTTTTAATGCTCACAGGATCTCCTTGTAATTCATTCAGGAGTTTTGCTAGGAATTGGAATTGGTTTTATTGGACCATTTCTAAAATTTTCCTTGCCTTTTTAAAAAACTGGAATGTTTGATTAACTTTTAATGTCTTTGCAGCTCCATTCCCCATGATGCTTCTGAAATAACTGCACTACATTGAAGATTATATTAACAAGTTCCTTTAGAATTTCACTGTGTGGCATGCACGGGCCTGGAGGTGTGATTTACTTCCGAGTGCTTACATGGACATTCTTGCACTACTGTTCCCTCCCTTTTCATGTTGATCAAAGAGTACTTGCCTCCCTGGAAAAGATGTGCTTTGATCTCAATATTATATCATTCTTGTGAAAGTGGGTCACTTCATTATTCATACTCAGCAGCAGGAGTTCTTTCTGTGTTCTTTAAGCCCTTATGAGTCTCATCACATTCTAAGCACTATGGGCCTTCCAGGTAGTAGTAGTGAAAGCTGTCGTTAGTAGAGTTGTTATTAGTAGAATAGGGTTTGCCCTGCGTTTTTGCACACTTCATTTTTTTAAGTTTAAGCGCATCATAGAACACTCTAATCATACCACTAATTTAGAAACTATCCTCCTTTTTCTTCCCTGAGATTTAGCAATCACATGATGGAATTTAAAGTCTCAGCTAGTGGTTACCTGTGCCTAGAGCTTCCTGTTCTTCCTGAGGTAACATGGTGATTTTCTTCCCAAGTTCCTGACACTTCTGCTTCCCGACAGGTCCTTCCCTGGTAGTCAGAATTGAGGCGAGAATATCAGGTCTCCTGCTTGCGTTCTGTACGTCTTGAGAAACGGAGCCGGGCTTGGTTAGATGGTCCGCCTCTCCCCGCAGAGTGGTTGGCAGAGCTGAGGCCCCTACTGTCCCGCTTCCTCTGTTTCTGCTTGAGCACTCTGTGTGGCTTCAGAATCTTTTCCAGAAACACTCGATTCCTGTCTGTCTACTTCATGGTTTGTCACAAGATAATGTAGTTGTGGTATTTTAAAGAAAATTCTTAACTAAAATAACTTACTTCATACAAATTTTTAACAGTGCAACTAATTAAGACCATTGGTAAAGATTAAAACATGTTACAAACTCATGGTGTTCCTGTATAAAATAAAAAGCTTGTCTCTGAGCTTCATGCTGTGTATGACTATATGAGTTACTCTGCCTTTTAAAAACATGGGACATTGTGACACCTGTGTGTATTAACCAGTGCTTGAAATTTTAGTTACGTTGTGTGGTTTTAAAATTGTTTTTGAAATATGAAGTTCTCTTTTGTCTAGTTGAATAGAAAATATCAAAAAGGAATAATAAAATCACCAAACCTACATAGGCAGGTCAGAAAAGTTTAGAAGTATCTTCTTGTAAACTAGGTAGATAGATGTGGGTAGGGACATGTGGCAAGAATGCCCAGGATGACCCCCAGGTGTGAAGATTTGTCAGGAGGACTTTCAGGACCCAGCATACAGACCTGCACACGTATGGCTACAGTTCGTTACAGCAAAAGGGTGCAAGACAGAATCTGCAAGGACAGAGGTGCATGGGGTGAAGTCTAGGGGGAACCAGGCCCACGTTGCCAAGATTCCTCTCCCAAGTGGAGTCACACAGAGTGTGCGCAATTCCTCTGGCAACAAACTGTGACAACACTGAGACTCTGTCTACTATGGAAGCTTACTAGAGACTCAGTGCCCAGGATTGTTATTGCAAGCTGGTCTCTCCCATAGGCACCCACTGTCTAACACATCCCAAAAATCCAGACTTCCAGAAAGAAAGTGTTTATCATAAACTGAAGGGCGGTTTTTTGTTTTTCTTTTTTACATTTTAGTCCCAGTGAACTATTCTCATCACTTCTGGGAGTGGCAGAAGCCTGTCGAAATTCGAGTTTCCAGGTTCCAGCCAAGCCCCATCCTTGCCAACTCGGGCCTGCTCTGTTAACGCCTTTCTGCACCGGGCTTGAGGGTGTTCTCATGGGAAAGTAAGGAAAGAGATCAGCAGAGTCAAAATGTGAAGCTAACTTTTCAAGTTGCTTCTAGATCTCTTGCTAAATTGGCTTAGTTTATGTCTACAGATCAAAATGATCACTCTTGAAAATCAGAAGTTCCAGAAGTAACAGTATAGCCCTTCAATGTATCTCTTAAGTGATGCAAAATTCTTAGCTAAGGAAGAATTTATATAATTTCTTGCTGGGGCCAGGCCTGCAGTTGGATAACCACTTACTTTGTAAGCAGTGTTTTGTGTGCATAGCTGTCCCTCAGCATTTCTGAACTTAACATTCAGCTATTTATGAGCAACCCTAAAGCCTGTGAGGTGCCAGTGTGTGATTTTTCTGAGATGTAATTGTGAATCCTGCCCCAAGCCCTCTCTGCAAGGAGGTCATCACTAGGCCTTGCAGGGCACTGACTGCCCAACCTTTGCACTTCAATATTATTTATTCTAGTCACAGCCACAGAACCCACTTATTAGTGCTGATGGTGCAAGTAAGATGTTCTAAGAGAGTAGCCAGAATTAGTTAAGTAGAAGAACTGGGTAAACTAACGAATGGAATTTGACTGTCTTCCTGATCTAATACATGCTAACACTGCTTGCAAATAAGAAAACAGAGTTTAGGCAATACTTTCAGGGAGTGCCCCTCTAAAACAAGAGTTATTTATCAAGTGCACAAGCAAGTGAAAAGTGATAGCTCATTCATGAAGTAAGGAGGGTCACAGGAAAGGGGTCCAGACAGACTTTGGGGAGCAAGCCATGGGCACATACCCCAGGTTCTATGTGAAGGTCTTAAAATTTCAGGAGACCAGGACTCCCCTGGTTCATTGGCACATCCATTTCATTTATTTTGATTTCACTTGGCTATAAATGCTTCACTTAATGTATATTTCAGTCTGAAAGCATAAACACTCCAGGACAACAGCTGATTTTGTCACTGATTCTAGTGAACCTCCCCCGGGAGGACACCAGGACCCAGGCTATGGCTAAAAACAGCTCTACTGCCTTGGCTGGCGGGGGAGGAGGGACAGTGGAGTGGGGGCATAAATCATGGAATTCTAATGATATATGTAGTTCTTTCTTGTTCTATGAAGATACACACACACAAACCCATTTTAAATGAGAACTATTGGACCTAGTGTTTTTTTTATTAATATCTTAAACGTGCTAACTGGCATTAGCATGGGATGCTTCAAAGATATCTGCATACCTTCCTTGCTGACCCTTATGGTATTTTCAGGTAGTGACCCTCCAACTATTTACCTAGCCCCACACCTCCCCCCATCAAACTTGCATTAGATTTTTACCGCAGTGCCGTCTTTCAGGTGAATAAAGGACTTACTGGCAGCAGCTGCACAGGAGGCCTTTAGTTGTCTTCTTTTCTTTCCTTTTCCTCCCACCTCTGCAGCTGGCATGTGCCTGCTGAATTTCTCCCTTTGAGATAGAGGGGAGATCGGGAACCACTCAACATTAGGATGATAACATAACAACCTACACAAAACTCATTAATGACACTGAAACTCATTAATGACTGGCTAGCTTTTGCCACTCTCCGTCCTCCTGGCTGCTTTGTGGTTAATATTTTCTTTTTTATTAAATAACCACGTGGCACTTACCACTGAAGTACAATATATCCTTATATTCAAAGTTCATTTTATTGTGAAGAAAATATAGAATTAGAAATAGCTAGATTTCTCTCAGCATTTACCTTTATTCAAATGCAGTTTACAAAGGACTCAGTGGAGATTCAAAGTAATGTTTAATTTTACAAAGATACTGGCTTCTGAAGGCCTTGGATCAGCCTCAGCGGGCACCTGCTCACTGTATTGTCCCTTACATATTTGACAGGCATAGATGAAAGTTAATTTTTATTATGATACAAAGATGCCTAAAAGGTACTTCTTAATGAAATAAACCTAAAATTAATTGATAGATTTCATGTCTTTTGTCACTAAAGAATTCAAATAGTAGAAATTAATGGGGCAATCACAATGTAAGGTATAAACATGTCAAATTGCCATGTTGTACACCAGAAATTAATATAACTAATATAGTCGTATACCAACTATACTTAAAAAAAAAAAAAAAACTTCAAACAGGACTGTTACTCTAAAAAAATGTCTTTATTCTTTTTTTATGTTCTCTTATTTAAGCTTACATTTCCTCGTTTTATCTCATGCTACGTGTGAGTCAGGGTCCCTTAGGTCACGCCGGTGCACCGTGTTCATCAATCAAACTGTGTTTTTTCTCCCAGACTCAATGATGAGGCGCGGAGGCTCATTGCCGAGCTGGGGAGCACGTCTATTACCAGTCTTGGTTTTAGAGACAACTGGGTCTTCTGTGGTGGGAAAGGCATTAAGACAAAAAGCCCTTTTGAACAAGTAAGTGTCTCAGATTTTCATCATTAACGGACAAAAGCAAATTGTGTGGAAGTGCACGGTACATAGTCTAATCCCAGTTGTTTGAAACTTAGAGCAGACATTTAATATGATCAGTTGTTTTTTTAAGTTCTGTAGTAATCACTTATTTGAAATAACCATGGTACTATTTAATTTCAAAATTTAAGTTCTACATGGGAATTTTTTCCCCACAGGATAGTTCATTGGCATATGACTCCTTTTACCTTAAACCTTTTAGGAAGCATCAGTTATTAAAAATGTTCATTGAGCTTTTGATATTAATAATCAACTAGGTTTGGGAATACTAAAGAACTTAATAGAATATAAGCTTTACTTTTTGGCTAACAGATGATCCTTTAGTGGATCTACAATGCTCAGTTCTTCCAGCTGTTATTTGGAGGTCTGCTATTCCATGCCAGGCCCAAGGGTTGCACATTTAATATCTTGAATGATAATGTATACAAACTCCTTGTTGACATGAGTGTTATTGAAATGAGGACACTGAAGTATGTTGTTACAGATAAGCAATCCACAGAGGTTTTTAAACTCTGTCCCATGATCGTGTTCCCCCAGCACATAAAGAACAACAAGGACACGAACAAATACGAAGGCTGGCCCGAGGTGGTGGAAATGGAAGGATGCGTCCCCCAGAAGCAAGACTAACGTGGGGAAAATCCAAGGACACGCACTTTCACTCTTCCTGAGAGAGCTACGGCGGAGAAACCACATGTACATATTTTAGGAGCATGCAGCCATCTCGGTGTGTGCATGAGCATTCTCTTTTGATATCAGGATTATTTATTGCTAACGTAAATAGATCCCTTTGTAAATAGACGTCACAATGAGTGAATCACTGTACCATTTCTAAGCAGATTTCTCCAATAGTACAATGTTTAGACTGCTATGGAAATGACATCTTTTAATTCTGAAAGCATACTCGACCAATAACTGAACAGATTGTGAAAAGTGCGTTGATACCTATACTGGTTGCTGTGAAACTCTACCCTGGAATAATGCGGATTTGAGGGAGACTTGGATGGCTGTCCCTCGTAAACCACAAAGACAGTGGGCTGGTCGTGTGTGCGGTGTTACTTTCAGTCTGGCTCTCTTGGTGTACCTCTCATGTTAGACTTCCCCTTCCTTCCCAAGAAACCTAGAAATACAATGATGGGAAAACTTGTAGCAGACATGTGAAAAGCACAATAAAATTCTTTTTTTAATGTACACAGTAAAAAGTAAATATATAAATGTAGGTGGCTTTCTGGACTATAGCTTGCTGAATTTTGTCGTAGCAGTGTGAATAATTTGATTTTGGGTAAGTTATTTAGAGATTGGGTGGAGGTGGCAACTCCACAGAACTGGGGAAACCCGCCAAGTCCCTCCCTGAGCCCTCTCAGTGGAGAGCAGTACTGACATGTATTTTCCTTATTTAATCATTATCAGCATCAACAAAGTGATTTGGAAAGCGGCATGCTTTAATATCACAATAGTTGTGATTTGCAAACCAAGAAATTAATTTTGCATTTATTTCATTAACTTCATAATAGCAGTTTTTGCTAGAAGATAAATTTAGTGACATATTGAGGAAAAAAACCTACCTACTTAATAGACTGATAACATTTACAAAATAATTTTATTTGATACAAGAATAACTTTATACCCAATTCTAGATAAAAATACAGAGATCTAATGTTTTTGTTAACTTCAGATGTTCACTAATTGATTCAAGTTTTTATTTTTTTTAGGCCATTAAATACTTATTGTGTAAGAAGTATCTTAAACGGGAACACAAACAGATTTACTGTTCAAACTGCTGTTCACATTAAAAGGCGGCGCTTAAAATTGAATCTGAATTTCAAATAATTTGTATAAAAAAACTAAAAGCAGTATTTTTCTTTTTTCTGTAAACCAAGTTGGAAGCTATTCAGCTATTTCTTAAATACTAATAAGGTTTGCAGTACTTTTTTTCCCCTCAAGCTGAGTGTAGTTCATGAATAAATGCACCTTACAGTTTCAACAATTTTTGTAAACTTTTCAGACTTTGGTGCTTACATGCTAGATCCCCTTCAGCATGTGTATCTTGATGTTTAAAACACTTCCCTTAATTCTGTAAATTATAAAGTGTTTCACAGTTCCAGAGACTGTGAAATAAATGTTGCATTTTTTAAAAGAAGATAATGAAAATAGATACTTTCAGTTTTCCATTGTGAATTTTTTGTACTGTCTAGCAAAATAGTATGCCTACAGAACTTCACATTAAGGTTTGCCAAGTATTTATTGTACTGCTTAACGTGTAAAATGTACTTCATTCCTGTGGTTAAAACACACCAGTATCCTCAGGATATATCTTACCATTTATAGAATTTAATTATTTAGGTAGCAGGACATCCTTTTCAAGATAAAGGTTACAAAATGATACATAGCTCTGTAAAGGTGTATAAAATGTTGAAAGAAGGGACAAAGATTGGTTATGTAATCGCTTTGGTGCATTTTGCTTTTGTTTCAATTCTATCTTGAATAGATTGTGCCAGTTTAACTTTGGAAGCAATAATTTTACTACATTTTCAGATGCCTTTTAAAAATCAGCATTATACAGGAAACAATGTTTATTTAATGTTAAAAAATTTCTTTATTAAAACCAGAAATTTGGCATGGACACTTTGGTATTTGAAATCGTGTTTAAGGACCTATGGATGCATATTTTTTTTATTTGTAATCATAGATGCTTTCCCGGAGCAAGGGTGTTATGTCTACTAATGCTGAACAAAGACAGTAGAACAGTAAGTGATAATTTGGGAAATTAAAGAAAAATTGAGCCAGTCTTTATATTCCTGACTTTAATTTGTCTACAGCAAAATTCATCATTGTTCTAACTATATTTTATTGTATTTATTTTTAAATGGATCAGCTAATATTTTATGACTTTTTCAGAAAAGCTCAATGCATTCAGCTTATATTGCACTTTATACACTAACAGTTTATACAAATCATAAATAATTTGACACCCCCAAAAAGATGATAGTTATATTCAGCTTGTTTAACACTCCCAATTTTTATTTATTTTTTACTTCTCCCCGGAGGATCTGTGTATTAGAGGGAGAGGAAGGGAGGGAGACATGGAGAAACACCAATCCGTTGGTTGCCAACTGGGGCTCCAGCCCACAGCCTTTCACTGTGCAGGATGACACTCCAACCACCTGAGCCACCAGCCAGGGCACTGCTCCCCATTTGTAAATGAAAGAATGAGAAATTTCTGTCTTGTATTAATATAGCAGTTAAAACTGGAATGTATTTTGAACACTTAAAAATAGGAAAAGGAAAAATCACTCGTGTTCATCAGGGAAGAGATTCGCTGCCTCTTTGACTGGCCTTGGACAGCAGTCAGTGCAGGGAAACTGAGTTGTGAAATGAAGTGTCCGATTTCACCTTTTCTGAACATTCCTAAGAAGAATTCTTTTGCTGTCTCTTCCCCGGATGACTTTTCTGTCATATACGTAGATTTTCATTGTCACATGCCAATGGCTAATTAATTACCATTTTCCTCAAAGCTCCCTCGATTTAAGTAGGCCTGTCCTCTCCTACAGCTTTATTGCCTCGCCCCCCACCCCCTTTTTGAGTTCCAGTCAAATTGAGGGTGTGATAGTGTGAAAAGCAGACACCCTGGTGGCTTGGGAATGTCAGTCAGTCTCTTGGCAGCTTGGAGGGAGCAGCAGAGGGTAGTGCAGGCAGCATGATGTGAAAGCCCACCCAGAAATCTGAACCTCCCGCCAGCCTGGTGAGGGCCAGACCACCGGAGGGCAGCTACATTCAGGAACCACTTTCCACACTGGGGTGTCTCTTCCAGCAGTGCTCAGGAAGGGAAAGGGATTGGCTAGCCTTTCTGTTACAGATGAGAGGGGTTTCTCTTGGGTTTGATCCGTAGGCAGTTTGTAAGCAGTCAACACGGGGAAGACATCCTCCCAGCACAGAGTCCAGGGGTACCACTCGCTGCTCAGCTCTGCATAAATTATGCCTGCCACTGGAGTGCAGGGAATATTGAAAGAAAAGCTGAGGCTCAATTGCTAGAAGATACTGCCTTTTATTAGGAAAGATTGATTTATGAACCTGTAAGCTCCTAATGTCCCATATAATCAGACTATATTTGTTTCACTTGATAGCCAGAGAAAAAAGGTGCCTAGAATTTGAAAGAGGAGAGAATTACAGAATGAGTCACTGCAGCGTACTGGTGAAGAATACAGACCTGCCTGAGCGTGACTCTGTTCTATTGTCACACATGAGGACCTTGAGAAAGTCGGTATCCTCACCTGTAAAGGAGGAATAATACTGTGTGGCGACCAAAGTGCCTGGCAGGCACTACTCATTAAATGCAACTGCTTGCATTTCTGTTACCATTAACTATGGCTGTTGTAGACTAGGAATGTTTAGCCCAAGAGAAAAGTCAGCCTCTCTAGCTTTCCAATTACATCATACCAGGTGCTATGGTCTGAAGGGCTGTTTCCCCCCGCAGAAATCCATATGTTGAAACCCAACCCCTGATGTGATGGTGTTAGGTGCTGGGGCCTGTGAGAGGTGATGCGGTCATGAGGGTGCTGCCCTCATGAATGAGTTTAGTGCCCTTATAAACCAGACCTGAGAGCTCTCTGGCCCCTTCCACCATGTGAGGACAGACCGAGAAGATTGCTCTATGTCAACCAGGAAGCAGGCCCTTGCCAGAAACCAAATCTGCTGACACCTTGATCTTGGGCTTCCCTCTGTCCAAAACTGAAAAATAAACTTGTGTTGTTTATAAGGCACTGAGTCTACGGTGTTTTGTTAGAGCAGCCTGAAGGGACTAAGACACTAACCCTCAAGGGAACCATTAATAACTCAGGCACTAAGGTTATAGGAGAAGATGCAGCTACTCACCTGAAGTTCCCCTTGACCTCCAAGCCTCAGAGTACATACTACCTATCCTTCCACTCACTGCACACTGACCACAAACTACCTTCCACATGCAGAATTCAAGTGTTTGTGTATTTCCAGGTGGCTAACATTTCAAATGATCACATGGTTGCACGACAGGTTGTGTTTTCTGATATCTTCCTGTGGCCACCCCCGTTGATCCTCAGAGGGGAACACTGCTGAAGCCCCAGTCTGGGGGAGCACAGAACGACAGATCTTGATTCCCGCACTTAATGATCTAACTACCCACCCAACTCCTGCTCAGGGGCGGGTAGGATAGCCATCAGGTCAAAGGAGATGCAGGGACTGAGCATCCTTGCACACCAGCATTTGCTTCTTGCACTGAGGGCCTGTGAAGGTTCTTACCCAAGGCAGCCTGGGCAAGAGAGGAATTCTAAATGGGAAACTGGAAATTTTTTGGCTTTCTAGGATCAACACAACAGTAAGTCTGTTATTTGAAATTTATACGTTTGACTTTCAAGCACATTTTTAGCAATGCATTATACACTCAAATGCAGTTCTGCTTGTCCACTGTGCTGTCACTACTGCTTGAATGTGACATGATCAGATGAACAAGCTCATAAGCTCAAAGCTGGGACCAGCGAGTTCCCTGCCGAGTTTGAGCCTTCTAGGTCACCAGTGGAATACAATGGCCAGTTTGGAAACCGACTTCTGTACACCCCTCTGGATGGGAAGCCTGATTAGAGAAGACCTGTGTGGTTTTTTGACAAGAGCAGAAATGAACTTCAAGGAGAATGACTTGCAAGTGCAAGCTCTGAACAGAGGGGAGGTTTAAAAGCAAGCAGTGCTGAGCACTATAGTTCAAAATAGGTTCGGTCTGTGGAGAAGGGACTAGGTGGTCCCTGAGAGTTGTGCTTCTCGGGGCAGGCCCTGGTGGAAGACGTGGAAGGTCACAGGTGAGAATTTCCTTGGGTGTGAGGAGCGGCACCAGCCCTTAAGTCCTGTGTGTCCTTTACCAAGGGGAGCACAGGCTGCCCCCCAATAATTTCCTGCTGTCCTTTAGGGAGAGAACCTGAGGCTTAAGATCAGTAAATGAGTTTCTACTTTGACTGCTACAGAAATTTGAAACTTTTAACTCGGGAATGAGGCTGAAAGCCAATTCTTGTGGACCTGTTAACACCTTGCAAGGGGGTATTAAAATTCTGTAGAAATACTCTGTTGGAGCAGATTCCTTAGCACAGCTCTGGGTGTGTGGGACATTGGCACAGTCACAGGAGTTGTGGCGATTGAAATGTTGAGGTTGTCATTCTTAGAGTCAACAAATTTTAAAGTGTAGTTTCTCAAGAAATAATAAATCGGGCATTTGTGGGGAGGAGAAAAAGGGTCCAATCCAGCAAAGGAAGGACTTCCTCATTTTGAATAGTGAAAGTTTATTTTTCAATGTGTAAAATTATTTAGCCTGCACCTATTAAATGGGGGGGGCATGTTAAGGAGGGTTGATCAAACTCATTTTTAAGTTTTCCCATTTTGCTATTGTATCACCTGCTATTTCTTGACTTGCACAGAGCCTTGTGAGCTATTAGTTGTCTGGCAGGGAGTTTGAGATGAAGCAAGTAAAATGAGTAGGACTTTAAATTTATGCAATGTTATATATTAATTATATCTCAAAACTGTGAAAAAATACAACTGACAAAAATTTTAAGAGCTTATTTTAAAAGTAGGGATTATATATTAGAAATATATAGGTAATAGTAATTCCTGACTTACATTTTGGATAGCTACTCCTTTCTCGGTGCATGATGAGTCTGAGGTATGTGTAAATGTGTAGAGTGCAATTTGCTGGTAATTCTTCTTTAATCAGAGTCATTGGGAGCTGCAGGGGCCACCTTTCCTTCTCTTTGGTCAAACATGGCCGGCGTCTGGTTGTTACTAACGTGCAGAAGGGAAGGCTATGGGCTTCCATGGAGATGAAGCCCTCAGAGGGCTCATTGGCAGTCTGACAGAGGGAAACGGGCAGCCCCAGATCCACCTCTTTCTGCTTTTCCAGTTCTCCACAAATCAGGCCCTTTCACTTATTCTGAAAATGAAAAAGTCACATATAAAACTTCAGTGTGTGTTGACTCGCTCCACATTCATTATTACTCTCCCTTTACAACCAGTGGGAGAGGCTGCTTTTTCTACTTGTCTTCGTTTCAGTTTTTAATCGTGCAAACCATCTCTCGTGGTTTTTCTTTGGATGCGAATGTAAACCATTACCGATGGTAAATTTCACCCATCTATTAAAAATAACACCTTATGTAACAATTGGCTGTAAGCACAACAATAAAAAGGATGTAAGTATTTATTTAATGTCGCATTAAATTAGCTTGATCTATACCCCTAGTCATTTCCTTTTGGAATGATTGTTAGGCTCTTGCAGAATCCAACTGTGAGTCGCACTGGGATCTGAAATAGCAGGCAGTTGAAATCACTTTGAGCTTAGAAATCAAGAGGCAGTGTATTTTAATTATATTTCATGGAGCATTCTAAGACCTCCATTCTCCCATCGCTTTACTCCCACTTCTCAGCCAAGTTTATAAAACCAAACCATGAAGGAACATCCTGCAATTTTCATTACATTCACAAGTCCTTCAAACTCTTTAAATGACATATTGTAAACTCAGGGTACTGACCATCCTATGCTGCAGGACGCACAGTAACGATAGGATAGTCAAAGGCACAGACCTTGAAGCCAGCCCATTCTGTGAAACATTGGGTTAGCTGCCTGACTCACGAATACGGTGTCTGTTTCCTCGTGTATGAAATGTGGACCCCAATAATGGTACCTACCTACAGAGGTTATTGTGAAGATCAAACGTCTTTAGGTATACATAATTAGAACAATCCCTGGTGCATAGTAAGTGCTACCTAAGTGTTTACTAACATGATTTTCTTTTTCACAGGAAATGAGTCCTTGGGGTGCTCCTGTGTCCCCTTTCAGGCCGTGCCACACACATTTGTCATTCTCAGCTTACCACATCATCCCACTCCAAGAAATGTTATGACTTATCACATCTGGTCTATAGTGAAACTATTTTTATTTTTTTAAATCAAGGCATCTTAGCCAACTTTCCTTAAGAAAGGCTTGTCTTGAAGAGTATTCATGGTTCCTGGAGATGTGATTTCAATTTTTCTTCCCTCAAGTCAGCTAAGTGGATTACAGTGTTCTGGATAAATAACTAACTGGCTCCAAATGGTCGGTTTAATTCTTCAGTCTCTGATGGCCTCTGGGAGGTGATGCAACAGGACCCACAGCTCACCACATTGCCTATAAATAAATATTTTGATGGAAAGCTTTTCTGGTTCCACATTTTAAGCTGAGTAAAACCAAACATATGAGTACTGACAGTTCTTCAGAAAATTAAAGTGTGTTTCTAAAATCTTTACTGTGAATATTACATGGTTACGAAAGCTGCAAAACAGTCACAGCATCTAACTTATGTAATAAAAATCCATTGTTACTTTTACTATAACTATCATCATTTCTTTAAAAACAAAAACAACACAACTGTCGATCTAGATCAAGAATAAGGAAATAATGCAGTTGTTTATATTTAAACAAATTTAAGTGTTTTTAATGTTTTGTAAAGTACTACTATCAGCTAAATGCTTCAATTAGCCAACTTCCTTATCCAGAGATTGCAAATAATGCCACTTGATATGTTTGTCTTGATTTCATTTCAAGAGTCATCATTGGCTCTGATCACTGCTTCTCTTAGTTTCAAATTTGCAAAGTCATTGAACTCCTAAGTTGAAAATTAATATACTAGACTACCTCCTCTCCCCTTTTAACACCATAAAGGGCATTTAAACAAAATCAAGGAATTTTGTACCCACAGTGCTTTGTCTTGGCTGTGAGCCTGACCCTTATGATACCATAGAAAGCTGTTTCCTAAACACATCACTAGAGCTGTGGACATCTAATAACTGTGCTGCCCAATATAGAGATACCCTTTCACAGTAAAATAACACCCTACTTTTTCTCTGCGGACTCACTGCTTTCCTATTCACAAGCTATGTGGGTTTAGTTGGAATAAACCACAGTGCCAGTCCCCCTGCACGCATCAAATCAGTGTATCACCCAACGCCAACAACCAAAGGCCTTTGTGATTGGCTCAGGGATGGGCACACTAACCAATCAGGGCCAATGGTGACCTTTGCTAGGCATTCTTAAGAAATAACTTTTTCCTCCCTCCTGTAAGAGCAGCCAAAAAAAAAAAAAAAGACCTTCCCTCTTTCCAAAGAATAGAACCCCTCTCACTGCTGAATGTGTGGTAGAAGGATATGAGGTCTGGAAGTGTGGCAGTCATGATGACAAAAAACAAAAACAGAGACCCTGGAGCTGCTGGGTGGGGGTGGGGGAGCCTGATGTAGAAGATGACACCACAGATCAAATCAAGCTTCACTTTAACCAGGCAGAGCTCTGGACTTTTTCAGTTACTAAGTCAATACATTTTCTTTTATGTTTTGTCAGTTTGGGTTGCATTTTCTGTTCCTTGCAACATAAAGAGACCTGAACTGTGCAGGCAAAATAGCCTAGAGTAGATAGGAATGTTTGGGCCCCCAAATTTGTACTCAGGAACTCAATGGTGCTACCCCCATAATGCGGAATGGGAAGGAAATGAGCTTAAGCTAGATTTTTGGTCAGTGAAACAGGTGAGAGATTCACAGATAGCTTCCATGGTGATGCCAGAGAGGGAAAGGAAAAGGTAAGCCCAAACACATAGCTTGGGAGTTAGGAGTTCCTGCCCAGCAATGAATACATAGTATCAGGTATTTGTGAATTAGAGGCTGCCTGATTCTCACAATTGGTTGGTAAGGTAATTATGAAAAGTTTTCCAGCTAATAAAAAAATTGGTCATTAATGGGAGCTACAGTATTCATCTTTTTTAAAAAAAGTGAGTATTTTCCATGTGGAAAAATAGATTTACTTTGCAAAAAAAAAAAAAAAAGCATGAGAATAAGCGTCTATTTTTAAGGTTATTCTAATCAGTGGATGCCAAACAATGGTAAACCACTTTTTAAAATAAGCATTATATTTGCCCATTTGTCATTGCTAAGTATCTCATTCAACAAGTAATAATTTGTTAAACTTTAAGAGTCGCATTTAAAAGTTTAGCCTTGACTTTAATATTAGACCTGAAACATTTTCCATGTGTTTACTCTTTTTCGTAAGTTATTGTTCTGCCTTGGGAAATAGGATTGAAAGGAAATAGAAGGAGACCTGGGGGACAGGAAAACATTTCTTTAGCTTATTATTTTTTAAAAAAATATTCTTTCTTTGTCCATTCTGAAATTAGAAATCTATTTTTTCTATAATTCTGAAATATTTAACAATTCATAAAAAACTAAGCATTTACATTAAAATACAACCTTAAATATAGGCCTGTAGTTTATACTAGGAACCTTGTAAAATATGAGGAATATAACGCGTGAACACCAAAACAAGGAGCACCACTCAACGTTCGCAGGGAAAAGCAGCATTACATACAACACAATAAATATCCAGGAAAGCAAATCCACAAATTGATCATTATTCTGATTTAGATTCTTTTTTTCCAGTTAAGACTTTTATACTTTTTCTATAATTTATTATAATAATTTTACAAGTTAAGCATTAACTAATTAAAAACAGAGTTCAACTAATCTGACTACTGAAATAACACAATCCTCAATATTTTGCAGCATATTTTCATCTATAACACTTATAAAACTGTCATTTTGGCAAAAAATACACATCCATATAACTAACTACTCAATAACCTCTTTTTCAATATATAAAAAAGTCAGTTGATAGTATGAAAAGAAATAGAAGCTAATATTATTTCTGAGATAATTTTATTGCCTTAGCTTTTCGGTTTTGGCAATAAATGTCTTAAGGTTTAATATATATCATAACTTAAATAGTGTATTTACAAAATATAAAACTTTTTAAAGTGAAATACTATACAAAATACTGTTTTTACACTTTTAATGGGTGCTTTTCCTTATAATGGATGCGAGTCCTTTACCTCTGATTTTCCCACTCGCTTTCAGGAGCCCTTCCTCGAACAGTAATTCAGAGTTGGGTTTTTTAATAGTGGAAACTGGTCTACAATTAAAATATGAAGGCAAAGATCAAAGGTTACTATCGTATGTATACCTTCTTGAGATTTTTCTAGGAACGGTTCTACTTAAAAGCCACTTGAAATCCAAATTACACATTTTACTTTTTTTTACATCTCGATTGCTGCCTTTTGTCACTAATTGCCTCTAACAAACACTTTTTAGGAATATTATATCACTTGTGAAAATGCATTTTAATTGCCTTCCTTTTGAAATGCATGAAAGGGTAAGTAAGCACCCACCATTTCTATTAACTTTTCAACATCCGTTTCTATGCACAAATACTTAATATAATTTCTTCATGTAAAGTTCTGAGAGAATAAATGAGATTCATGTGTACTGCTCCTTGCTGCTGTAAGAGGTGTCTTTTAAAAGTGACTGATATTCACCCACCACCACTGAGTTCCATAACTGAGTTCCATAGTCAAGGATCTTATCTTGAGGATGTACCAGGTCTTTCTACACGAAGGTTCTTTCTGATTCTTTGTTGCTTAGGAGCCAAATTCCTTGTATATCAATATATATTTTCCAGATCACCAAACTATGAACCTAAACCTTGCAGAATCCCTCCAAATGCATATGCTCAGTGCGTGATTGACTGGACATCGACCAGGTAAAGGGAACTCTAAGAGGGGTGAAGGATTTGGGGATTCTGAGGCCAGTGGGCTTCACCAGCCTTGCACGATGGCACTCTGCTGTTGTCACTGAGGAGTGTTG
Organism: Tonatia bakeri; assembly: GCA_004024845.1. Classification (NCBI taxonomy): domain Eukaryota; kingdom Metazoa; phylum Chordata; class Mammalia; order Chiroptera; family Phyllostomidae; genus Tonatia; species Tonatia bakeri. The sequence continues at coordinate 359,443 of PVIA01000336.1, forward strand.
TCCAAGGCTGGATGGAGTGGTTACTTGCAAGTGTGGACATCAGTCATGCTTTCACACCTCCTGCAGCGAACGTAGCAGCACCAGATAAACTTACACTCACACCTCTCCACGTGTCTGACCACGTGGGTGTTGTAGCCGCGGCCGCAGCAGAGGAGGTTGCAGCCATCCGCACCCTCTGACGTGCGGTTGCATTCTCTGCCTTGTGTCCCCGGGATCCCTAGTTTCTTATCCTCCACACAGTAATTGGGAGACTTGTTAACGTAGAGCAGATCATCCTTGTGGATCGGTACTTTCCTCTGGTCTTTGTCTCTCCTGCGCATTTTCCTCTTTATTTTGTCTGAGACTTGAATGCTGTTCTCATATTTATCTTTCAACAAATGTCCAATCTTTTCAAAAGAAGACATGGTTTTCCAGCATGTTTTTACAGCACAGGAGCCGGAAACCCCATGACAGCGGCAGTCCACTGACATCAGCTTGGCCACAGCCTGAAACCAACAGGAATTGAGTTAAGTATCACTCATGAGGTGCTTTCACTCAACAACAGACGCAAACTAACCTGATTACTTAACTTTCTAGGTCTTTTCCCTCTTGTACAAAAATGATGATTTTGAACATAAAGGGTCTTTCAGATTGCTTAGGGTTCAAATGTTTTGTCCTTCTATTGGTCCTGTAGAGCAAACCTTTCCATGTCAAATTTAAGGTAGTAGACTGGGCTAATACTATTATTAGAGATTATCTGAGATAACAAAGGAAAACTATTTTATTTCTAATCTCTCATTTAATGTTTGGTGTGGGGAGATGTGCATGCATGTCCCCATTTCCTGATACCATTTAGCACCCGGCTGCTCAGAGTGTGGTTCAGGGACCAGCAATGCCAGCATCACTTGTGAAAATGTGCACTTTCAGAATCAGAATCTGCATTTTAATCAGATCCTCAGGGACTCAGATATGCACATTAGAATTGGAGAAGCGCTGACAGAGGAGTCATCCTCAACTCACATAGTGCATGGAAACATCCGGGGAACCTTACAATGCTCAAGCCACTGAGATTCTGATTTAATTGGTCGATGTGGCGGTCGGTAATGGTATTCCTACAAACCTGCTCAGATGATTCTGATGCTCACCAAGGGATGAGACCTACCAACTGAACTGAGAGTTCTCAGGTCTGACCCCTGGAACTGTCAGTTACATTCATGGAGACTGGGGGAGATGCTATCCGAGGGTCGCAGATTCCATGAGAAACCCTGACTCATCAACTGAAGTTGGATGAAAAGAAAAAGGGGCTGAAGAGTGTGATTTCCCACAGAATTCTTCCCCTCCTCTGGAAAATTAATTCAAAACATATGTCCTGTTCTTGATGGATTAGTAACACCATTCTAACATGGAAAGGAACTAATATCTATGTATTTTTTTAGTTCTGTGTGCTGAGTTTAGTTTATGTAGACTGATAAATTAAATGAGATTACCAATATCTGTAAGAGCCCACTGCCTGGCACACATGAAGGTCTAAATGAATGCCCCCTTTCTCTGAAGAAGGTACAGTAAAAATGGAGATAAATTTCAAATACGGCAAACAGTGCAAAAACAAGAAAGAGATTTAAGCAGTTTTAGGGCTCTAAACCTCTTGCATACCAAACTAGTCAGCATAGCTTCCTGCAGCCTCCAGAGGATGGCAGAGCAGATTAATAAATCGTCAGGGCTAGCTGTGGAGTTGACGTCTGTCAACATGCTGGGTAAAGTGAAAAATTGATCTCTCCGTTCAATAACTAGGAAATTGTGTGTGTAATCTCGCCAAATAAAGAAAAAACCTCACAGCTTAAATTCCACTTACAGTTCTTATCAAAACTATAACATGACAGGGCTTTAGACTTTGTTATTTATTTTGTACCAAACCTGACATTGACATGTTTGTGGGATGTTACATTTCCTAACAAATTAACCAAAGTCTCCGAACATCTAATTAGACAGAATATTTCAAACAGTTTATAATATTTGCAACTTGAATGAGAGCATATGGTATTGATTTAGGCAATATTTGATACTTCTTACTGGTGTTTAAAATAATAAACAGAATAGTATTTAAACCCTGCTCTTTATAGACTGCAGCACATATGCGTATGCGCTTTTTGAATTCACAAACCTGAGAAGTTAATAGATATGTGTACTTTTTATTAACTCAGGCAAAACAGTACTTTTCAATGATACGAAAGCAATTTATAAAGTATGGCACACAGGCTTATTTGGTTAAATATAGGGCATTTGATATTCACAAAGCCTTCAATTCTTTAAAATGTCTCTAGGCACAGAAATGTTAAAACTAATGCAGTCTGCCTACTTCTGTGCAGATTTTAAGTGCCTGAAACATAAGAGAAAAAAAGCGCTCAATCAGTGCTAGGTAAGAACAAAACAAATTGCCCAAAGAAAACCCCAAAACTAAGGATGTATATTTATGTGTTTAAATCTGATCAGCGTTCCTTATAGTCATCACCTAGTGATTTAAGGTCGCCCTTAGCTCGGGATCACGACTGAAGAGTTGACTTTTTCTTTTATGAACCAGTTCAAATATCATGTACAGTGTTGCCAACTTGTAAAGCGTAGCAGACAGACTAGATGCTCACCAAAAACTTATTGAGTAATTAGTCTAGCTCTCTGAAATGGTTTTAACTCATCCTCTATTGGTAATCCGAATTGGGAAGAAGTAATAAAAACCACCTTCTTAAAACAAGAGTCACTGCTGGCAGGCCGATGGTATTGGAAGAACTTGATTGACAGTGGGAGTCCATAAGAGCGACACACTGCTTTATAGGTTTGAAAGATAAAGAGACACTGACTTTCAAATTCAATGATATAATCTGCTGAATTTGTCAAAACTTTGAAGGGATGTTCCTGCCTTAGAAAGCTAGCCCTGTTAAATATCTGGAGTTAACTATAACTTTTCAGGGTTAACATTTTAAAGAACTTGTATTTGATTACTTTTTAATTCTTTTACTTTTTTGTTCTTATCAATAAATATTAAAAAAGAAAGAGTGTTTTTATCTTACATACACATATTCTTGGATAGAAAGACAAATCAACTTCAAGGAGAAGAATAACTTGACATGCAATTTAAATGATATGCCCAAGGAAGAAACTTGGACAGACAGGGATTAAAATAAAGCAATGTAATGACTTCTACAAGAATTTGGTGAAATGCAGAGTTCAAGGCAGATACACACACACACACACATACACAAACTATGGAGCTTAATGCTCTCGGAGTACATTTTCATAAATATTTTACTTAATTTAGTTTTATAGGAAGAAATGTAGGTAGTTATAAACATGTACTTAGTATTCCAGTTTTATAGAAAAATAAACAGTGTGGCTAAGACATTTGTCATACATAAGTTGGTATTACATGACATAAAATCTTTATATGAAGCTGGATAATTTTAGTAGAAGAGAAAAATGCTGCTATACTTAATAAAATTGCATGAACACTTCAAAAAAAGTATATTCTGGAGATTTTCAGCTAGGATTCTTAATTAATGCTAAATAGCTGTTTTCAACTGCAGTGATAGCACAGCCATTTTGGGGGAATGGGAAAAGTAAGAGAATAGCAACTGAATGAGTTGTATGTGGTTATGAGAAAATTCCTTTCTCTACTTTAGTTGAGTTGTTAAGGTTTATAACGATATTAACAGAGGAATGTTTTGTTAACTATTGCAAACAGATGTGCCCATTTTGGTGGAATATTTTCAGACTATGGGAGAGCAATTAGGAAGGGAACATTTAATCTACTGGGCTCCTTTGTGTTAAGTTTTGGTTTGATGCATTTCTAATCAAGTGAAATATGAAAGGCAAATCATAATACTTAAAGGTAAAAATAGAAACTGTTTGGGAAGTGGGCTAAGGAGTGGTGGTACCACAACTTTGACTCAGGTAACACAGCAGGCAGGGACTGTTTTCCAGCATGTCATTCAACCCAAACTTTACAGAAATGACCAAAACACTGTTGTGAAACATTTTGTGATGAGCACTTCATTTTGTCAACTATCAGATGATTTGTTTAAGTTGTTACGAAAACTGTGACATAAGATTGGATGATATATGTGGAATTCCTATTCCTCTGACCCATTTTGTGCCTTTTAGTCCAAAAATATATTTGAATCTGCTGAAAAGCAAAACACTTATGTGTTGTTCAAATACTTATAAATATTCTTGAAACAGGTCAATGAAAATTTGGGGTTGGGCCCTTCCCACTTTTCTGAGTTAGTCATCATAAAACAAATTATGGGGTAGGGAAACTTAAAAGTTTATGAGGTGGACATGGGAAGAATGGAAATATTTTAAGCACACCAAAAGAAATACCCATAAATATTCCAAGTCACATTATTCCCAGAAGTTCTGCCCCTGGAAGACATCACATCATTCTGTTAGCCAATCACCATTCAGCAACATTATTCTTGGAGTCATAACTTTAGGAATGGTGTCAGAAACCAAGTGGGAATTTAAGGTCAGCGGTTAGAAAATCATCTATCCTGCTCACAGCACTACTAAGCGCCAGTACCCACATTTCTCTGAACGCTTTTCGACATTTGGAGTTTGGGATTTTGAGACTAGGAAAATCAACTCAATTGAATGCAGACCTTGAACTTTGCTCAGAATATGCCCATTAAATTAAAATTCTATTTGCCAATATCAAAAATGGAGTTGATTATTCTTCCATGTTAGATAATAAGCTGGAAATTTGGTTAGTTTGTTGTTGCGGTGGTAGTGGTTTTTACATTTTTGGCCACCGAAAGAAAGAAAAATACAAAAGTGCTTTGAATTGCAATACTTAGTGAGAAAAGAACCATAAAACACCTCAAAATACCCAGGTAATATTTTTAAATATTTTAAGTTACCATCTAGGCTAATGTGAGAAAAAAGATTTAGTAGAAACTCTTTTAGAGAATCTAAAATCTTAGTAGGAAAATTTAAAATTTACATAAAATGTGTGTAAATGTATAGGCTAATTTTTTTCTGCACAATTAGAATAATAGCAAAAACCAGAGAATATAATGATATGGTGTTTTGCCAACAATGGATTAATATTGATGCTGAATAGTTGTATGTTTTTAATAAGATTAGAATATAAATAATAATTTAGATTCAAGTTAATAGTTACAAAGACTAATACTGTTATTTAATTAAAAATTCAAACAAGAATAAAACTAAATAGCTGCTTACTATTATTAATAAAATACATTTTAGAAGACTTTAGGACATTTCATAAGTTCGGAGTTGACTACATTCAGGAGAATCATAATATGAGTTTCTGAGTTTTGTTTCCTGGATACAATTTAAAAAATTTCTCACAAAATATTTAAAGAATGTTTTAAAAAGATATAAGGTTTTAATTAATAATAAATATTCATTTAATTGTTTTCTTATTTTAAGAATACATTATTTTCACTCATCTTAGTGCTTTTTTTCTTGCTTAACTCTGGAGTTTTAAAGAACATATGTTATAAAAGAGATAATTCATCTCTTTTATATTTATATATTAGAAATAAAACTCCTTTATTGAATAATATTTAAATTAAAGGAAAACTAGTTTATTTAATTTTTTAATGTAAAACTTTAAGGAGAAGATATATATGCATAATTATAGTGTTAGGCAAGTTATTTTAGTGATGTAAATTAACTTTTAAAATTTGTAAACAAGCACTGTCCAGGTAGCTCAGTGGGTTAAAGCATCGCTCCAATACGCCAAGTTTGCAAGTTCCATCCCTGGTCAGAGCACATACAAGAAGCAACCAGTGAATGCTTGAATATGTGAAACAACAAATCAATGTGTCTCTCTCCCCACCCCTCACCTACCCTTCCTGTCTTTTTCTAAAAAAGAAAACCAATAAAATTTAAAGATAAATTAAAAAAACTTAAACAAAAATATAAAAAGCTCACATAGCTATTTACTAATTTTCTATTTTGCACCTTTTAACTGAATATTCAAGTTGAATTGAAAAGTCAAATTTGAATTTCATGTGCTACAGTGATGTATTTATTGAGATTTCTGTTTTTATATTTTAAACCAAAATGGTTAAGTAAAAAAAAAAACTGGCTTAAAATTGCAACTATTCTGATTAGGTTCCATTTATTCATTTTCCAAAAAATGTAAAACAAATGCAACATATACTTTAACTATTCCTGGGAGATACTGAAACTTGTTTTATTTCAGGAGAATGTGGCAGATTGCAATGACAACTTTGGGACTTTCACAGGTTACTGGGGCATGTACAGTGACATACAATATGTGCTGATATTCCTGTCCTGAAAAGATTATAAGATAGAAAATATATATTCATAAAAAAATTTTGGCTGTTTTAGGAAAGTCACTATGAATTAGCAAGTAATTCAACTACAGTGCAGAAGTCAAATGCTATTGTGTCAATATTCATTAAGATAAATATATAAAAGTTAAATTAAGTTACAAATTTTTCAGTTTTAAGAAAATTTAGTATAAAAAAACCAGGATTCATAAAAGAGGTTAATTAGACGATGCTACTTCAAATTTGCTCTTGCTGAATCTTTATCTATATTTTAAAATATGCACATATTTAATACACTTATAACTTCTTTTCATTTATCTATATCAATTTTACAATGAATCTACATAGCTTTATAATAAAATATTTATTTCCCTTAAAAGACTTTGTTTTACAAAAAAATTAGTTAAACATCGTCCATTCTGAACGTAGTCAAGAATGTTTGCTAGAGAAAGTAAAGGCAAAACTGACAACAAGTCTAGGAGACATTGCCCAGTAAGAAATACATTTGAAATAATAAAGTTCAAATTTGAGGAAGTGAACTTTGATCCAGTCCCACTAGGAAGGCAGATACTATAGATCTTATTTAGGCTCTGCCACTAACCAGCCAAGAGGATGGAACCAAATAACCCAACAGGCATGTGTACATCTGTTAGTTTATAACTCATGTTTTAGGTATATGAAGTGCGCAGTCACAAACACATTCTGTAGCAAGACTGAATTCATGTTAGATGTAGAACTTAAACTAAACCAGTGCGGTCAGTACAGGTGCATGAAAGAAAAGCATATATAAATGCAGTTACACATATAACACACACATGTATAATAATATGTATACACACACATGCACATATATTTCTGCAGGTATTTTTTAAAACTACTTGAACAGATTCATGCACAAGTGTAACCCTCATGTTATTGACCTAAAAGCACTGGATTTTATCCCGTTTTCTAATACGTACCTGCCTTCCAGCTTCATTGTTATGAAGGTTCATTGCTAACAGTACTTTGCTTTCTTTTCCCGTGGTGTTTCTGATGGGGGAATCTAGGAACTTTCGGCTGAACCACATGCCATACTGGACATCGTCAGAGCAGCCCCCCCAGTGCCAGCCTTCGCTTGCTGAGCCGCCGTTCTGCAAAGTGGTATCACAGGAGCACTCCGTCATGTTGCCTGCACTGCAAGACCTGGTCACAGAATGCACCAGGCCTGCAGCCATCACGGCATAAATGAATGCTGTTTCCTTGGTGCCTAGAATAAGTCATAAAGCGCTAGATGAAAGAGCCACATCACTCTCTGTTTATGTTTATAATAGAGCCCCCTACTCTTCCTCTTGCCAGGGAAGCAATTTTTCAATTGCTTACAATAGATGCTTTAATGAATACATATTTAGAAAAGATGATTTCTTATTGTTCTAGTCTTTTAAAAAGGCAGCATTAATTTTGAGTATCCTGCTTGAGGGGATTGTCATATATTGGGTATCATTGTTCTCATACCTAAAAATATCTAAAATATGAAATGTATGTCAGTACCTAGTCCAGTGCCTAATAGACAATCAAAGCTCAATAAATACATGTCAAAATAAAAAAAAACTTTTTGAGCGGATACCGGAAACTGTATACAATGCTCCCAAAGAGTCCAGATTACACTTGTTTTTAAATTTAAAATATGTTTTCCCAAAACACAACCGGAAAAATTGGATGCAATTTTTGTTCACATAAATAACACATATCAGAAAGCAAATTAAAATTAAACCAAAAATAAAGCAATCAGTTGATAAATTATAATTTAGTTTCACATTAAAAGCTACTCTTTTCTAGGACATCATGAAAAACAGTCCGGACATTACTGAATAACGTGAAACCATGATATATGTTATATAGTACTGCCTAATCCTCTTACAGTCTTAAAGATAACTAAAATGAAAGACAATTGAAATGTCACCAAAAAATGTTATGGAATATTATTGAATGTGTATTTAGCACACCTGCAATAGCGTTTGAGCTAAAATCTTCGAAAATTAAAGGCTCATTAAATCATAAATAAAATGGACTAGAAGAGACTCCGCAGGCGATTTTTTTCTCTTTCGAGATGTTTAGATTGGAGTAGAAACAATTTCACGCCCGTTGTCCAATAAACCTTTTCAACAGCTGATGCCTTTGCATTTCAGCAACTGTGAAGAACACATCTTTCCCGACCCCCCCACCCCACCCCACCCCTCGCCCAGTAGGGGATCAGGGCTCCTTAGGAAGGGTGTGCCGGCCAAAACCCAGCAGGGCCCAGGCGATGCTTTGGCGGCTGTGTGTGTAGAGACCCGGTGGGGAAGGGTCAAAGGTGGAGGGAGAACGGAAATGAATGTGAAAAGCAACGAATCTTGCAGCGCCCCGGTCCTAAAATTTTGTGAATCTGCTAATATTCCTGGAACAACCCTGGGTCTCTGTTCCTTTAACCTTACCGAGTCACTAGGCACGTGGAAGTGGAACTTTGTTTTACTGCAGCTTCCCGCCCTCCGCTGTGCTCAGAGGGGAGAGAGGGGAACTGAGGGTCAGCTAAAGCGGTGGTGCCGGTTTAGCCGCACGTTGGGTTGCACAGGACAATCCCTTTTAAAAATCACCATTATTCCGTGTACCTGGTGCTCGGAGGAGCCCATAAACTTGGGTCTTCGCTGCGTTTACCACTTGTCCGGGGCTTGGTGAGCAGCGGAGCCGCTTAAATCAAAGCAGATGGAGCAGCAGCATTCCCTGCTGCCGACATCATGTTTCTCCAGCTGCTGACCCAAGTAGGGGGGCCCTACGGGTCCGAAGGGTCGGCGGGGTGGAGTATCAAAGTTTTTCCCCAACTCAGCCGGGCACAGCGGGAAGGAGGAAGAGCTACGTCTCCAAGCGCTGGCTCTGGACCTGGGGAGTCCCCTCTTCAGGACCGCACCTGCACCAGGGGTCTGGCTTCCGTAGCTCCCAATTCTCATCCACCTAATGACCTCTTTTGGAATTTACAGAGCAACAGGACTACGCAAGCACTATTTTATATACAGGAATTGGGGAAGTCGTCGTCCTCCGTCCCGCACCAGCCCCGTGGGTCCCGGAACTCACCACTGCTCAGCTCGTAGCCAAAGAGGGGGCTGGTGCCCAGCGGAGTGGCGGCGGCGGCCACCTGGCAGTTCCATCTCTCGTGTCTGAACTGGCTCCTGCACTCTTGAATGCCCAGCCGGGCGCCCTCTCGGATGCTGGGCAGCAGGTACGGTTTCCTCTTGCACAGCTCCTTCTGGCGGCTGTTCAGCGGCAAGTTGGTGCAGCCCAGTTTCTCCGGAACCCCAAAGGAGGCGATGCCCAACCACCTGTAAGACACGGCCGCCCCTATGGTACGTCGCTCTCTTGCTGCCCTCCCCAATCCCAAATGTTTTCCCCAAAATTAGGTTATCCGCCCTAGGGTCCCCGCCTCTACCCCCCTCCCTCCTTAGCTTAAAGTTCCCTGAGGCTGGGTGCCTCATTTGTCATATACCCCGTGCGTCCCCGCTGCCCCCATACTCACATCCAGTTTCCCTGGGCTCCGCAAGGGAACAGCGCGAGCAGGGCTGCCCAAAGCGCGCACAAGCGGGACAGTCCCAGGAGCGCCGCTCTGTCCATGGCCCCCGCATGGATTCCCCCAGCCCCAGTCACTCCTCTTCTGCCTGCCCAGCCCAGAGGCCCGCCAGACCAGAGGTCAGTTCCCTAGCACTACGATGTCCTTCGTCCTCTTCCTCACTGCAGACAACATAAAAAGAAGGCCAGCAGTGGTAGGGGCTCTCAGCAGCCTCCCATCGCTTGCAGGGAGCAGTGTGAGGAGGTGGAGGAAATAGCTGGAGACTCTTCTCCCGCGACCAGCTGGAGAAGATGTGCAGGAGATACGGGAGAGTCCCTCGCACTCCAAGGTGAGAAACTTCTGTTGATGTAGCTGTGTCTCCATCGCCCCGGGCCTCTCCTCCCATCTCCTCCCCCCTGGCCGCGCCTGGAGCCTGATTGGCCAAGTTGCTGCCCCGCACTCATCATCCCCAGATCTCAGGATCTCATTGGCTAAGAGCCGTCTCCACGGGAGGCACTGAGTCCGCAGCTCCCCTCTAGCCCCGCCAGACCCTGATGTGTTCACGACCTTTCCTCTGGTCACCGTTTCCAGAGCGGGTCTCTACGGGAGAGTAAGGGACTCAACCCTGAGACTGATAGGGGCGCTTCTGTTCTAGAACCCTGGGTGGAAGCGAGGATCGAATGGGAATGGAAGATGTTTGAGTTCCACCCACCAGAGTTGCATTTGGATTAATTACCCTCTGGGTGGAGTGGCTGGAAAATCTCACTGTCCCCGTTTCTTTCCTCTCCTTCACCTCACAGGAGAATAATCTTTTTGAGTCATAGTTGGTACCAAACAAGTTGACCTTTCAACACCCTGCTTGAGGTCTCAATGTGTCAGGAAGATTGAGAGGCCCGGTGAAACGCTGTCAGGCTGGAGGCATCGTCATCTGTGCAAGCATTCATTTTTAGCGAAACGGAAGGTTCCAGCCTAGCACCTAACCTGCCATATTTACGTCGTGTTGTGTGATTTCCTTTTCCCAGTTTGGGTCACATTTCTTGTCCTTGAAAGCACTGTCAGAAGATGGAGCACAGAAAAAGCATGTGAGTGAGAGCTGTTTGGAGTTCTAGAATAGAGGGGGCTGTATTCTTACCCTTCTTTCCAGTCTACGTTATGTCTTTCATGAAGACTTTGGCAGAGGCTACGACTGAAGACAGGTTTTTAAAACATACTTATTAAACACCTCCTGAGTGGCCAGTACTGTGGGAAATTATAAAGACAATATTCTTTCCCTGGAGTACACAAACCAGCCATGGAGAGGAGTCTAAAACAAAATAATATGAGCTCCTCTGTAAAGAAGAGTATGGAATCCAGCCAGATACTTGTTAGAGCCAAAGAGAGTTGGGAGGCAGAATGTTATGGTGCCTGGCAGTTTTGGAAGGTTAGTTGACTGGTGTTCTGTAACCTCAGGGAGAGCTCTGAAGGCAAGTGGGACTGACTTAGCTGTGGTGTCAGAAAGCCCTGGCTCACCTAGTTGGTGACAGGAAATGTTTCCGAGAGGCATCACCTGCTCCTCAGAGGACCTAAGAAATATTTGTAGATTCTCACGTTCACAGATCAGCTTAGTGGATGCCAAAACCCAGACTTACTCAAATAAAAGATCTTATTATTTGCTTTATTCTCAAGCAAAAGATTTGATTTGTTGCATATCTCCTGTATCAGCCGAGAGCAATAAAAGCTCACTGAGATTCTCATCCTATCCCATTGACACCTTTATTCAACAAGTAGTTATTGAGTGAACACCATGTACTAGTAAGCCACATTGTAATTTTTAGAGAGTCAAGTTGATGATAGGGTGTAGTTACTGATCCAGAAATATGTCAGTGAATGGCTAGTGGCCTTTCTGAAACTCAGAGGCTTCCTCCAAGGCTACTTTATTCGGTGAGCCACTCCAGGAGGAGTCCTGGAGTGTTCATTGCTGTACCCCTGCCACTGGTCCCAGTACATGAGATTCTGGTTTGGATGGAACACAATTTATTGAGTGAATTAACATAATGAGGAACATTCTGAGCAGATATCTAAGTGGCTAAATGATGAAACTAGAGAAGTGACTGCTTTTTCAGGGGACTGGAGGAGGGAGGAGAAAGCAACATCAAAGCTGGGAGAGTGGAGGACATTAATACTTTATGCTGATTTTAGTGGTAGATGTTTTAAGGAAGTTGTTGAGTTCTTTAATTGTAAAATATATATTGAACCTCTGTTATGAGTTAAAAAGTGGGAGGTAAAGTTCACAGCCTGATTGGCAAGACAGAAAGAGAATAGGCAAGTACCATGCAGTGTGTTAAATGGGGGAAGTATAGTGTGCCATGAACCACATAGGAGGATTAGTTAATCTAGTTTGGGAGTGGGGTGGTTGGTTGAATATTGCCTTCATTACTACTCTAGGGATCCAGCACTGTCCAGACAGGCATTCAGATAAAGCATTTAGAGGAAAACTGGAGTATTCTGTTCTTATAGTTTAAGAACACCAGGTCAACCATTTTCAAACACAAGCTACAATTTTAGGGCCTAAGTGGTACTGTATCTCTTTTGTATAATGTAAGGCCTTTGGGGTCATTCTGCCCATACCTGTAAAGCAAAGGAGACTTATTTCCACGAGCTGATCCAGCTGAACTAGGCATTTCATTAAATGAACAGACATTTGAGTGACCAATTTCTGTGTGAACTTTTGTGCACCGAGAACCCCCATGTGCCCTCAGTGTTTTCTTTCTTACTTTCTATCTCTGTCCCTCTCTTCTCTCTCTCTCTCTTTCTCTCTCTCTCTCTCTCCCTGCAACATTTCAGTCCATACAATTGATACTCACATTATACATAAAGAAATGAATGTGGAGAGATTAAGAAACTTGCTCAAGATCACTCAACTAATAAGTAATAGAGTAAAAAAATCTTATTTTAGAGGACTTATTCTTTATACAATAACATACTGCTTCATAAGCTAATTCAAATCCTTTATTTTTTCCTAATCAAATTCATGATCAATGGACCTCAGCATCTAAATTTGTCTTTTGCATTCCATGGTTCTTTATCACAGTTGACAGATATCTCCATCAGAGTTCTGTTCCCTGGTGCTAAACCAAATCTATATATTTTTCATTGAAAAAATATATTGAGCTTCTATTATGAGTTATAAAGTGGGGGATAACACTGAGCTAAATGGTAGTGGAGTTCACAGCCTGGGTTGGTCTCCTGAGGAGGTCTCGCTGAGGCCCAATGTAATCTGCATGCATGTCCTTCCATTTCCCCAGTCCTGCTGTCTGGTTTCTGTGGGCTGGGAGGATCAATGGGAAGAGCACTGGGCTGACTTGGGTGGCTATTAATTTCAACTTTGAGCCTTAGTTTTCTCAAATTTCAAAAGCTTCCTTTCATATCTGAATCTCTTACTGGAGTTCCCATAGAGTTGGAGGGAGAGAACTGATTGTGTGTGTGTGTGTGTGTGTGTGTGTGTGTGTGTGTTGGAGAGGACTGCATTTGCTAGTGGATTTGCATTCCCAGGAGGAGGAAACCCTAGGCATTGATTGACAGTTCCCAGGGTGGTGCAGGATAGAATTTTATGCCCCTCATCTAGTCTTCAGTTCTACTTTTGCTTCTGGATTTCCATTAAAATGAATTATTTTAGTTGGAGAATTTTTTTAAGTGGCTGGACTTTAAAATATAATATTGTCAGGTCATATGAAATTTTACTTAGAGGACAAAAGAAATTGTTATATTACAGATATTTTATTTATCCTGGAATATGAAAGTGAGGAGCTCTTCTTTCATGATCTAATTGATCTCCCTTAATATAAAGTGGTTCATCTCTCCTGCATTAGTCTAGGTGCTGCTCCTTATTTAGAGTGAAGAAATGAAGTTAAAAGTGGGTGATATCCAAACATATACACAGCTACACATTTCAAACTGTTAATGTCTTTCACAGCAAGTGTGAGACTCATTTTCTATTTATTATTTTTGATTTTGTAATTTAGAAAGAGGACAAAATATTAATTGGCTAATAGAATATGACCCGGTGTTTATTGTGCTGTGCAAGCTTTCTAAGCTTCAGGTGCCCATGCCTATAAAATGCTACAGAGATGATACGTTGATTGTTCACAAATGAGAGCTGATATTATGGTATCTCATGATGAATACAGCTACCTTGATTAGTTCTGTTAAAAGAGCACCATGTGACTTCACATTTTTATAGGTTACTGAAGCATCTATAGCTTGTTGATTACAAAAAGCGAACATGTATTTGAACTTGGTTTTCTGGAAAAGTAAGGTGATTTGAGTCATATTCTAGAAAAGGATATTTAGGAGGGGGAGAGCCAGATTTCAAGCATATGCATTTCACTCAAAGGAGCTCTCTTGAGGGATTGAATCTATGACGATGGTCATCTCTGATTGGTTGGGCTAAGTGAACCAGGTAAGTAGCTGGCTAGTCCCAAATCATATTTCCTGCTCAGGACATTTGTAGATCGTTAGCTGTAGAACCCAGAGAAGCCTGTTCTTTCTGGTAGTTTTCTCTCAGTCCCTGGGAAACTCAGCAAAAAGTCTCCCTGCACAGATATGCCTTGGACTCTGCCTCTGGCAGTCCATCAGAGGACGAGACTTCTAAAGGCCCTGTTGTAAGAATTTCTGCTGCAGATCACAGAGACTTATGTACTGGAAACTGATACCAGAAGCACCCCAGCTGGTCTTAACTCCCATGACAGAACAGAAGACCAGAGGTGACTTTTTACATAACCGGGTCCCCATCCATTCTATTTTAAATTCCACCTGGATGCTACCAGTGTGGGACAGAGCACAAGCTTGTGGTTGCTGGCTCTCAGGCAAAGGCGAGAATGCATTCTGGATGTCATGCTGTCCTTTGGTGGCCAGAAAAGCCCATAGGGATGACAGTCTTGAAACAACAGAGGAGATACCAGTGACGGAAAAGGCAGGAGTAGGATGCTGGCTTGCTTTTCAAATTTCCACAACTACAAATGTGTAATTGTTTTGCTTACTTGTGTGAGAAATTCAGACTGAAAATGCCTCATAAAGTGTTAGTATAAAAAGGCTTATATCTAGTGTTATTGATACAGAGTATGCAATTTTTTTGACAAACCAGATCAGTCACCAGTGCCCAAGGGTGCAGGCAAACACACACAACTGAAAATGCAGGGAGAGTATTGTGTCTCTCTGTATCCTTTTCACAAACATTTTTCTGAATGTTGTAAAACAAAACAACTCCATAAATTGATGAATTATTATCCATTTTAATAAGTTATCAAGAAAACAACTTTAAAAGTCTAGTATGTACATTCTTTTAGAGTATTATTTATGGAGCGATCACTGGGATGGCTATAGTGGAAAACAAAAGTCTTCTGTTTTTTTATCTTTTACAAAAATTGAACAATCTCAAATTTTAAAGGAGAAAAGTCCGAGGGAAAAGTCATTTAGAGAGAACTGATGGTGCCTCTCTTAGTCTGACTATTGGTCTGCACAATTAGACCTAATTGTTGTGATGTAATAAATGTCCTGCCAGTAAAATGCCCCAAATCAGCAAATGCTGAAATTTCTTCTGTATTCAGGGTTGTTCTTCATATGGTTAACTATTGGCTACTGTCCTCATTTTGGGTGGATAGCATGTCAAAGTGGAGTTGGTTAGGCCCAGCCAAGCAACAAATACCAGCTGGTATTCACTCATATCTCAGTCATCACATGAAAGTGAATCACATTTAAACTTGACTTTATTTTTTTACTTTCTTGATTGAAATCTGTAATGATTTCTTGTTTTCTCTCACCAATTCAATTTTAAACACCTTTAAATCTAAGAATATGAGCAATTCTCCTGGAACATGTTCCCCTTATTGTTTACAGCAAGACTGAGTGTGTAGTAGGCATTCAATAATGATTGTGTGGCTGTTGTTTTAACAGACAAGGAATCTCTCCTAAAAGTGGAATCAATGAAGCATTAAGTTGAGAGCTGTCAGCATTGACATAATCTACTAATTGGCCACTTTTCAATTGGAAATTCGCCATGACTTGTAGTTAGTACATTGCATTAGAATGTGCCACATGATTTGCACCAGTTCCAAGGGGACCACCAGATGGCTATGCCTAGTATTCACAGCTTCAGTTTCTGCTAGTGTTACGATCAGTAAATAAGCTGATACTCTTAAATCTTTCTGACAAATCTGTAGCTGTGCCATGGGCTCCTTTCAGGTAAGTTTGTTGAGCGAGGCTAATAACTCAAACTCTTACTGGAGTTCCCTCCAGAGAACGCTTTTATTTGAGTAGGCAAGTACTCAGAGCCCAGGAGATTTACGAGGGTTCAGAGACATAAACACAAACTGCATAATAGGTGTGAGGTGTGTTCCAACTGCAGCCTTCTCACCTTCTGTTAATGATTACGGGAAGGGAGGCATCAATACAAAAACAGCCAACTTGAGGGCTCTCAAGTTTGCAATCTGATGAAGACTTCTGGTGCCAGACCAACTTTTGGGGTTGTCACATGGCTTCATGAAGCAGCTTCCAAAATGGGCTGAAAACCACAATATTGATATACTGGGCCACATGCCAGAACAAAGCCTGAGTCCAGCCGACTCGGTAAAAGATTCCAGTTGCTACTTGAGCACCAGCGTATTGTCTGGAATCCCCAGGGCACATTCACGAAACTAGCACCAGACAAATAACAGCGGAGCCACTTTTTAATGCTGTTTTGGGGAGAGAACTCATATTTGCCTTGTAGGTTAACTGAGTTATGGCAGGCTTCGGCTGGAAGGAGTTTTCCTTCAGGAACTGATTTGGCCTTCAGCGTATCTTAATTTTATAGTAATTGTTGGCAGTCCAGGGTGGGGTTCAATGCTGGAATCTTACCCTTCATACTCCACCCCTCCCTGCCCCAGAGGTTCTGATGAATAAAGCATGCACAGAGAGAACTGAACCAGTTTGGGCAAAGTATCAGCTTTATTAAGTGAAAGTCTTCCTAGTAGAGCTGGATTATGCAAAGTGAAGTTTCCTTGTTTTCCCCCTGAACTGAAGATAGCAAAGCCTGTCCAATATATCAACTCAGTGTCAGGCTGAAAAGCTAAACCTCAGAGAAGAGGCTAGGATGAGGCAATAGGAAGTGGAGAGGAGAGCTCACTCTATCTGAGAATGTTCAGGTCTTTGAAGAGGAAAGTTGGAGCCATCTTGCTTTTCAGGTACCCACTGGTGACAGGGACTAACTATCTGGTCACTCTTTCTCCACAGACAAGAAGTAACCGGTGAGGTGGGGAATAAGGAAAAGATTTCTTTACAATAGAGGAAAGAAGTAGGAGTACAGAAATTCAGAAGGATGCCCTCACTTCCTTGCGCAGAGAGGGGAAGTTAACCAGTCCTGCCAATGTAGTGTTGTAAGCTCTGAAGATAGAAGGACAGGCAGATTAAGAGCCTTCATGGAAGCTATAGGAAGGATAAGTATGAGGCAAATGTTATGGACTGTATTCTGAGAAAAGACAAGTTGTGCAGTGATAATTAGCATTAGTGGAGGAAGTGGTTCGTATAGGGCATGATGCCATTTGACCTGGTGCACTTGGAAGCCATGGTAAGAACCCTGAGTGGTACAGATTAACCCAGAGGAACACCCAAAATCAGTGTCCCTGAATAATGTTCTCCTCTACTTTTTAAACCTTAGACCATATTATTTGGTTTATTTTTATGATTGTGGTTTCCTTTAGTAACACTAAAATGAATTCATGGTCCCTCACATATTGTCATCTCAGGCAAGTGGCCCAGAAACATGGTGGGTGGCCCAGCGTAATCAGTACGAGGTTAGAAAAGTACGTGAGGATAAATTACAAAACAGATTATCAACAGGAGACACAATCAGTAGGAAAAATTTGAGAAATATATTATAATACTGATATAAATACAGGTGTTCATAAAATGCTGAATAAATATTTTGATTCATTTTGTATGCAAATTATTTGTAGATAGATTGAATACATTTTCAGACCAGACAGAACATGTTATAGCTGCTTGTGACTGCATAAAACAAAATAGGTTACATTTTTAAGGATATTTTAAGTCATTTGCTAACACTTATGATGGAGGATTATTTTTGTTAATGGTTTGCTTTAAGGTGTGTCTTGACCTGGAATTCAAAATGGAACAAACAAAAAAAAGGAGTTGAAAGTTATAAATATATTTCACAGCTGGAGAAAACAGAAGAACCACTTAGGAAGGTGAAGCCCATGCAGCATTGTTTCTTTTGGGGCTTCGTGTTATGCAGTAGCCCACTGCAAGTCCTGAATCTTTCTCTGCTTCTTTTTCTTATATTTGAATTGTAGCCTTCAGTGATCTAATCATAAATTAATGGAATTTTGCAAAAGAAAACATTCTCCCATTAAAATTCTCACAATATTGTAGGTTAAAAAAAATCATATGTGTGGCCCTGGCCTAGTGGCTCAGTTGATTGGAGCACTGTCCCATACACCAAAATGTTGTGGGTTCAATACTCAGTCAGGGCACATGCCTAGCCTGTGTGTTGGACCCCTGGTTGGGGTACACATGAGAGGCAACTGATTGATAGTTCTCTCTCACATCAGTGTTTCTTGCTCTATCTTTCTCTCTTTCTTCTTCTCTCTCTAAAAACCAGTAAATATATCCTTGGGTGAGAATTTTTTAAAAATCATATGTATGAAGTAATTAATTATATTAAATCATAACAAAAAAAACAGCAGCTTCCCTCCTACCCATTTGCCATTTACCCCTCCCAGAAGTAATAACTTTTAGCTAAATATTTTTGGTATTTTGCTCCAATTTATTGAATATAATTCTTTCACTTCTTAATTTTAAAAATTTTTGGACATTGCATGTGATTTTCCACTGTGGAAGTTGATGATTTGCTTTGTTTCTCTCCCACCTTCCCCTGCATACGTGTGCTTTTGTATCTTGTATTCCCAGTGTAGGTATCTCAAAATCAAAGTTCAACCTGCAGTTTTTATATTATTATGACACACAATGTTATTCATGCTAAGCTAGTGTACTATGAATAATTTCCTCTTCCTCACTTGCCTTTTTTCTCTCTTTGCTTCGTTGCTATGTATTTATCATGAATCCAACCCAAAACCTCACCAATTTCCTGAATCTCAGATGAACAGAAGTTCTATCAATTTCATCTTTTGACATGGTATCTCCCAATATCCCCTGACCTGTTCTAGTCTGGAATGGTTGCTGTCACATCTCCTGCCCTAGTGTCACATGCAGTCTGCTTCACCATCTGTCCCAAGGTCACTTTTTCCTTGTATCTGTGTAGAAACCTTATTTTCCAAATCTTATTATATTTATCATTTTGTTTTGGTCCCCTGTTGTAGTGGAGCATATACACCTTCAGAAAGAGTGTACATAAATAATTTTGTGAGGACTTGCCTATCTTATAAATAGCTTTATATTATTCTAGTACTTTGGCTACATATTAAATTCTAGTTTAAGAGTAATTTTCTGGGGGGTTTGGGCCAAGATAGAGGTGTAGGTAGACACACTGTGCCTCCTCACACAACCAAAATAAGGATAACAACAGTTTAGAAACAAAATAACAACAGAACTGACAGAAAATTGAACTGTGTGGATGTAGGGGATACCAGCCAGTAGTATCCATCCCTGCTGCGGATGCTCGTCGAAACACATGAAAAACATACACAGAGACAACCAGGTCCTGTGGGGGAATAGAGACAGCATGGCCACTCTCTTTCCTGGAGATTGCGCCATTTCTCTACCCAACTAGGTTTTTATTAAGAAAGCCAACTCAGTTTGTGGATTCACAGTCTGGCAGAAAGGATCAAAGGTGAATAGGTGACTTACAAAGATGCTGACAGAACTCCTGCTGTGATTCTGGGCAGAGATTGGAGTTTTATCATATGAAAGGACTACAGGTTCCAAAGGTTTCCTGTCTGTGCCTTCAAATTCCAAGTTAATAACATCCTCCAGCAAACAGATCTCACACGATCGTGCGTATTCTATGTCCCAGGCCTGATTACCCCGGGGGTCCGCCATCTCTGGTCTGGGCTGCACCCCTTTGCTATTTCTGAAGGCCTGAATTGGGCAGGAGACAAAGGCAGCCAGGAGACTTGGATTTCTCACATCTAAGAACAAAGACTCAGGCTTTGACAAAGCTGAGGGGGCAGGGGTTGATGTCGATCACCCCTTCATTTCCACAGCTCCATGAGTCTCTTCTCTGAGGCTTCCATGTGATCATGCCTGTCTTAGGCGATTCCCTCTGTGGGAAATCTTACCCGTCATTGGCTAACTGACCAAGCTTAGGAGGTCAGGCACAGAACAGGTAGTGTTCATGCCAGGGAAATAAGTTTTGTCTCCTTAGTGGTTCCTGGTCCGGAGGTCTTTCACTCAGCCTAAGTCACGGGCGTTACAGCTTCCTGAGACCAGGTAGAGCGGTCCCCAACATATAGAAGTCAGACAACCAAGGAGTTAAAATAAACACATTCATCCAGACTGGTAGGAGAAACACAGAGGGGTTGCAACAACAACAAAAAAAATGTGGCACCGGGTGCATAAGGCATCCTGGGTACACAGGATGGCAGCAGGCAGACCCTGGGTGCGTAGGAGGGGGCTAGCAGACCCTGGGCCAGGGGTGGCAACAGGCAGACCCAGTGAGGCGGCGACTATGAAGCGAGACACGGCGTGCAAGGCGGCTGGCTGACCAGGCGGTCCCACATTCACACACAGATAAACCAGGTGAAACTGGGGTGTGAGACAGACCACATAACCCAGGGTCCCAGGGCCAGGAAATAAAGACACCGATTGAAACACCTGTGGGGGGTGAGGTGCTGGGAAAGACTCCCAGCCACACAGGAGAGTTTGTTGGAGAGACCCACAGGGTTCTAAAACATACACAGTCCCACCCACGTGGAAATCAGCACCCAGTTTTCTTGGGGGAGGTAGTGGAAGGGACTGAAATCTGACAGAGAACAGAGCAAGCACCATTGTTCCCTTTCAGACCGCGCCCCCACATACAGCATCACAACCCAGTAACTGGGTAGCCCCACCCTGATGAACACCTAAGGCTCTGCCCCTCATACATAACAGGCTTGATGAGACAAAAAAAAAATGGCTCAAATGGAAGAACAGATAAAAGCTTCAGAACATATACAACTAAGCGAAGAAGAGCTAGCCAACCTATCAGATGCACAGTTCAAAGCACTAGTGATCAGGTTGCTCACAGAATTGGTTGACTTTGGTCATAAATTAGATGAACAAATGTAGGCTACGATAAGAGAAATGAAGGAAAACACACAGGGAACCAATAGTGACAGGAAGAAAACTGGGACTCAAATCAATAGAGTGGACCAGAAGGAAGAAAGAAACAATCAAACAGAAAAGAATGAAGAAATAAGAATTCAAAAAAAAATGAGGAGAAGCTTAGGAACCTCCAGGGCATCTTTAAACATTCTAACATCCGAATTATAGGGGTACCAGAAGGGGGAGGGGAAAAGAAAGAGCAAGTGGAAAAGTTATTTGAACAAATAACAAAGGAGAACTTCCCCAAACTGGCAAAGGAAATAGACTTCCAGGAAGTCCCAGAAGCTCAGAGAGTCCCAAAGAAGTTGGACCCAAGGAGGAGCACACCAAGGCACATCATAATTACATTACCCAAGATTAAAGATAAGAAGAGAATCTTAAAAGCAGCAAGAGAAAAGGAGACCGTTACTTACAAAAGAGTTCCCATAAGATGATTTTTCAAAAGAAACCTTGCAGGCAAGAAGGGGCTCGAAAGAAGTTTTCAAATTCATAAAAGGCAAGGAAATACATCCAAGATTTCTCTATCCAGCAAAGCTTTCATTTAGAATGGAAGGGTAGATAAAGTGCTTCTCAGATAAGGTCAAGTTGAAGTAGTTCATCATCACCAAGCCCTCATTATATGAAATGTTAAAGGGACTTATCTAAGAAAAAGAAGATAAAAAAGAAGATCATGTATAGTAAAATGACAGCAAACTCACAATTATTAACAACCACACCTAAAACAAAAACAAAAAGAAACTAAGCAAACAACTAGAACAGGAACAGAACCACAGAAATGGAAATCACATAGAGGGTTAGCAACAGGGGAGTGGGATGAGGACAGGGGGGAAAAGGTACAGAGAATAAGTAGCACAGATGGTAGATAGAAAATAGACAGGGGGAGGGCAAGAATAGTATGGGAAATGTAGAAGCTTTTTTAACAACACATGGACATGAACTAAAGGTGGGAAATGTGTGTGGGAGAGGGTGTGCACGGTGGAAGGGAATGAAGTGGGGAAATGGGACAACTGTAATGGCATAATCAATAAAATATACTTTTTAAAAAGAATAACTTTCTTTTAGAATTTCTAAGACATTTCTCCATTGTCTTCTAGTTTCCATTGTTTATATTAAAATTAGTGCTCTAATTTCAGATCTTTTGTATATAATTTTATTTTTTTCTTTGATAGATTTTAGGATATTTTCTCTCCCCATTACGTTTGGAAATTTTGTGATGTTGTGGCTACATATGGGTATATTTTAATCAATTAGTTTATTCAGTAGGCCATCTCACTGAAAATGCATGTTTTTCACTTGTAGAAAATCTTTTTTCAAAATATGTCTTTGATGATTTTCTCTCCTGTTTTTTTTCTCCCTTCTACAAGAACTATTTTGTGACTGTTGGATTGACTTTCTGATTCTATAAGTTTTGTAATTATTCTGTCATATTTTCCACATTTTTTCTTCTAATTTCTGTGTTTTTCTCAATTATTTTTATTGGTTTCTACTTAGTTTTTCATTTCTGCTAGTATATGTGCATGTATGTATGTTTATGACCATTTTTCTTAATGTTCTCTGCACATTCCTTTTTTAAATTAGGTAAAATCTTATAATTTTCAGGTAATATTAAGGTATATCACATATCTTTTCATGATTTTGATTATATATATTAGTCTCTTATTACTGCTATAAAAATTCTCAAATTTTAGTGGTTTGAAATAACAATTATTATATTATAGTTCTGTGGGTCAGAAATGTACAGTGGTTCAACAAGGTTGGCTTCCTTCTGGAAGCTCTAGGGAAACATCTTTTACTTTGCCACTTGCAGCTTTAGAGGCTGCCTGCACTCCTTGGCCAGTGGTTGCCTTCCTCACATCACTCTGACCTCTGTTCTGTTATTATATCTCCTTCACTGACTGACCTTCTTCCCTCTGTCTCATAAACACTCTGGTGGTTACACTGAAATCTTGTGGATAATCCAGAAAAATCACTCCATCATAAGATCTTTAATCACATCTGTAAAATCCCTTTCTTCAATCTAAGGTAACATTTATAGGTTCTGGGGATTAGTGCATTGTGGTGGGTCAAGTGGTGGTCCCCCAAAAGATATGTTCACATGTCTATTTCCTAATACCCAGAACCCTTATTTTGGTTCTTATTTGAATGTGATCTTATTTGTATTTTTCTGAGTTATATTTCTTTGCAGATGTTATTAAATTAAGGATCTTAAAGGAGATCATCTTGGATTATCTGGGTGGGTCTTAAAACTAATGTTAGTGTCCTTATGAAACACAGAAAAGGAGAAGATACAGATATGGAGAAGGGAGAGAAAATATGTGAAAACTGAGGCAGACATTGGAGCGAAGCCTCAAGGAATGTCAGGAGCCACCAGAAGCTGGAAGAGGTGAGGACGACTTATTCCTTAGACGTTCCAGAGGGAGTGCAGCTCTGCTGACACTTCAGTTCTCTGGCCTCCAGAACTGTGAGAGAATAAATCTCTTGTTGTAAGCAACCAAAGTTGTGGTACTTTGTCATGATAGCCCTGGGAAACAAATAAAGATGTGGACATATTTGGGGGCCACTGTTTAATACAGTATATGAATAACTTTTTTTTTGCAATTTCCCCCCTGGCTTCTTCAAATTTCCTTTATTTTGTTTTGTTGGCTTTATCTCTGTCATTTTAGGAGCTTGCCTCAGATGTCTGGTCATCTTTAGTTGTAGCTCATGATTATGAGCCCATTAGAAGTTCTGAGCATGTGGGCAAGACTAATTGACTTCAGGTTTTACTTTCAGGTACCTTTGATGGGTCATTTTATTGGCTAATCTTCAACATCAATATATTTGCCTTGTCTCTTACACTGGTCAGGTTCCCCAGGGAAGAATATGTCAGTCTCCTGTTCTGATGATATTGGCGAAAGCTCTTTAGTCTAGTAGAAAAGAGGGATTGAGAGGTCTTAGCATTCACTGTCTAATATAATTCTTACTTCTTTTTCTTTTTTAAAAGAAAGGCCAGCCTTGGGCTGAAAATCTAATGTAGTCCTCACTGCATAACTGCATAACTTAAAGGATTAATTTTGACATGGGCAATATTTGAATCAGAATAAAGGACAACTTTTATTGGATTGCCAGGAAATGTAACATACACAATTAGCAAGTGAGATATAGTCATTAGGTTTATTCCTAAACCAAGAACACACTCATGATTCCTAAGACTAAGCTAAGAAAAGAATTAGTCATTTCCAAAAGGCAGTTTCAAGGACTTCTGGTCAAGATGGAGGTGTAGGTAGACATGCTTTGCCTCCTTGCACAACCATAAGAAGGATCACAACTAACCTCAAAACAAAAAACATTCCAGAACTGTCAGAAGATCAAACCATATGGAAGTGTGATAACCAAAGATTTAAAGAAGTCATATTCACACAGATGGGTAGGAGGGGTGGAGAGGTTGTGGTGCGGCAGCAATGAGGCAGTGGTGATGAGGTGGCTGGCAGAACAGGCAGTCCCAAACACATTTGGTGGATAAAATTGGGAGGTATAAGTGGGGAGTGAGCAATCCCAACCCCAAGTCAGACTGTGCAGCCCAGGGTTCCAGCATTGAGAAATAAAGCCTCATAACTTCTGGCTGTAAAAACCAGTGGTGGTTGGGGTGGCAGAAGAAACTGCTGGTCTCTCAGGAGAAGCCATTTAAAGGGCCCACATGGTCCTAGGATGAACATGAACTCATCCACTCTGGGAACCACCACAAGGGCAACAGCTAGAGGGGCACCAGTCTCATACAAGATGGGGGTGAAGTGACTGGAAACAGGGCAAGTACTGAGTAAACCTCAGTGGCATTGTCCCCTCTCCAACACCTCCTCTACATACACAGCCATAAAATGGTGAAGTGGGTTGCCCCATCTCAGCAAATACCTAAGGCTCTGCCCCATAAAACTTAATAAGTTCAAGTCAGGGAGTCAAAGCAGTTCTGCCTAATATACAGAAACAAACACAAGGAAGCTGCCAAATCGAGGAGAAAGAGAAATATGGCCCAAACAAAAGAACAGAACAAAAACCCTGAAAAAGAACTAAGCAAAATGGAGATATTCAACCTATCAGATGCAGAGTTCAACACATAGGTGATAAGGATGCTCAGAGATCTCACTGAGTACAGCAAAAGCACAAAGGTAGAAATGAAGGCCACGGTAAGTGAAATAAAGAAAAATCCACAGGCAACCAACAGTGAAGGGAAGGCAGCCATGGCTCAAATAAACAATTTGGAACATAAAGAAGAAATAAACAGTCAACCAGAACAAAATGAAGAAATAAGAATTCAAAAAAATGAGGAGAGAATAAGAAGATTCTATGACATCTTCAAAAGTGCCAGTATAATTGTAGGGATGCCAGAAGGAGAAGAGGAAGAGCAAGAAATTGAAAACTTATTAGAAAAAATAATGAAAGAAAATTTCCCTCATTTGATGAAGGAAATAAACATACAAGTCCAGGAAGCACAGAGAATCCCAAACAAGTTGGACCCAAAGAGGACCACACCAAGACACATCATAATTAAATGCCAAATATTAAAGATAGAGAATCTTAAAAGTAATGAGAGAAAAGCAGAGAATTACTTGCAAAGGAGTTCCCATAAGACTGTCAGCTGATTTCTCAAAGGAAACTTTGCAGTCAAGAAGGGTCTGTCAAAAAATATTCAAAGTGATGAAAAGCAATGACCTATAACCAAGATTATTCTATTCAGGAAAGCAATCATTTAGAATTGAAGGGCAGATAAAGTGTTTCCCTGACAAGGCAAAACTATAGGAGTTCATCATCACCAAACCCTTATTATATGAAATGTTAAACATTTGGAGGGTTATCAGCAAAGAGGGGGAAGGGGAAGAATAAGGGAAAAGGTACAAAGATTAGGAATCATAATTCAGTAGGTGGAAAATAAGGAGATGTTAAGAAAGGTACAGGAAATGGAGAAACCAGAGAAGTTATATGCATGACCCATGGATGTGAACTAAAGGGGGGATTGCTGGAGGGAAGGGGGTACTGGACAGAGGCAGGAAAGGAGGGGGGAATTGTGACAACTGTAATAGTATACTCAACAAAATATGCTTTAAAAAAGGCAGTTTCAAAATAATAAAATTAATCAGTATAAAACAAGACATTTTCCTCTTGTGACTATAATCATCCTCTCTCTAATAAAGAGCATCTTTTTCAGAAATGTCGTTACTTAATGGCAGTATAGTCCAACATATCCAGATAACTAAAAATTTTAGTTTTTAACTGCAGACAATGACCCTTTGTTGCCTGTTTTGTGGCATATCCTCTAAAATCTACTTGATGAATTTGTGGTTCAATTCTAGACCATCTGATTGACTAATAATCATGACATAAAATCACATCTGCCCCCATTTCTTAGGTTTTCTAAACCTCTATTTCTTTCTCCCCTTCATTCCTCTTGTTCCCATTCCTTCTCTTTTTTTATTTTTCTCATGTTCTATTGCCTCCTCCTTTTTCTTTTCTTTTTTCCTTTTGTAACATGATGGACAAAACTCACCTTCCCAATTGGTGATGTTCCCTAACCCCTGCAAAGCTAATGTTGCTGGAATCTTAGGGTCAGTAGGTGACTTAAGTGTTTGAATCCTGTTCTCCCAAGAACCCTTTGCTAGAGGTCATTGTTTAGTACAGTACAGAAATAAACATTGCAAAGAAGAGCATGATCTGTTCAGGTAACAGCCATGCTTTTTATTTACAGGAAAAGGCCAGAAGGATAGATTTTATACTTTACCCTCAGGCCACTGAACTACCTTACCTCTGTGGAGGTCAGAGGCAATAACCATACCTTGTCAGATTTTTAAAATTCTTTAAAAACCTTTACAAGAGAGAATTTCACCACAGCTTTCTTTAACCCTCTAACTATTCAAGGACCATTCATGCCTTAGAAGATTGATGAACATGTTTTCATGTAATGATCTGAATAGTTTGGTGGCTCTAGAAGGAGAGCACCATCCTCATGCACTTGATGGAATAACCCTGTCCCCCCCCACCCCGACCCCGAAAAATGCACCTGCATGGAGCCATGAGAATGGATAAGACAGCGAGGTCACTCAACTCACCAGAATAGTTAAATTGATCCTGGCAATCCTTGAGGTAGTTGGCATTGCAGCCAGATTGCATTTATGTTCAAATCCTGTAAACAATAAATGCAAATCCACACTTTCAGTTTCTACCAACAGTTAAGCCAGTGACTGATTGTCTCCTCATTAACAATGCTTTACATCCTAGGTGACCCTTTAAGTGGTTTGAGTTTAGATGCGGTGGGCTCCTGCTTAAAAGTGAAGTGCAGCACAGCACAACCTTTTGCTGCTTTGGGCAGTAGTGAAAACCAGCAAACAGATGGCCAGAAAGTTCTGTTTATTAGATCTTTTGACTAAAGCAGACAGATAAAATGCAAGACAATGGGTAATAGGAATAGCTTAATCAGGTCCTGTTTAAAGTCTTCACCTCCCTAGGTGAATATTTCCAATTTCTTTAGCAATTCCTGAGAGATAACTACATTCCAAGTTCATTGTTCAGCTGTGATTTTAAAGTTCAGCCTTTAGAGGTGAACTTAGCACAGCTTGTAAATCAGTCCTGGTGGCCCATTGGCAGCCAATGCCCCTCTGCTTCTCAGGCTCACCTTTCTCTCAGAGGAATCCTCTTTGCAACAGGGGTTTCCCTCAAAATTATACCCGTCCCTCTGTTAACTCAGTGCATTGAGTTTACCCAGCTGTTGAGAGAAAAATAATGTCATTAAATTCATTCATACTGCAATAGCCTCAACGTCGAAGAATATTAGCACCTTGAGAGACCCTGGAAGTTAATGTAATGATTTCACTAATTGAAAGGATTTCAAACAGAAGAATCTAATAAAATAAAGAATTGTGGACACAATGGGGAGCCATCTGGTAACAAAACAAGGAAGCTTTCCTTTTGTTCTGAATTCCAGATATAACTTTGTGCAAGAGTAAGAGTGTCTTTCTCATGGTTTGTAGACAGTCCTCTTAACACTTTCCAGATTCACATTTAAAAGGCACATATAATATTAGTTGCACAATCAAATTGCTAAAGAATATATCTGCTATCTTATTTTAGGGAAAAATACACAAGGAAATCTTTTAGTTAATCCACTGTTGCAAAAAAATTATGGAATTGGTGAATGTAAAAGATGAGAGTACCTATTTGAAACTCACCAGAAACAGATGTCTTCCTACCTATGCATTTCAGTAAAAATGCGATCCCTCCAACCATAGTATTTTCAATTCCATAATTAAATTCAGTTGCATTGTTAATGTATGTTGACATTAACTTGTATCTCATATACACAGGACTGGGAATACACATCTGTTAACTTGAAACAGCTGTTTGCAAAATTACTACAATATGGCCAATAGCTCTTTTAACCATTATGTGTTTCCATTTAAGCATAATTTGCATCTGTAAGTACCTATTATACATAAAATTAAAGGAAGATTTATGACATAATAATCATGAATGTTGAGGCTACATTAATATTGTGTTTGACAATAGTATGGTAGAAAAATAAAGTTAATGGAATATTTCTACAGATGGGAAGCCATGATCCATTGGTATGCACACTCAAAATACAGGGTGTGTGTGGACATCTTCCCACACATTCTAGGATCTGGTTACCAGCCCAGTTTCTCTGTTGTCCCCTCTGTTCCCAGGAATGGTAGACTCTTTGGGATGTTATGTGATGTTCCCCAAGTTTTCCAACTGCCCCATTTCCAGGTAGCTTTTAGCTAAAGTTCCACAACTAAAAATGTTTTGCTTTGTCCTTTCTTAAAACTTTAGTACCTGTGTGAGGCCTTCAATAGTAAGGCCTGATGATTCATTTAGACCTGGGAGTAACTTCATCAGACGCTTTCCAGCTTTGTCAGGGGAAGGACTAAGAGAGCATCAGCCACTGCTGCGATGAGCAATGAATGCGGGATGGTGAAGCAGAGGCCTGGGGTGTCTTAGACCCATGAGTGCTGCAAGACTCAGGGCCAGGAACCCACTACTGGCAGCTCCCCTACTACCCAGAAACCTCCCCAGAGTCAGGGTGGCCACCCCATGTGTGGTTCACACCTCCCCCAGCTACGTCTTTTGTGCCCATCTCAGTCCTTGGGACACAAGAGGAACAAACAATTGGTACTCACTACAGAGTTTTGAAAGCGATAATGCCATCTCAAACATAGTACCATTTATAACATAATGCTTGTCAAAGCCTCTTAGACAAATTCTATTTTGAGCACAGATTCTAACTCCAGAAGTGCTAGTGTATGTTAGAGTATTCATTTTTCTTTTTATAAAAATGCATTGAGTGTCCTCTCTATGCTAGACAATTTATTTCTAAACTAAGAATGCAAAGATTAAAATACTAAGTGAAAGAAGCCAGCTGTAAAATAAAGCACACCACATATTGTATGATCCCATTTATATGAAATGTCCAGGATAAGTAAATGTATAGAAACAGCAAGTAGATCGGTGGCTGTCTATGGCTAGATGGGGGATGGGGGAGGGTGGAGAATGACTACATTTCTTTTGGTCATGACACAAATGTTTGAAAGACTATGGTGAAGGTTGCCAACAGGTGTAAATATACTAAAAACCACTGAATTGCACACTTGAAATTAGTGAACTTTATGGTATGTAAATTTTCTCTCAATAAAACAATTAAAACTATAAATGAACACAGCTAAGCAAGCAAAAATTTCAGTCCCTTCATCATGGTGTTTCCATTCCAGGGAATATGGACTATTAAATAGATAAAGATACAGGTCAGCGTAGGGTAAATAGAGAGTGCTAAGGGAACGCAAAGAAAGGACACTTTGACCATTACCTGGGGAATCAGAGAAAGATTGCCACAAGAGATGGCATCTAAGGTGAAAAGTAGTAGACAGAGAAAAGATCATGGAGAACAAATATTTGCTGAGCTCCTGTTCTGTTAGATGCTGCATGGTGAAATGATGAGCCAGAGTCAGTCTTGGTCTAGAGGGGCTAAGGTCAGTGGGGTAAGATATAAATAGGTGAATAAAGATAATTATTATATAATGGGTGTCAGCCCATGGCAGTTAATGCAAATTCAATGCCAACAGGAATCCCTCATTCCCTCATTTGGGGTGTGGTGAAGAAGCAAACTCTATTTAGTACAAACCTCTTGACTACAATACAGCATGGCTGTCAACACTCAATGGTGTTACGGCGGCACCGGCACCACACGGCCCTGGGGCCACGCCTCTCTTCAGCTAGGCACCTCTGCTTTGGGATGGTCTGCTCTGCACTGGCCTGCAAGACGTTTTCTGCGCTTCAGCTCTAGCCAAGGAAATGCAGTCTCAGGTCTTTGGTGGAAAATCCACTCCCTGAGCCAGAGGGGAGCTGGTTTATATAATAAGATAAAAGTCCCCACCCCTGTTCCCTGATTAGTTACAATAGAGCCATTGTGATTGGCCATACCTATGGGGAATGCCTCAGTCCTATTGTTTGAAAGAGTACTCCAGGAACTCTTCTACACGGGCTGGCTCAGACGGCAGAAACAGTGCTGGCAGGAGGTTTAGCAGCCCAGAGACTGGCAGTCTAGTGGCATGGAGGCAGGCAGTTTAGTGCAGAGGCTTCTCTCATAAAGTGCAGTTTGCACGAGAGGTTCCTGCACAGAAATGGCTGCTAAGCTCTGCTTCTTTGTCGTTGCTTGTTTTATTTGGGCCTAGGTAGCCACCAGGAGCCCTTCTTAGTCCTCAGGATTCGCATGGGATAGTGCAGCAACATAGATGGATACAGGGAATGGGGAAGTAACAAAAAGGGGAATTAAATCTGGTCAACGGGGGCTGTGGCTGGTGTGGCTCAGTAGATTGAGTGCCGCCGCCCTGTGAACCAAAGGGTCGCTAGTTCCATTTCCAGTCAGGGTACATGCCTGGGTTGCAGGCCAGGTCCCCAGTAGTGGGTACCCAAGAGGCAACCACACATTCATGTTTCTCTCCCTCCCATCCTCTCTCTCTAAAAATAAATAAAATCTTAAAAAAAAATCTGGTCAAGGGGGTGGAGGCTAAATAAAAATTTGACTTGAGGAGAAGTAGTTACATTTTAACCTAAGTTGCAGAACTGTGACCTTGCCAAATGTCTTTCACCCGATGATGTCTTCTCACTCCTCCACCATGTCAGCCTTTGTCAGTGGGAAAGCCCTGGGAGATCAGAGCCACTCAGGAGAGCAGGAACGTGGAGAGGAAGGCGAAGAGCCAGAGTGTATGGCAGGCATCCCTACTAACAGTAATGCCCACATTACTTGGTTTATTTATTTTCATCAGGATGCAGAGCTGCCCAGTTCTCTTTTTTCCCTGAGTTCTATTTGTAATTTTAATAGTGGGAGCTCTTATGACTCTGCAGTCAAACCTTCCCCAACATCTTCTCGTTCTGATGATTTCTGGCAGTTCGGTTACATGTCACCTCCCAAAAGAAGTATCTGCCAGACACCTCCCCTAGCACAGCCCTCCCGGCTCGGCTTGGCAGAGGCCTCCAACCACATTCCCCACATGTCCAGACGAGCACCTGGCTAAGGCATCCAGAGATAGAGAACCTGTTATTCAAAAGATTTTACGTACTGCTATAAATCAAAAATAAGGAGTGTTTTAAAGGAAGAAATATAATGGTTTTAGAAACTTTTTGGTACTTCTCTATTATTTGTTTCATTTTGTAGGTATGTGTATGCACATGCATTTACACACACATTTGTATGCATATTTATTCAGTATGAGTTTTTGTTTAAAATAGTCCCGAATTCCTGTTTTGGAGTTCCGTATTTGACAACACTCTCCCCAGACACAAACCAGGAAGGCTTGGTTTTGGCCCCACGGTCTTGGCTTCTGTGTCTGCAGAGGCAGCATAACAAGAGAGTTCTCAGTGGTGAGGAGAAGGCATTTATTTTCACTGTATTTGATAACTGTTTACTGAAGATGATGCCCAGGGAGGCTTCCATTGGAAGGGAAATCGGCATCCAGAAACTCAGTACTTCAAAGACTATGATGATCCCAGGAAACAGAAAACATCATTTAGGCCAATCATTCATTCGAGACTACCCATTCCTCTGGGAAACAGAAAACTGAGATGCAATGTCTTTCTCAGCCTCATCTCGGAATCCATAAATAATTCATGGAAGATATCGATTTATTTCCAGGAAAGGTGGCCAAGAGAGAGTTCCGCATGTTTACCAATACCAAGGACCAGGGAACTCCAGCCCATGGAAATGACTGCTGTTAGCAGTAGGAATAACTCTGCGCTCAGGGTTGATCCACACCCTTTTAAAAACATGGCACTACTTTTGCATAACTAATGTGAACACTGAAATGGGGATTTTTCTAGAGACAAGTATGAACAGAGACCAGCTTTTCCCTAGAGGGTATGCACATGTGGTAGAAACTGATGACCCCAAATCTGTGGCATTCAATGACTGAACTCCTTTTAGGTTACAAAGGCATCATTTCAGTTTCTCCCTCTACTGTTCTTAATTCAGACCAAATTTTATCTTACAAGTAGAAGAAGTAGCTGCATATAATTTCATGCCCTGCCAATGACATAGGCACTGATTTTTAACAAAATGCTTATAAACTCTTTTTATGATACTGTAAAACTGGAGAGCTCATGCCCATTAAAACACAAGCTTCATGTTACATGTAATTAAGGCAAGGAGGAGAACGTAAAAACGCAAGGTTTAAACTGTATCTTGTATTACATATTAAATGCACACAGAAAATACTACATAAGTTCTATTTCAAAAGCCAAGGTGAAGACAAGGATGAAAGGTCACCGTGGCTAAACAATTTTATGCATGAAAAAAATTGAGATGGAAGGTTGGCTATTTCAAGTTCTCCTGAGGATATCCTATTATTGGTATATTGATGATTGGAGGTCATTTTCTATTTTTTCCTAATTATAAATAAGAAGCTATCATTAAAGGCACATTCAGCTGCTATTTGGTTAATCTAAGTTATAATTTTGGTCCAATATAGTTTGAAAATTATTATTCATTTTATTTAAGAAAGGAGAGCCTCCAAAGTGACTTGTACATTGAGAAGAGGTTTGAAGAGGCGTCCAAGACCTGTCAAAGGCAGCTGAAAAGGGTGCTCGGAATTGTTATCCATCCCAGAGCCCAGTGGAGGGAGAGGCTCTCCTCTGGGGTGAAAACCAATGCTGTGGCCCCAGTGTCAACCCTTCCCTGATTGTGATCGGCCTTGTGGATCCAACTGTGCCTCATTTACTTCAGGGTGGGCATTTGCTACCACTCTCTCACTGCCATGTGTTTATGGTCAGGGGACATCAAGAATTCTGAATCCCAGATCTTCAGCTATTAATGTAAGTTCTACTGGAGACTCAATGACTTCATATCTAAGTGAAGATTTGTGGATATATGACTGATTATGTGTTACAACATATGCCCATTTTATTTTAATATTCCTAAATTTTCTTTTTGTTATTCAGATTGTTGACTTAATTTAAAAATCATATAATTATAGACCAAATAAAATTATATTATAGACCATAAAGAAAATTAAACTGTTAACTTTGATGCCATACACTGAGCTTTCAAACTACAGATTTTGAACATTTTATTGTGGAAAAGAAATGGGAATATAGTGAACAAGTATATAAATAAATTCATAGTATCACCATTAGGCTTGGGCCAGCCCTCAAAGTAGCATCAGATTGATGTATTTCACTAGCCACCCATCGACTAAGAAGTCACTACATAGTTGAGAGTCATGTTATATTTCTGAGGCCGTGTTACTTCTGAATTCTAATGTACAAATAACCCATTGTATTTACTTCCCTTTTTAAAAATATCAAAGTATTTAAATGAATTTATATGAACTACTTTTTCATATAATAAAAAAGTAATACGATGTTACACATAAATTTCCTAAGTAATTATTTTGGTTAGATATGTTAAATGGCTCCTCATAATAAGCCAGTCAACATAAATCAGATTCAAAACCTAATCTTCCTAAATATGATGACTCTGTAGAAATATAAATCCCTTTTTATGATGTTTTCTCTAAAAGTGGCTATTTTAATTTCATTCTTATTATTACTCGGGTTTAATTATCTTCAATTATATTGCAAATAGGCTTATAAATTGCAAATATTCCTGATACATTTTAAAAGTTAGTTGTTTGAATGTATATTGAGTGTGTTAAAGCATAGCAATCTGACATTCATTGGAGCCATCAGACAAATTCTTTATATTTCAATGAACAGAAAGAAAACAAATGGAACACCAGTTGGGGCGACCACATGCACTACAGTGCATGTTTTTTTCTAAGAACCCTTAAAAAAAGAGTTCTACAGTCCCCCTACACCAACTGAGTGAATCATAAAAGAAATGTGGAAGGTGATAATAGCAGTTTCTACAGTAATAAAAACATGATAAAATGTTCTTGGACAGTACGAAAACTTAGAAGACTTGCCAAGTACAAAACCCAGTCTGTAGGCACTGGCGGCGTCATGCTGTATTTAGCAGGTCTTTGGGGTTTCCAACAACTCCTGGTTCATCCCCCTAAGTCAAAGTGATCTATCAAAATGTCTTAGTTTCTGGGAGCAATCAAAATCATTTGAACTTTAAATGCATATTGAAAAAAAAACTATGGTAAGCATTTGCAGAACAATTATTCCTCGACTCAGCCAAAACGATAGAATCTACTGTCATATCATTTTGCACTGCATACATATTTTTGAAGTTATCAAAAATATCAGCCCATATGAGCTTACCCAAAGTTACATTTGTTCATTTTAAATACTTAATCCTAGCCACTAATTTTGATGACAGATTTTATTTGTTTCTGGTTATAAGAGGAAAATTCACAGCGAAAATTTTTAGATACTGATGCTTTGCTCTGTATTTGCTCAACTTAAGGAGCCCATAAGACAGGGGTGTCAAACTCATTTTCACCAGGGGCCACATCAGCCTTGAGGTTGCCTTCAAAGGGCCGAATGTAATTTTAGGACTGTATAAATGTAACTACTCAACAGTTCAGCAAGAGCTCGGCACTGCAGCCGGGTAGAAACAAGGTGCTGGGCTGGATAAAACAAGGTGGAGGTCCAGATTCAGCCCATGGGTCTTGTGTTTGCCACTTGTGCTATTAAGATAACATTTAATAAGACCCTAACCTTATTTTTACATTAGACTCCTGCTTCCCCCTCCTACCACCCCTTAATGCCGGAGTATTACAGCTTTGAAATAACTCTTGTTGGGTTACATAGTTTTTGACCAGTTTTGTATCCAGGAATCCTTCAGTGAAATGGAACTAAGAGGAGAAACTTCAATGCATAACAGTGTTACATTTTCCCCAATAAACATTACAGGAATGATTTCCATTTCAAAAATCAGTGATTTTTTCGCCACTGTTTTCCAAGTAGGAATCGTTGTTTTGCAGAGATGACTGCTAGGCATGGGCCAACGATCATGAGGAAGATTAAATAACCCAAGTGTAAGTGCAACCAGCAGGCAGTAGTGAGCCCTTCTTTTTCTTCTGTCCCTTCAGGATCTTACTCGCCCACTTGGACAGCTGGCAGTGGCATACCGTGCTGTTACACACACACACACACACACACACACACACACACACGCCCACAAGATCAACAGTGATGCTTGGAAATACTTATGCAATTATTCTTAACTTTTAATATTATAAATGTTTTCTTTAGTTTAGTTCAGTTTAGTTTGGATACTAATCAGTTTTACCAAAAATATACTTCTTTTAACTTTTATATCTAAAAATATATTAAAATGCCTACTCTTGTTTTTTACTCTCAATCATTAACTTGCTAAGCACATACAAATACACACCCATATACACACACCTATTTCCCCAAGGTAAAATACATTGTAGTTTTTTATTTAATTAAGGAGTAACTAAAATGATTCTTAGCATTTCAGTGCTTTAGTGTAAAAAACAAAAAAGCTTCTTACAGCACCATGTTCAAAAGCTTTGGTCACTGTTCAGCTGGGAGTTCATCTGATGAAAACTTAGAAAATATCAGGGTTGGAGTGTAGTTATCTTATCAACCACACTCCAATATTTGAGCCTGCGTAATAATCTCTGTACCAAGTGCTCAATGTTTGCAAAGTTGTACACCGACAGTGAGAAAGGAAAAGAGGCGCTCTGAACACGGAGTATGACTAAGAAGACATTTATTAATACCATCATTACATTTATGTCTAAAATCCATTATTATTTCAGTGGTGAAGAGGTAAATGCCAGACAAATCTCAGACAATCACAATTAGGTTGACAGTAAATTGCAAGAAACATCCCCTGACTATTACCCTATTACAGAGAACATAATACATTAAAACTCAGAGAGGCTGCATGAATTGGCAACATCTTACTTCATTGAAAAAACAACTGAAAACCTAAAAATGATGCTTACATGTAGCTGCAGACAGGAAAAAAATCATTTTAAAAGTGAATTCTGTACCATTATTTTTAAAAATCTATAATCTATCAAATGCAGATATGTATTGTTTATATTGTGATATTTGTGCTTAAATATAATTTAAAACAGTTATATATAAATTCATGTTACTTTCATATAAAAATATATGTATAAAAATAGAGTATTTAAAGGAGGTGGATATTCATAGTAAGGAACTGACTGATCAAAATAGTTTTATTTTTTATAAGGCAATAAACTTGAGGTATCTGTACATTTGGT
Organism: Tonatia bakeri; assembly: GCA_004024845.1. Taxonomy (NCBI): domain Eukaryota; kingdom Metazoa; phylum Chordata; class Mammalia; order Chiroptera; family Phyllostomidae; genus Tonatia; species Tonatia bakeri. The sequence continues at coordinate 396,288 of PVIA01000336.1, forward strand.
AATTTCAGCCATGTGTTGAATTAACCCTCTCAGCTCTTTTTTCCCCAAAAATAAAAATAATCCTTTAAAAACCATTGTAACTGTGAGATGTTATCTCACAATGAAACATTTGTGAAATAAAGAAATTTACTATTTCGAAATTAGAATATGGAAGGAAAAGTTCTCAATACTAGAATCAGATGTGTTTTACATGTATGTAATTGTTTTAATAAAAGTAATTTCTGCCTACTTTAAATTTGGATTAGATACAGTTATTCAGGGAAATAAAAGTATAGTTACTAGCAACATTCCTATTTGTGGGTATATACAAATGCTTTGTGGAAATAAACACCCATGCACTTGAGAATGCCTTATCCTTTGCAAAATATTTACATAAGATGTAATTGTAATCTTACATTATATAGGGCTCTAATGGCAGCCAAATCTCTCCTAAACAATATCATCAATGAAACAAACAAAGTATACACAAGGAGCTACACTTTGTTCACACTTAAAGATTACATGTTTAATCAACTCAGACTGCAGTTACCCATCCAACTTCAGGGACGGAATAGGAGGGAATGTTAATGAAATTGACAGAGTGCAAAGCTATACGTACTGATGTTTTAACTGTAATTATTACACTTCTTATCTCTTTCATAGAATCTATTAGAATTCCTTTGTGGAGCATTCCTGTTTTTTTTCCTTTCAGTTATAAAACTTAAACATCATAGGAAAAATTTTTTAAAGAAGCATTACATTCACAAAGCTGCAGCCATCATAAATGCCACATTTTTCTCCTAGTAAAGGACACAGGTGCAATCCCTTCTTGCAAGTAGAATGTAATTACTTTTTTAGCCTTTTTGATATTAATGCAGTGATAGAGAAGATAACACAATACTCAGAGCATTATCCTTTCTTCCACATAATTCAAGTGTCTGCATTTCTCTTTCTCCTTTTTAAGGTTTATTTCATTCTCATTCAAGAGAGAGGGAGTAAGGGAGAAAGAGAGAGAAACGTTAACTGTACCCCAACTGAGCCCCTAACCTGGGCATGTGCCCTAACCGGAAATTGAATCAATGACCTTTCGGTTACAGGATGATACTCCAAGCCAACTGAGCCCTGCTGGCCAGGGCCATGTTTCTCTTGATTACCACAATGCAACACCTAGCCCACAATGGTTTTTGTTCATATTATGTCTCCAGTAACCTTTTTCTAGCTCTGTCCTCCACATAGATAACTAACTGATTTTAAGTGCACATCTTAACTTTACAAAGCTGTAAGAAAAAAGTGTCATTACTTTTTTAGGAATGTATGCATTGGTGTGTGTGTGTGCTGGTATGCATGAGTGCATGCAGTGAATCTAAAACACACTTGATGCAGAGAATTTGGTTCTTAGGCGATCACCCAAGTGAGTGGTTTGTCTTCGAGTCCAAATTCAGTCCTCCTCCAGGGAGTCTACACAGTCCCTTTACTCGCACACATCCTGCTGAGTAGGATTTCAGAGCAAACCTGATTGATTGGACCTCTGACATGATATGGCGATGGAACATTGGTTACAGAATCTTGTCGTTGCTGTAGTTTGCTCTGATTGCTGAAATATTTCCCCACAGTATGATTTCTTGATTGTTTTATTTTAATAAAGTGATTTTCTTTGGATAACTTTGATTTCACGACCTGCAAATCAAGAACATAAAATAGTGAGGCAACATCAAGGGCATTTGAGCTGTGCATAGAGCATTGTAACTAACTCGCGAACTTGAGCACCATTTCTATCACACAGATGTTGCCCAAAGGGCATTATAATGACCAAGAACCAGAGTATCTCATTGTTTTAGAAAAGACCAAGATTTAAGTTAGAATTCTGCCACTTTTCTTACCTCAGGGCAGCTGTACCCAATATAACTAAGGAACAGTTTCAGGCGTTCCTCTATCACACTGCTGTGTGTGTGTGTGTGTGTGTGTGTGCGCGTGCGCGCGCGCACATTCAGGCCAGATGCTATGGCATATAGAGGATGTGAACATGCCTTTTGTGAATCACTGATTCAAACATGGTACTCTGAATCTGCCACGGCACCCTTTTGGAGAATGACAACTCAGACTATTTTAGAGTAAAATTATTTTTCCATTGCACAGTCATAAGGTGACACTGTTATAGTTAGTGGTTTTGTTTCTCTGGGTGCCTAGACAGTGATGGAACCGGAGGAGCGGCCTATGCCTTCTTAAGCTAATAACCCTTTACTTGTCTGTACAGATGCACATACAGTATACAGGTGATGTGCTGTGGAATTGTACACCTAAAACCTATATAATTTTATTAGCCAATGTCACCCCAATAATTTCAATAAAAGTAGAATGCATTCTTTGTAACTTTCAGTCTTGACTTTTTAAAATTAATAACATAAATGCACATTACTTCATAATCATAAAAACATTGAAGCTATTCTCATTTTTTAAGAAAAAATGTTAACGGCAATGCATTTTAAAACCAATTATACCCTGCTAACTCCAAAGAAGTGAATTGTTTTCCTGCAGCTATCAGAGGTTTGGCTTTTCACGATCAGTCCCTCAGAGGCCAAGATCGTTGAGAAGCCCAGTGAAATCAGTGGTTTGTGGTAAGGAATCCCTATGGATCCTAATTTAGGGCTTAGTTTGCAGTTACTCACTGATTAATATTCCAGGTCCCAAGGCTGTAAGTTTCTCTTGTGTGCAGCTCCTCCTACCTCTGTTTGGTTGTACTATAGCTTTAAATATGATAGGCCGGGAGGTGCCTCAATGTTTTCCTAAGGTTTTGTCCATTTGGGGAGAGGTCTGTACTCAGTGATAGTAAGATTAGTAAACATTTTAAAAGTTTATTTAAGGAAACACTTCAGCATAAATATTACATCCGACCCTGAAAAAATATTATTACAGTGTTCTGAAGCCAAAATAAGTTTACTTTTGTTTATATAATTTTATCTCACATTCTGGCTTTTGCAATTGCCTGATGATCTGCATGCTAATTACCTGTGAAATTAAAAAACTAAGTCCATCCCAATGCAAAAAGTTATAGTACTTTAAGCATTATTTGAATGTTTTGTGTGATTTCAGGGCTGCGTTCAAAGTTGCATTACAAAGGCTGGATAACGCTGGTGTAGATGCATGAAACAACCTTCAGTGTGATTCATAAAAGAGACACACAAAAATGCATGTTTCCAGTGCATTTGCTGAAGCAGATGCTTTCACTCAGGAGTAAAGTCAATATTTTGCCATATCATGATGGAAAGTTTGATAGTGTACTTCTCTTTCTAAATCACTAAGCTGATCTCTGAGAATGAAACATGGGATGTCCCTTGGGTTCTGAGGGCCGCCTCCTGCCACCTGCAGTGTCAGTGCCCCCTTCCCTAGCGGGCGCCTACACACAAGCTCGGGTTGGCACGGCAACTTAACGCAGTTGGTGTCCTTTCAATACTGTTTTCCAGGAAATCATAAAAGATGATAAGTTTTCTAATTCTCTTGATAACCCAGTATCAAACTGGTACTGAATCCCGAAAGCTGACAAATGTACAGAGAAAAAATTATTTCCATTTTGATTTGTCAATATATAGATGTAAAATAATTCTCCCAAATCCTATTGAAAATTGAATCCAGGAGACTTTTAAAAAATCCAGCATTTTTCTACACTATGCCACTAGTACATACAATTTATTTCAGGAATGCAAGTTTCAATGTTATAAAATGTTTAGTCATAGGAAATTACCAAAGAATTATTTGTGGCTATACTATCATTTACATGAACATCCAAAATAATCTACTGAAAAATAATGAGATACTAGAAATGTAATGCTTAAAAATATTATATCTTTTCTATATTCTACTGATAATTCATAGGAAATATACAACAGAAAATTCGCCATTACACTATTGAAACGACATCATTAAGTTCAACAGTAATGCAAGTAAAGAATATGTCAAAAGTCTAATGAGACATGAAAGAAAATACAAACAAATAGAAAGACAAATCCTCCCAAACTAAATAAAGTGCTACTACAATGGTAATCACAGCAGGATTTGAGAGGAACTTGACAAAGAAATTCTAAAATAACCAAGACCATCTGTGAAAGAGAAACAGTAGTGATAAGGGGGACATTCAGTGCCAGACATGTATTCATCAGTATGAACGGAATTAACCTCCAACAACCATTGACTGAGTTTGTCCGCTGTATAAGCCATGCATGAGCAGAGCTGAATACTGAGGGAGAAAGAACAGGAATGTTCATGCTGCAGATTAAAACGCATTTAATGAGCTGCTACTGGTCCCTAAAATGTTTATGAAGAAATATGGCAGTTTTAAATAAAGCCCAATGCAATGTAAATCCAGTGACCATAAATGTTGGCAGTGTAATAGTTTTAATTGCAAGGGATTAAAATCAAGAGAGCATGTTTAAAACGGAGCTCTGTGCCAAACTGCTAGTAGAGTCTCCAATGGAGAAGGGGGTGAGAATTGGGAGACATATACAGTGTAAGGGTAGGAGTCTTTTTTTTATAGTAAATACTAATTTTTAAATTTTTAGAGTTAGTAAGAATCCATGTAATCCTTTAATAATAGAGAAACAGAAGAGAAGCCAAATAATGCCATGTCTTATAAAGTGAAAATTTAATTATATATTTTTTCATATATTATCTACTTTTTAATCTCCAGAGGTCTCTGCGTTGAGAAACACATGGAGTAATTCTGACATGGTCCCTACCCTCAAGGGGACTATATAAAGACACATGTCTAAGATACTTGAAGTAAGAACAAGAACAAAATGACTTCAAAGACATTGTCTGAGACCAGCTCCCAAGGTCAGGCACCATGTTGTTTCCATGTAACGAATAGTTCTGTAGGACTTTAAAAAGTCTTAGTGCTAATTTATGATAGGCATGATAATCTGCCCACAGGCTATGATTTCTTTGAACTTATTTGTAAAATTCAGTATCCAGCATTGATGTCACACTATTATATCTGAACTTCAAAATATTACCTTGTTTCACCTCTTTTATGGACTCTAAAGTGGAAGAAAAAGAATAAGCTATAATTTTAAGGCTTGGAAATATTATACAAGTGAAAAATGTTTGATACCTGCACAATAAAGAGCTACTTGCTCCTTTCCTTTGATCTCATGTGTGGAAATGTGCCCACTTGGGCCCTTCCCAAAATGAGAGGACCATTTGGGATCATGAAAATCTAACTAAAGTGTCAACTGGAATGTGGCTTTGAAAGAGAACTGTTAACAAAACAAATGTTAGTTTACCTCTGGTGCAAAATAATAATAATAGTAATAGTAATAATAATAATAATAAAAATAAAGCCAAAAATGAGCCATTAGAAAACATCAGTGGAAGATTTAGACCTTGAACCAGAGACAAAAGACTATAGATGTTTGTGTACAGTGGTCACCTCAATCAGAGACAAATCTTAACAGTCTGACACCCCCAAATGCCTCTCTAAATCTGGATGCATATGATGCCACCACTGGGAAAGAGACTTGTCTACCCAGAGCAATAAGGAACTACTACATGTGATTAATCATACATGCATATGTGCTCTGGCAAATGTTTAGATTACTTTAAATTACTGTTAAGTGACAATTTTTTTCCCACTTTAAATTAATCCAAAGCAACCTCTTGTCTTAAGTTTTTGTTATTTTCCTTTTGAATTTATTCTGTCAAATTATATTTAAAATTAGAAAGAGATAGTGAAGGGCAATTGTTCTCCATAAAGTGTGATAAATTGTTGGATCAGCATTGTTTTATAATCACAAGTATGAGTGTAATAATAAAATTTTTCTCACAGCAATGTCCAAATTTTAGATTGTTTCATAGAGAAGTAGACTTTCAAGTGAAGATTACAGTGTTTCAAAACAATGATATATTTTAACATACTAGTTATAGAAACTTAGAGAAGCGTAATTTTGGAGTTAGAATTACATTCTGTAAATATGAGATATTACAACGTATGTAGATGATCAAATTTTTCTATGACTCAGTATAACAAGAATTAAAATTCTGTGAATTGGCACATAGAAGTGACTTTTACATTTTCGTAGGTTTCTTATACGCTAAAAGATCTCCCAGTTTATGATGGCAGATCTTTCCACATCTCCACATAAACAAGGACTTGAGGACACAGACAGTTTAGAAGGCAAACAAATAGCCACAATTCAACTTGACTTGCTTGACCCACGACTATTACAAGACTTACGAAACAAATGAAAAACTGTCATAAAATACATACCAAAACTAACTTTGTAAGTTATACTGTTAAACGCATGTAACTTCAACACTCAAAACTGGTTTCACATAAATATTCATCAGGATGAGTGTATTGCTATTTCAAGTAATTGCTGCACTGCAATAACTTTGAATTTTCAAAAAGCCAGTACAAACAAAGAAAGCTTGGTGAGTTGGAAAAGTGTCAGGCAGATTAGAAGCAAATACCTTTCCTAAAACTGATCTTGACCTGAATAACACCCAAAGAACTTCTGATGTGTTTCCAGAGCCACAGAACAAAATAGGAAACAATTTTCGGTGGTGCAAATGTTCCAAAATCTTTCTCAACTGGATTAGGGGAGGTGTTCTGACTACAAGCATGTTTCACAGTCATCAGTGGGATCTGCAGAAGACAGAGGGTAATGGCTTCTTAAGGTTGGAAAACCAGAGACTGATCAGGCAGAATGCGCTAATGCAGTCTTTCCAGATGAATGCACACAGTTGAAGTCCTTATTTGGTACAGTCGTTCTGCAGACGGGACATTAATCTAAGATCCTGTCATAAACTTATAAGCACCTCAATAAGCAGTCTAAGAATTCACAAAAATGGAATACAAATAATTTGATGAACAACAGCTAGCAGTCAGTCCTTATAATTCATAATTTCATTTCAGGAAATCCTGGTATTTTTTTAAGATAATAAAAATTTGTTCACCCCCCCAAATATTTAATTATGGCCACATGAAATAAGCTGTGTTTTGACTGAAGGGAGTCCAACTTCTGAATGGGTCAAAGATGCTGAGGAGTAGAGGGCAAGACTAAAGTTTTCTTTAGGAACGAAGGTTGTTTTTTTTGTTGTTGTTCTTGGTGTTTCCAGATCTGCAATGTCTCAGTCCAAAACTCCAGCGCTTCTTGTTCTGGCAGCTGAGCCCTTTTAAATCCTGTCTCTAGACAGAGCTCAGTTCCCAGATCTGGGAACAGATTTTTCTCTGAGGTGGGAATGTGGGGAGGTTGGTTATAAGGGGCTACCAACCAGTAGTTTGCCAATTCAGTGTTAAACTCTTGGTTCTATCTTGTGCTCCTATGCAGTTCCCCAGATACTAACTCACTCCCCTGTATTAAACTAATTTTCCTAAGTAACTGAATATTCATATTACTGAATTCTCAACACTATTTGAATGACCTTCAATAGTCTGATCATAAGCTAGTTTCCTACCCTGCTCAATTTATACATGCATCTTGGCTCTTGGAATCTATTTTGCTCTTAACTCACAGATGTTTGTTTCCACCCTATCTCTCTTAAATTTCAAATTTTTATTTAAGAATAAGAAACTAAAATGTAACTTAAAAATGATTTGTGTGGACCCAGGTTTCCAACTGCTAGCTTCATGGTAGGAACATGCCACTACTCTGGCCTTTTTAAAGGAGACCTATGGGGACCTTTGACTTCTTGTCAGAAGAGCTCTCCATCCTCCTGTCCAGGAGGGTCATGTGCCTGTCTGCCAGTCTTCTAGGAGTTTGGGAAGAAGTTTAGGGATTCGACCTTTCATCTTTCTGGTTCTAGTCTCCAGATTAATTTGTCTTTGCTATAATTGTGTTTCTGAGTCCAGACTCTCTGCTGTTCAACTTTAAAAGAAATCATATGTACGGATGTAGGTTCTGGACTGCAGGGGTGGGGGAAGGGACTTAGGGCCCACCAGTTTTGTGTACAGACTTTTAAGCAAGTTTTTCTGACCCATGCCTTAGCCCTGCCTTCCTCAGTGCTTAGTTCCTTCAGGTCGGAGCCATTCAGGGGACCAGCGGTGGACTCTACTTGCTGTTTCTCCTGTCAAGACCCTTTACAGTATGACTTCCTTTGCAGGCTAGGTCAAACTTCCTAAAATGAACTTGGATTCTTATCTGTTTTGAGTTATTTCTTACTCTGTCTTTTTTGGGGGTAGTGGTAGTGACTAGCTTTATGCTTTTAAAGCCTTTTAAGTGGAGTTTCAAGTGGAAGAGAAGATAAATGCTTGCGGTCAATCTGCCACTTTTAATCTGTACTCCAGACATGATTTTAGACCTTACCCTTTATGCAAGTTTCCCTCAAGTGTGTTTAGTGAGGTGTTAATAGTTATTAAAAAAAAAAGAAAAGTGGTTCTGTGGGCAAAAAGGTTTGGGAAAAATTGCATTGAACTAAGCTCAATAGTCTTTGCTGTAGCGCTTTTGGGATCATTCAATATACTAATATTATTTGAGAATCCTTAAAGTGGAGACGTACACAGTATGTCCCAAACCACAGATCCTGCTTTCACCAGGCTAGACCATTAAAACAGAATAGGAAATGTATATCAAGGCACTTCAAAGTCCATCTTAGCTTGGCTCTTAAAGATTGGCAGTAAGCCCTCAGTTTATTGCAAAGAATATGAAAGTGATGGGTCAGCATCTCTTTCATGGGCATACTGACATTCCAGCTTCCTGTACTACAGAGACTGGGATGAATAGCTGCCTCATGGGGTCATAACACTCATTCAATATACAGTGACTGACACTCTCTGTGTTCCTGCTCCATTTAATCATCCACCTTAAAAGAGAGATCCTGATATAATTGGTGTTATCATCATCCAATACGGGATACTTCCTTTGGAGCAGGCTTTAATACGAAACCATTGCAGAAAAGACTGGACTCCCTTATGGTATGAATTCATTCTCACCAGGCACTCATCTCTAGTGTAGTTGTCCTGGAAAAAAAGACTAGGATTCAACTGCTGATGATGGAATGAGCACTAATTATTTTATACAGAAGGGGTGCAGGAATAGTCAGTAAAAGCCTCTGCAACTCCTCTAGTTAAAGAGCCATTAAAAGACTTTAAATAACAACACTGGATTTGAAGTATAGAAATATCCTGGTGGGGGTATGAAGGATGAATTCAAGAAGTTGAAAGTGAATGTTCCAGGATGAAAATATTGCAATGATCTAGGGAAGAAGAGACCATCCAGCTCACCTTCTTTATTTATCAGCACTCTACCAACGATTTGTCAGTGTCCTTGACCTGATACTCTCCCATGTAATCAGGGGCCTTATTCCAGCAGTCCTATACCCTCCCGTATTTTTAATGTTTCCCTTAGTATTGATAATTCCCCTTCTGCCCATAAACTGCCCCAAACCATTTTCTGTTCTAAATTCAAGGTCTTTCCCTAATTCTTATTTTTACTAATTAAAATGCTTTACCAACCCCCTTCCTCACTTTCTATACCTCTTCAGTCTATTATCTAATTTCTGTCCACAATATTTTACTGAAACTATATTTTTTTAAAAAAGGATTTTATTTATTTATTCTTAGAGAAATGGGAAGGGAGGGAGAAAGAGAGGGAAACATCATGTGTGGTTGCCTCTCACGTGCCCCCTTGGGGACCTGGCCTTCAACCCAGGCATGTGCCCTGACTGGGAATGGAACCGACAACCTTTTGGTTTGCAGGCCATCACTCAAGCTACTGAGCCAGGGCCCCAAACTACTCTTATTGTGATCAGAAAGGACCTTCTCAATGCTAAAATCAATGCTTATTTAAAAATCCCATCTTCATAGATCTATTACATTTGACAATATTACCCCTGTTTCAATCTCCTGTAAGTTTTCACTTTTTGGCTTTCCATGGCACCACACTCTATCAGAGTTGACTTCTAACAGTTTATTGTCTATATTCAAATGCTCTTGTTTCTCCAAACTGCTTAAATGTCAGTATTTCCAAGAGTTCCTTCCTTAGCTCTTCTTCTTCTACTCCCTTTCTCTAGATGATCTATTTTTATGGTTTAAACTATTATCTGTTTTCTGATTACTTCCAACTTTTTATCTCCAGCCCCACCCTGTCTCTTGTATCTCCAACTGCGTGTGATAGATCTCCGCCTAGATGTCCTACAGGCATCTCAAACACGACATGTTCAAAACTGCATTCATCATCTTTCCCCTAAGCCGGCACCTTCTCAGTTATTCTGTCTCAATTGCCAGTTGAGCTCTCTAGTCCATCACCCAAGTAGGGATTGTCTTTGATTCTTCCTACTCCCTCATGCCACAGATAAGACCTAGGGCTTGTATTCGTCTGTTCCTCCCTTTTGTTTGCCTACTCTGTCCTGGTTTGGGTGAGCCTTTATCACCTCTCACTTGACTTTTGAAAGTCTCTTAACTTCTCTCCCTGATTTAATCCTCTTCAAATCTTCCCTCCTCACTATTATCAGATTTACCTAATTGAAGCACAGACTTGACCATCTCAATTCTCTCTAAAACCTTTCATTGGCTCTTTATCACCTACAGGATAAAGTCCAATCTCTTAGTATGATCTGACCCTAGCCTGCTTTTCCCAATGCCCTTTTATGATTGTTCTACAATATACAGAGTTACTTGTAATTCCCTGAGAATGTCAGGTTATTTCAGAGCAACTTTGGTTCACACTGTCCCTTAGGATTGGAATGGTCTTCCTTTGCCATCAACCTTTTACCTGGGCCTTCTTTCACCATCATCCTATTACCTTGACTAGGGTCTACTCATTCTTTAACCATCAACTTGGAAAGTTTTCAAGAAGAGTTTCACTCAGTCCTCAGATTGGGTTAGGTACTCCTTCTTGGTGCTTTTACAATATCCTATTTATATCTCTAACTTGCCATTGACATTTTGTATAATAATACAGGTTTTTATGCTTGACCCTCCCACTATAATATATCAAAGAAACAGGGTATATCTCATTTATTTTTGCATGACTACTGTTTAGGTCAAGAACTGAACTCAGAAAACAAGTGTGGCATGACTAAGTAAAGGAATAAACAAGGTCAAGGTAACTGGAACAAGGTATAGGAAAAAGACTTTGGAGAAATTTAGGAGGTAAAAATGTCCTGGTAGTGAGCTGCTTGGAGGTTCTAAGGAGGCTGGAGAAAGATAAGGAGGAGCAAAGGATGACTCTAGTTTGTACATGACAGCTCAACAGAGTAAATTTGGGGATACTGGAGAAGAAGAAAGTTTAGAGGAAAAATTCATTCTTTCTTATGGGGACAGAATCAGCTGAGATGCTTATGGGAATTGTGCAAAATATCCTCCTGGCTCATTTTATATCAGTTAGCACAATACTTACACAGGCATTCAAAAACTGATGAATTAACTTGCCATTGTGAATTTATTAAAAATAGCCATGCTGATAGTTAAATTCTGGGATATAAGCTAACACTGTTGGGATAAGTTGTTCTTTTTTCTCTAAGAGTCATTATTTCAGTTTTTTAGATAGATAAACTAGAAAGCTTTTTTTTTTATTATGTTCGTGATAAACTTTTAAAGTCTGAAGAAGAAAGAGAAAAACTTTAGGCCTACTATACAGAAAGAAAGTATTTCTAAGCCAGATAAACTTTTGTTTATTTAATTAAGATTAAATAATGAGTAATAGAGGGGAAAATGTGGACAACTGTAATTGAACAACAATAAAAAGTAAATAAGTAAAATAAATATGATAGAATTGGGGTTGGACCCCAACCTTGAAAAAAATGAAAAAGGGTTAAATAATGTGTATATAATAAAGATAAGTAATAATGGAAAATAATCTCTGACAAAGAACTGAAAATCTCTTTTCTCCATGGTGCCAGAATCAAAGGAACCTGCTGCTCACAGAGCATGGTGGTGATGCCAGAGGGGTCTTCTTTTAGGGTGTTTTGTGTGTGTGTGTGAGCCAAAAGCAGTAGTTATATCTTCCAGAAAACAGAGATATCATATAAGGTTTGTACAATTGATTAGCCCAGTGATTTTCAATTGGTGTGCCACAAGAATTTTTAAAACATGCAACTCACTGAACTCTTTTCCTTTACACTATCAATAAAAATAGTAGCCAACACAATAACTATCTGGTGTGATAAATCACAATTATACTTTTTGGGGGGTCATATTGGCAAAAGAGATTTACTAATACTGCAGAATTTTAGTAATTACTTTATGTGGGCTATGAGATGAAAAAGGTACAAAATCCCTGGATTAGACTAATTAGTAATCACATAGTAATTGCTTGTGGATTTGCCCCTTCTGCAGCTAGGTTTGAGCTGATAATGTTTTTCATCCTTTCCAGGTTTTAGCTTGTTGACAGTAGATGTTTGCCACATAACTAAAGGCATCATCCAAAAACTACTCTTGGGCAAGAGCTATATGGATCCTATGTGTTGTCCTACCTAAACACTCGGAAAACAAAATTCCATCTCTACCCATGAAGATCTTCATATACCTGCTTTTCTAATCAGTGGGGACATTTTAGTTAAAACTGATGCACACCAGTTGGAAAATTGTTTATAAATTTGTGGTGGCAATGTATTCTCTCTTTGTGCCTTACCGTGAGAGAGACACCCCAAGCCCTTCATTTTCACCTGTGGCAACCAGAGACCACTGGAGCAGACTTGTTATGTCTGTGGCTGAATTCTCACCACAAATCAAAGAGGACACATCAAGATCTTACTGTAATGATTATACCAATCCTTCTCAGGTGTCTGTGAATCTGTTGTGGAAATGGTGTAACTGAATACCAGAAGATGCAAGGCTCTCAAATCCAAATTCTTAGGGCTCTAATAGAGCTGATTTTAATTCTTGTAATCACTGTATGACAAATTCCTTTGCCAGATCATAAGATGAGCACATAGGGGAAAAATGGTTATTATTTCTACCTTTTGCATGAGACTGATAATCTACTTTTTCTGGCTTGCTATATTTATCATAAAACCACTCTTTTCTAGAAGCTTTAGATTTACTTGACTGTTTACATGCTAACAGTGATTTAAGATGTTGGGTGATGGTTTAGAAAGATTATAAAACATCTGTGTCAGCAACAGAAACTTCCTGAAGTACAAGTGGTACAAATTGTTCAAAAGTTAAGCAACAATTATGCCTAAGTGATGAATAAGTTGTGAGATTTTGTGATGAAGGAAGTCAGTTGAGAAAGATGATCTTATCAGCTCTGTGCGGTAACTAGAAAGGCAAAAGCTCTTCAAAATATGTTGACTCAAACATGGAAACTTCAAAATGGAAAACACTGCTTTAGAATCAGTTGAGATAATTTGGAGCATACCTATATAGCTTGCCTTCCACACAGCACACATTAAAAATAGGGTTTAAGAGCTCTGGCCAGTGTGGCTCAGTTGACAGGAGTGTGGTCCTATAATCTGGAGGGCTGTGAGTTCAATTCCAGGTCAGGGCATATGCCTGGGTTGTGGGTTTGGTCCCCTGTCAGGGTGAGTGAGAGAGGCAACCGATCAATGTTTCTCTCTCACGTGGAAGTTTCCCTCTTTCTCTCACTCCTTTATCATCTCTCTAAAATCAATGAATAAACATGTCCTCAGGTGAGGATTAAAAAAAGCAGAGTTTAAGAAAAAGTAATTTGTATCCAATATTTCCACACAAAAAATCATAAAATCAAGTAAGTGAAATAATGTTACCTAACATGCTTAAGTCATTATTATACAATTAATAATAGTTTTTATTATTAATAATTACAATCCAATTTTCTGGTTCTGGTGGTTCAAAAAGTATTTTTTCGTAGTTCTCAAATTCCATAACTATTAGTGTCAACTGGTTGTTGCTGTGGCAGGAGGTACGTGTAATGGAATCATGTGGGAAGGGCATCTTCTGTTTTTAATTGCAGCCATGCTGGCAATCATTGGGGGACTTCTTTTTTTAGACTTACAGAGCATTAAAGCTGAAAAAGAAAAACAGATACCCACCCCTCAAATACTAATTGAAGACATTTTATGAAAAATAAATAGATAAATCTCTCATAAAAGAGACCAAAAAGCCAATCTGTATGTCATCTTTCTTTCCTTTTTTTAAATAATTTTTTTAAAAGATTTTATTTATTTATTTTTAGAGAGAGGGGAAGGGAGGGAGAAGGCAAGGAACAGAACCATCAATGTGTGGTTGCCTCTTGCACGCCCCCTACTGGGGATGACCTGGCCTGCAACCAAGGCATGTGCATGTGCCCTAGACCGGGAACCAAGCCAGTGACCCTTTGGTTTGCAGGCTGGCACTCAATCCACTGAGCCACACCAGCCAGGGTTGTATGTCGTCTTTCAAAGTCCCCATTTTCTGTGAGTTTGGCAACTTTTGGTTTGTTTTTGTGGTCAACTCATATTAGGCTGACTCAGCTGCAAGTTCATTGTTTTTTCCTCTTCCAGGCTACCTTCTCTTGTGTTTCTAAGTCTTGACTTTTTGCAAATAGGATAGGCACCCAAAAGGTGTTATATTTTCTTGGCAGAAATAAGTAGACACATAGTATGCTATAGCATAACATCTATTCTGCAACAACATGGCCAAGCTCCATGTTCTAGATTAAAACTTAAAATGATTTCTACTGTGGGTGCAGGGATTCACTGCTTTGCAATACAGATCCACTTGTCATATGAAAATGTAACATGAATGCATTAGTAGAACATACAGAAGAACCAATGCAGCGTCAATAACTTTTGGATATTCATAAAAATCTGAGGACCAGGATAAATTGCAGCAGGCATCTTAAGGCTGAAAAATAAGACCAGAAGAAACTTTTAGTTGTCGTATCACTAGTTAACCCAATAATGACAGCTTCCTGGTTTACAAAGGAGGCCAAGCAAGAACAAATGAGTGAATCAACCTCTGACAGGATGATCAAATGAGACACTCTCCTTCACAGTTTCAGCGAACTCCTAAGACGCAGAGCAAACAGCAGTAGCCAAGTAACTTCATAGTCCAAAGCAATGCCTGGACAATATATGCAAAACATGTAAAAATGTGGAAAGCATCCAGTTTTGCAAATCCTCGTTTCATGAAAAAATTGGAAAGTGAACACAAAGTAAGAGAGAATTTCTATGTAAGAAGTTTTCCAAATGCTTTGTGGTCTCTCTTCCTTTTGGGCAGCTGCTTCACTGTTGCTTTAAGTTAAGTGAGAAGAGGCTTCCAGTGACCAACTAAAGATGGACTTGTGTTATCTGGAGCTTGGGGAGTGATAGAACTGGTATAAGACAGTGAAAGTTCAACTTTATTGTGGCAGAGAAAGTGAGAGAGTGAGAGTGAGAGCCAGAGCAAGAAAGAGAGAAAAAAAGACAGGGCTGCACTGGGGGCTGACTGTATTCCAGCAACAGCTGAGCAAGGATGCATGGGTGTCTCTTGTAGACCAAATGTTGGGAATTGAGGATAGCAAGCCTAGTGCCATTCTGAATATTTTCCAAGAGGATTCCTGGATGGGCAACAGGACTTCTTTTGGGGGCAAAAGAAGGATGGACAATTAGGATTCAAGAGGCCAGGAAAGGAATGCAGTGATGAATGGTATTGCCTCTATCAAGGAAACTATTTTTGTAGGACCCCAGTGGGAGGTGCCTTCAAAGAAGTGCACAAGAGCACCCTAAAAAGAAGGAATTAGCATGTTATAATCAGAGCATCAATCATTATGCTTATGCCAGTCAATAAGACTTTTGTTGCCCTAATACCTCCTTGTTAACCTGACCTAGAGAAGAAGGAATGAGAGAAGAAAAGTAGAAAAGCAAGGTGAAGAAATAGGAAAGAAGCCCCTTGTTCCATCTCTCCTACTTCAGGCTTTCCAGATGGAGGCAGGTCTGAGCTGGGAGAAGAAAATAACTTTATGTGCTATAAACACAGGTCTGCACAGTTTTAGTACTGAAATTATATTCATCTTATGCCTGAAAATGATTAGAGACCTTTAATTATCTTAAAGTGCTTTTTAAGTTATGGGATTTACCAAGATTTTATTCAAATGGTGGGGAGAAGTTAATCCACAGAAAGGTTTGAAAGGACAAGAGGGGAAAGGATAAAATTATTTTATTACCTTATCAGCTAAGCCTATTAAATTAGTGATTACAAATAAAATCATTTTTATTTCCAGCCAAGATGGAGGTGTAGGTAGATACACTTTGCCTCCTCACGCAAGCAAAAGAAGGACAACAAATTTAAAAACAAAAAACAATCAAAACTGACATGGAACTGTCAAAACAGTCAAAACAAAATCAAACTGTATGGAAGTCTGACAACCAAGGAGTTAAAGAAGAAATATTCATCCATATCACTAGGTGGGGCAGAGATGGGCAGCTGGGGCTAGAGGACCCAGGCAGGCAAGGCAGCTGCTGGTAGACCGGGTGAGGCAGAGGCTGGTGGGGTGGGCAGTCCTACATTTGCGTGCAGATAAACCAGGAGGAACAACTGGGGAATGAGGCAACCCAGGGTTCCAGCACAGGGAAATAAAGCCTTGAAACCTCTGACTGAAAAAACCTGTGAGGTTTGAGTTGGCAGGAGAAACTGCCAGCTTCATGGGAGAGTTCACTGGAGAGACCCACAGGGTCCTAGAATGTACACAAATCCACCCATCCTGAATCAGCACCAGAAGGGCCAAATATGCTTGTGGGTAGTGGAGGAAGGGACTGAAATCCAGCCAAGAGCTGAGCAAGTGGCATTGTTCCCTCTCAGACCCCTTGTCCACATACAGCACCACATTGCAGCCAAGTAGGTTGCCTTGCCCTGGTGAATACCTAAGGCTCCACCCCTTACTATGTCACAGGCATGCAGAGACAAAAAAAAAAAAAGCCCACATGAAAGAACAGATCAAAGCTCCAGAAAAAATACAACTAAGTGATGAAGAGATAGCCAGCCTATCAGATGCACAGCTCAAAATGCTGGTAATCAGAATACTCACAGAACTGGTTGAGTATGGTCACAAAAGGGGGGTAAAGGAGAGGGCTATGAAAAGTGAAATAAAGGAAAATGTACAGAGAAGCAACAGTGACAGGAAAGAAACTGATGCAAATCAACAGTTTGGACCATAAGGAAGAAATAAACATTCAACCAGAACAGAATGAAGAAACAAGAATTCAAAACAATGAGGAGAAGCTCAGGAACCTCCAGGACAACTTTAAACATTCCAACATCCAAATCATAGGAGTGCCAGATGGAGAAGAGGAAGAGCAAGAAACTGAAAACTTATTTGAAAAAATAATGAAGGAGAAATTCCCTAATCTGTCAAAGGAAATAGACTTTCAGGAAGTCCAGGAAGCTCAGAGAGTTCCACAGAAGTTGGACCCAAGGAAGTACACATCAAGGCACTTCATAATTACATTACACAAGATTAAAGATAAGGAGAAATGCTTAAAAGCAGCAAGAGAAAAGGAGACAGTTCCCTACAAAGGAGTTCCCATAAGACTATCAGCTGATTTCTCAAGAGAAATCTTATAGGCAAGAAGAGGCTGGAAAGAAGTATTCAAAGTCATGAAAGGCAAGGACCTACATCCAAGAGTACTGTACCCAGCAAAGCTATCATTTAGAATGGAAAGGCAGATAAAGTGCTTCCCAGATAAGGTCAAGTTAAAGGAGTTCATTATCACCAAGCCCTTACTATATGAAATGTTAAAGGGACTTATTTAAGAAAACAAAGATAAAAAATATAAACAGTAAAATAACAAACTTATAATTATCAACAACTGAACCTAAAAGAAAAAAAGAAACATAAACAAACTAAGTAAACAACTAGAACAGGGACAGAATTACAGAAATGGAGATCCCATGGAGGGTTATCAGCAGGGGAGGTGGAGGGGGAGACAGGGAGAAAAGGTACAGAGAATAAGTAGTATAAATGGTAGGTAGAAAATTGAGAGGGGGTGGTTAAGAATAGTACAGGACATGTAGAAGCCAAAGAACTTATATGTACCACTCATGGACATGAACTAAAGGGGTGGGGGATGCCTGTGCGAGGGGGTGTGCAGGGTGAAGGGGAATAAGGGGGGGATGGGACAACTGTAATGGCATAATCAATAAAATGTATTTAAAAAAGAAAAAACAAATAAAATCATTTTCACTGCTGAGGGAGAAAGTTACTCCAAAGATAGGCCCTCTGGTTATGCATTGACTAAACCAAAGGAGGAAGGTCATTCATTAGTTAGCATATTAATAGTTTGGTTTTTCAAGCTGCCTCCACTAAAGACATCTGCCACTTTGGACCCAATTTCTCATGGGAAGGCTCAGTGTCTATTAGACAAGGCAAGTGCTCTCCAGGATCCCATATGATTGCTTTAATTGACAAGTGATCCTGGTTTTTAAGTGTCTCCATAAATATTATTATTTTTTGAAACACCTCATTTTGTTGCCTTGAATTGTGATTACTACATGCTTTGGCTGAGTGATGACGAACACATTATTTAATCTCCTCCTGACATAGTTTTTTAATGCAAAATAAGACTGACAATGCAATTAAAAATGCAATGAACAATTAAAAAAATTAAAAGCTACAAAAATCAGAAGTCCAGAATAAATACCTCATGGAAATGGCATCCACAGTTCCCCTGCAAAAACTCTTTGTATCTCCCCATTGTTAGCGTGAATGTGTCGACCACTTCATAGCCGTATTTTTTTGCAGTATCCAGAATAATCAAGTTTTCTTTCCATAAGTTCTGAACTTCACTCTGTATTCCAAAGCAGAAGAATGAGAATTTTTATTAAGAGCATTGTTTATGATTTAATAAATTGAGTAGAAATTGTATAAATGGCATCTTTTTTACCAATTGGTCTAATTTCAAGATAAATAATTAATTCACATAGATTTCTTAAATAAAGATGTGTTTTAATTTTTTAATTCAAAATAAAAATGTAAACATCTGTGTATATATAAAACAGCAACACATAAGTGTCTACAGTGATGTACAGTTTGGAACTTTCCTTCCTATAAAAAGTAGTTAGCTTTATTGTCCACAAAGGTCCAAGAAAATATCTAAAATTCTCCATTTAAAAACCAAAATTTAAAAATCACATATGTTATGTCCATCTGTTTAGATTTTTATTCAGGGAGTCATCCGAATATTAACTAGTATTTGCTTTGTGCTTAGCTTTGTGCTGAGCGGCAGGAATAGAAGAATAAACAAATCACGGCCCCTGCTCTTAGGACATTACATTCCAATAGAAGAAACAGCTATGTATACATTCACTATGTTTTTTTATTATGGGCAAATATACTAGGCTCTGGATAGTAAAGAAAAGGAAATAGCTCTGCCAGGCACAAGGGGACAGCTGGACAGTGAGGATTCAAGAGGTGGCTCCAGTACCCAGACAGGTTTGCCAGTGGGATGGGGGTGGGGAAGGAGAGCAGGGGAGTGTGCTTTAGGGAGGGAGCAGCAGAATTGAATGACGGCTCCAGCTGCTGCTTCTCTGGATCATATTCCTCCCTCCTTCCCCAACTATGTCCAAGGCAACGATCACACTCCATGGAAGTTCTAGTGCATCCGCTGTCAAGAAGAGGAACTCCTTCTCTGCTCTAGCTCCAGGATCTGCTTGGCCAAGATTTTCTCAGACTGACCTGCTGTCTGAGGCTCTTCCTGTGTACTTCATCCTTCTCCCACACTTCATATCAGATGCCTCACAGCAAAACACAGGTCCCAATACATAGGGAACTCAGAAAACACTTGGTGTGAGATGGAGTGATGTGCATAGGGTGCTGGGATCTGAAAGTCTTCCTTCCTACTCCTCTCCCCTGCAGTCTTCCCAGGCCTCTCCCTCATAAATCCCCTTCTGCTAATCTTCTCCTACTGTCTGTTTCCTGGCAAACCCACACTGACAAAGAGAGGGAACTGCACTCTGTATGCCTTTTCTAAAGAAAAAATTATTTTCGTGTTCCAGGTAAAAATGCAAATTACTTGCATTTGTTAACCCAACTGCAAGGTAAAAGAAGCAGTACTAATATGTCTAATTTCCTATCTTCACTGTGCTCACATACTTATGTTTACATTACATTCAAAGAGGAGTGTTTTGCCCCAAATAAAAGTAAGAAATAGAAAAGGTCCATAAAGGAGAAATATGGAGGAACAGACAGATAGGATTTTTTTCCATGATCTCACATGAAAAATGATGGTCAATGTCGTTTGTAGGCGTTTGCTTGTCCAGTTACAAGCATTTTCTCAACTTTAATATATTTAATTATGAATGGTATGTAGAACTTTATAGTAAGCAATTTCTAGAAAAAGTTTTCTGGGGAAAAGTCGGTTCTCTGGGAAGTAGACTCTGGGAAGGAAATTTGTATGCAGGGGGCTAACAAGAGGGTGGTCTTGGAATTAACACCTGCAAGAGAATGATGTGGTTGCAACAGAGGCTTTTGTGGATCCCACCAGGGGTCCTGGGACTGAGAAGGATCTTTGGAGATAATGGCCCAAATTAGGGAAAAGGGGCTGAGTGTTGAAACTCCCCCATGGGCAAGCTGGGTTTCTGGAGCAAAAGGTAGTTCCTGCTGGGATTCAGGTGTTAGTCATCATTAGTCCACATTTCCAGGAGCCCAGGGGAATGTCTCAGTCCTGAAGGGGCAATCTGGGAGCAGCCAAATCGTACAAAGTATCATTCACTCATTTGGGCACAGATATTTTTCAGGAGTCTACTATATGCTGACTATGTGTTTTGGATTAGGGGTACAAGAATGAGCAATGCAGCACCCCCCCCCCCCCCGTCCTTGCTCTCACAGAGATTATTCCAGCAGGGAAGACAGACAGACACGGGCCATATCTGTTGAATGACATGCATGAGGACACAAGGCAATATTATAGGAGCTCATAGCTAGAATAGACCATGAGTATAGTTTGCTCATTAAGTCTTCCCACAGGAAATAGCATTTAAACTAACACTTTGATGGTGTTGGGAAGTTACCCAGGTGAGGACGTGGTGAGACAGCGAGCTCCAAGATTTCAGAGACCTGGAGAGTGACCGAGAGTATGACCTGTCTGAGAAACTAAAACATGCTCAGCATGACTGAGCTCAGTGGTGTTGTGAGTGTGTACATACATGGGTGCACACAGAGCGGAAGTGGGGGTAAGTCTACAGAGGAAAGCAAAGGCCAACTTTCGAATGGCCATGCGAGCATTTGAGGAGCAGTTCAGATTTATTTTCTGCTTCCAATGCTATTATCCCTGTCTCTTTCATTGTATTGTTTCCCCCACCTCTTGTTCAACCCTTTTGTCTTTCCTCAGTTTGAAAGGAGTGATGAACACCACCTAAAGCCCAGGGGTCAGGCATAATGTGTAACACTATAGCTGGTAGATAGTAAGAAATGTTTGCTGTCTGCTGAGATGAACTGATTCTGAGTTAGTAACCTAAATATATGTAAGAAGCTGCAATAAAAGAAGCAAAGTGGAGCTACCAGAGTCCTCAAGAAGGAATTTCAGTCTTGACCTGTAGCCTTCAGATAACATATGGGAGTTTCAACTCATAACCCAGAGCAAAAATTATCAAGGGACACCTCCTTTTATCCTCAACAGTCTCAAACTTTTCAGCTACCTCAGATACTAAATACCTCGTTCCTTAACCCCTCCCAACTTCAAGGGGCTAGATTTGAAGGCCATGCTTGGGCCACTTTCTACCAGTTCTCCTGCTTTTGCATCATAGATCTGGTGTCCATGCAGGTGAAGTTTCAAGAGAAGAGAGGGGGTTATGTAATTTATGCTGGGGAAAGGTAGGGACACTCAACATTGACACAAAAATAAATCTCCCTCACTGAACATATTAAATGGACTGCTTTCTGTCCCTCCAATTCCCAGCGTTCCCTGAGCTCCCCGGCCCCTGGTTCCCTGAGCAATCACACGCAAACTCAACTGCCAAGAACTCTCTGGGCTTGAACAAGAGCAGCTGGTTCCCTTACCTACAGATGTTGTCTTTCTGTTCTTTTTTGAGACTTCTCTTTAATGTTGAGACTGACTTACTATATTCTATAAGAACTGGTCAGAGGCCTCTAACTCCTTTCATTTATGAATATCCAACCCAAGAAAAAACTACTGATGCTACTTCAAAGGTGATTTTTTTAAAGAGTCAGATATCATCTTCAAAAAAGTCACTCTTTCCCAAAGCACACATTAATACTGACAATTTCATCCCTGGTTTCAGCATGAGACTTTCAAGGCGTGTGAAGCATTACTAGGGAAAGGAGATGCTTAAAGCATACTCTCTCACATCTACCATCAGTTCTTATTTTTTTCAGAGTTTGGCACTCCCATTCTGTTTTTAAGTACTCAAAGCATTTACAGCGCCTAATGGGTTACAGTCTCTTTATCTCCTGGAATAATTCTAACTGATCTGAAATCAATCCACAAGTATATTATCTCCTTCGATTTTTTAAAAAGATTTTATTTATTTTTAGAGAGAGGAGAAGGGAGGGAGAAAGAGAGAGAGAAACATCAATGTGTGGTTGCCTCTTGCGTGCCCCCTACTGAGGACCTGGTCTGCAACCCAGGCATGTGCCCTGGCTGGGAATTGAACTGGTGACGCTTTGGTTTGCAAGCCAGCACTCAATCCACTCAGCCACACCAGCCAGGGTGTGATTTTTATAAAGGTTGCTTAATATTGAGTGGTGCCTTTTTGTCCTTCAGATACCAGCAAAGACAGGAAGCACGAAGTTCACACAGTCTGGAGGAAATGGCCTTACCTGCGTTAGGAAATGTACTCCATCCACTGGCAGATGAAATCCGATTCCCAGCGTTTTGATGATCACGAGGATATTGAGTAAATTTTCCCTGTGAAATAATTGGAATTCTAAAGTCATGAACTTCAATCACATTTCTAGATGTCTGTTTTTACATAAAAAAATAAGTGGAATTCCTTTAGAATGTGATAATTGGGCAATGAGACTAATTTCTCATTTTAAAGATTTGATGTATATTAGTTTTTTGTTCAGATAGAGTTTTATATGTCAATGGACATGTTTCAGTCTGCAGTAAATGTAAGTTTGGATACTGAAGAGCCATCTTGTGATGGGAATATTTTAAGCTAAACTTTAAGTACTTGATTCTAAATCAAGTTGCTCTTTAAACAAAATCTTGATAAAATTCAGTCACATCAAGAGTAATTTTTTTTTATTTCAAATACTAATGACAATGATTGTTGCAGAAATGTACCTTTTCAAAACCTTGTGAATAATTTGCAGGTGATTGGAATTAAGCCACTGAACACCACCAACAACCAAAATAGTCTGGCCTGAATTCTCCAGGGGACGTGATCTGAAATCCAGAAAGAAAAACAACACATGCTGCCTTGAAACAGATGGTAAACATTTTAACGACATTGCCTCACATTTTATTGAACCATATCTGGCATCCCGATCGCAGGACCTTCTTGTCATTTCCCACTCGTTTTCAGCCATATTACTTGGGTTTTAAGCCTTTCAGCACATTTGATATATGGTGAGCAATTATGACTGCTCGTAAAACATCAGCATATTGTGGCATTGTGCTGTTCATAATAGTTCCATTGTACCTTTGCAAAAGATGCTCAAGTGCTTTTTCAAATGTTGGTCTCAATGAAGGGCTTATCCAGAACTGAGGGTAGTAGGAATAACTGATCGACGTCTTCCCATCGTTGACATTGTGATAGAATTTAGTGCCATGCACCTTCTGCCATTCCTGCAAGGTTTCATTCAGTCTTTCAATCAGATAGTACATTATCCCTCTGTTGGTTGAATCTCCAATGAAAAGAATCTACAAATTGAAGAAAAAATATTTGCTTTCAAGTCTGACGTTTTACATGGTATAGCAGATAATATAAAATAATCTGTTGAATGTTCATAAACCTACAAAACTAAGTATTTGAAGAACAGCCCTCCAAACTGTTGGAAGTGGCATTCCTTATATTCTCCCCAAATCTGCCTTTCATATTCCTAGAAATCTCATCATCTGCTGACACACCAATTTATATTTAAAGCTTTTTGCTTCATGTCATCTTCAATTTCTCTATCTCCCTTATGCTCTTTAATTTCTCATTGAATCAACTTAAGTTTAATTGCTTCACATAAGCATGAAGTATTTTTGTGCTATAGTAAAACTTAGAGATTTTCCTATTTCTTTTCATTGTGTATGAGAAAACTTGGAATCCGTAGTGGTTACACAGCTCAGTAGAGGTCATGCCATCACTTGAGAAAACAGCCAGGGGACTAGGATCTGGTTTTCTGAACAGCTGTGTATGTCCCGGGGCAGATATCCTAGTACCATTTACCCTGGAAGTCTCTCACACCCACCTTCTGCCTTCCCACCCCCGCTCCCCAGCACAACACTGCTTCAGGCTTCAAAGCTGTGCTATTGTTAATACTGTTCTCCTAATGGGTCTTCCTTCTTGCACAATGGCTGCCCTCTATTTCATTCTACATGCAGTATTACTGGGATAGCAGTATAACTGGGATACATTTTCAAATGTCTAGCTCTGGTCATCACACTTTCATGCTTAAAAATCTTACTGGCTCCTATTTCCTATAGAATCATATCTAACTTCCTTAGGTTCAGCTAACATTTGCTGAATTTTCATTGCATACCAGGCTTTGCTAGGTGGAGATTTCACACAGGCTACTCACTTTTAATATTCATAATTATGAGGTTTGAGTCATTATTTCTCTTTCACAGATGAGCAGTTTGAGGCTCAAGAGACTGAAGTTATAAATCTACTACATGAGGAATACAAGACTCAAACCCAAGTGCTTTAATTCCAAGTGCAGTGTCAATGACCCCATTTTCTCAATGTTTCCACTCAGAGTCCTAGTTTTTCACTGAGCATGATTCACACTCAACAGCATCTGTTTTTCTTGTGCCGATCCACCTGCCTAGCAAGTGTCTCCTCCTGCAACCCCAGCAGAGTAAAGGCCACACAGCTTGCAGACCTGACACAAACGTCCAATGCCCCAGCCAGAATGACCTTCACTGTCCTCTGAGTTCATCACAGTTTTTATTTCCCTATCAGATTTTATCAAAGACTACATGAAATTATGACTATTTATGTCTATGTCTTTTTTTCTCATATCGTAACAAGAAGTATTCAAGATAAAAGTCAGGGTTAATATCTAATTTCTAATTCCCCCTGTAGTACAATGCATGGACTTTAGAAATATTTATTGAATTGAAAGTCAAAGAGACTTTTGTTAGAAACAATCCCTTTTAATGTGTTTGGATAACATTTACTTTGTTCTTCGGTTTTTTCTCTCTTGGTTGATATTTCTGTTTCCATTAGTCATACACGTACTTCTGGTTTTAACAGCAGTCATTTGCCATCTTTCTCAGGCACTGCTACAGTTGCCTATCCACAGCAAATCTGGTGAGAACCTGCAAAGGTTTACTCTTTCCGTGGTAACTATATTTCAGTAGCTGTGTGCAGAAACCTAGGAAGCACCTGCAATTGCCTTCAGATCATATACCGATGTCATGAGCATCATCAAGCTCAACTGAACAACACGAGGTATCAAGGCCTCAATCACTGATCCTCTCAGTTGACTTCCTTTTGGGGCAATAAAATTCTGTATAAAAATAATTTATAAAATCACTCAAAATTCTTCTTACTGGATTTGACCTATAACTATTTCTGTTTGTTTTTCTGGCTGACATTTCTGACTTTTAAAAGGGAACTTTGAATAATTAGGGAAGCTCTTAATTTCAGTTACTAGCATTCAACTCCTTTCGTATTAGTCTGCTGGGCTGCCATAAACATGTACCACAGATTGGGTGGCTTAAACAGAATGTTTTTCTAATGATTCTGGAAGCTAGAAATCCAAGGTCAAGGTATTTGCATGACTGGTTTCTTCTGAGGTCTTCTCTTTTGGTATGTAGAAGGTCATCCTCCTGTGTCTTCACTTCGTCTTTCTTCCATGCATGTCTGTGTCTTAATCTTCTTGCCTCATAAGGACACCAGCCATATTGCATTAGGGCTAATTCATACAACCTTATTTTACCCTAATTACCTTTCTAAAGGCCCCCTCTACAAGTAAAGTCACAATCCAAGGTACTGGGAGTTCGGGTTTCAGCATATGAATTTGGTTGGGATGGAATATAATTCAGCTCATAATACACATAACAGGCCATTGAGAACCAGCTTTTAAACGAAATTGGCACTGGAGGTTTTCCTCCAAGGCCCTTTTCATTTGAGTATCAAGGTGCAGTTTCTCCCAGGGCATCTCCAGGCAGCCAGTAAGATCACTAGGTGTCTGTATTGTGGGCTGCAGAGAGAGACACAGAGGTTTTTAAAAAAACCAAAGTAGCTCCATGCCACCGAGAGAGAAAAAATCTAGATTTCTAGTTTTTTCAGTGGGTTATCTGAAGATGTGTCCACCAAAGCATTTCAGAGGTTAAAGGGTCATGTTTCAGAATTCTAGGTACTGTTATTTATTAACTAGATCATCTGAGGCAAATTATGTGACCTCTGCAAGAGTTCACCCTCTTATGTGTAACATGGGAATAATAATAGCACCACCTTAGAGGACTGCAATGAGATTTGAAATGTTTATTGTATTCCTGGCAGACGGTAAGCACACTATGAATGTGAACTAGCATGAGGACATAGGAAAGGCAAGCAGTGTTTTTGAGCGCTGCCAGTGTGCCTTCCAGTGCATTGCTGGGCACTTCAAATTCATTAGCTCATTTAAGGGCCATGTCAGAGTAGGCACAGAATGTCTAAACCACACAGTTTCTTTCTTGCCCTACCAGCACTGCTACAGTCCCCAGCAGGACTTGTAGGGTTAATGGGGAAACTGATGCTCTGGAAGAGAGAACTGGAAGAGAGATCATCACCCTGAGCAAACCAACACTCAGAAGTCTGTCGAGTCTCCACTGCTGATTAGTGAATAACAAGAGCTACATACATGGGAGAAGTGTCACCATCGTCCTTTGCAAAACAAGTTCTTCTACACTGCAAACACCTAGATAGTATTTTTCAAGTCGAGTAGACACAACTCTTGGAAGACAGCTTTCTAGAGAATAATTTGATCCAAGTGTCATTCTATCCATGAAAGGTGGAAATGATAAAATATAACTAAAATGAAAATGTAGTTGTGTTGTTTTTATCCTCATTTGAAGGCATTGTTTCATTTTTTAGAGAAAGAGGAAGGAAGAGAGCAAGGGAGAGAGAGAAACATAGCCATCAGAGAGAAACACTGACTGGTTGCCTCTCCAGTGCACCTGGACTAGGGATTGTACACACCCCGACTGGGGGTTGAAGCCTAACCCTAGGTATGTGCTCTCATGGGGAAATCGAAACCTGCAGCCCTTCAGCCGGTACAGGATGATGTTCCAACCAAATGGGCTACATCGGCCAGGGCTGTGGTTATGAATTTGATATTCCTTGTTTTGTAGGTAACACAGTTTTTGTAAGAGGCTAATTGGCATTCTGAACTAAATAATGTCTAACTTCAAAATGTCAGCTCTTTTAAGTGCAGGCACACAATTAAAAAATATCAGGAATTAGAGAGGTTCTTTTCAGTCACATGATTCACATTCAATCTTTATATCTTTCAGGTCATTCAGTTTGATGAATTATTTAAAAGGAAATTTGTAGGTCAACTTCTATTTTAAAAGGTCTTACTTAGCATAACAAGTATTCGTAACTATCCATACAATTTCTAAATAACTCTCCTTTCTGGTGAAAATTATTGCCTTATGTTAGCATGCACAGGTGTTGGTTACCATATGCAATCAAAGAAAGGATATGGGATCATGAAATACAAATAATCAGCAAGCAATTATGAAAGCCTATGTTTGCAATAAAACATTAAAATAACTAGTTTCCCCCACCAAATAGCCATAATTTTACAAGTCCCTGTGATATTATTAGTTCAGGGAAATGGATCCTCTCATATACTACTGTGTGAGCTGCAGGAGGGAGAGTTTTTGTCTTTTGTCTGTTTATTTAGATTGTTGAATCCCATGTCCAGAATAAGGCCTGGCATGAAACATGCTTCTCAATTTGTCAAGTAGATGAATAAACTTTGCTGTTGTATATATAAATTGGCAGTTTTTAAGAAATTTTAATTCAGTAAAACAATTAAGAATGTCTATTAAAATATATTTTAGAAGAAAAATAAATCAGTTCTGGCTGGTGTGGCTCAGTTGGGTGGGCATTGTCCCATAAGCCTAAAGGTGACAGTCCGATTCTGGTCAGGGCTTGTGCCTGGGTTGGGGTGCCCTCCCTGCTGGGGAGTGCGAGAGAGGCAACTGGTCCATCTTTCTCACACAGCAATGATTCTCTCCCTCTCTATCTCCCTCCCTTCCTCTCTAAGTATGTCCTCAGGTGAGGATTTAAAAAAAAGGAAAGAAGAACAGGAAATCAAAATAGCATCAACATTTATTAGATTGATTATATTAACATATAATCACACACTTGAATTCTTTTTATCTGTTAACAGTGATATTGTAACAGGGATATATTGTGATGGGAAAGATTTCACAGTAGCTTTTATCAAAAGATGATTACAATCAGAATAGAAATAATGATTGCATTTTTTTTTAAAGTAAAGTATGGGGGTGTATAGAAAAGTAGGTCCTGGAAATTTAATTGTGATTAAAGTGGTGATATCATAACAGTTCTTAAAAAAAAAAAAACATTTGAAGAGTTTTATTTTGAAGTTTTTACAAATTCAATTTTTAACATCTATTTAAATGTTTTCTTATAAATATAAAGAAAACTTGTTTTTAAGCAAACCCCATACAGATACCCTCCAGGCCAACCTCTAGTACACCCTACTGTGCCATGTAAATGTAATCATCTTTTATACCGGACCATGAGAGGAAGTGGGGAAGGACTGCCCTACCAACAATGATTTCACATCCCCTTTTTCTCTCAGCAGCACTCACTTTCACCTCAGAAAATAAGAGTACCAAACATGTTTTGCCCTAGGTTTTGCCAAGGGAGGAATAACATGGTCTGGTCTTGGCTAATGAGGCATGAGGAGAACATTTCTGGAGACTTGAAAGAAAAGTTTGCCTTCCTAAGAAAAACTGATCAGCCTTAGTCAAAGTCCATCTTCTTCACTGGATGTGACAACTGATTCCTTGGGACACCGGAGCTGCTGCATGCAGCTCAGTGTGTCCGTGAGATGAAATACTGCTGATACGCTGAGTGTAGAAGAACAGAAAGATGGAAGGCACAGGGGCTCTGAACAACCAAGTAACTGAACTAGCCTGGGACATCTCTACCTCTGGTTATGCTGCAAAACAAATGTCCTTATTATTTTAGCCCATCCTACTTCAGTCTTCTGTTACTTGCAGCCAAGATACTAATAAAGCTGTGGTGGTTTTTAAAGCATGGTCCCAAAATTATTTGACACTTTTGCCATTGAAAGGTAGGTTCTACATCCCCTTTCTTTGAACCCCAGTGGGCTATGACTGCTTCCCTGATCAGAACATGCTACAAGTGATGTTGTATGGCTTCTGAGCCTAAAGACAATGCAGCTCCTGCCTTGTTTGAAGCTGTGCTCAGGCTTGGAATTTGATCTGCTATATAAGATACCTGACAGCCATGATGTTTAGAAGATGACAGTTTATTCTTTTTGTTCATTTGTATTTTCTAAAATGAACATATATTGGCTTTTATGTTAATGATAAAAAGCAGCAACAGCAGCATCAATAACAATAAATCTGTTTTGTTGAAAAAGTATTTTGAAAATTCACAAAAAATTTAATACTGGGACTTCCGACCAAGATGGAGGCATAGGTAGACATACTGTGCCTCCTTTGCACAACCAAGATAAGGACAACAATAATTTAGAAATAGAGTAACAACCAG
This sequence comes from Tonatia bakeri, assembly GCA_004024845.1. NCBI lineage: Eukaryota > Metazoa > Chordata > Mammalia > Chiroptera > Phyllostomidae > Tonatia > Tonatia bakeri. The sequence continues at coordinate 426,016 of PVIA01000336.1, forward strand.
AACTGACAGAAAATTGAACTATATGGAAGTCAGACAACCAAGGAGTTCATCCAGACTGGTAGGAGGGGCGGAGAGGGGTCTCACGGCACAAAGAGCATTGGGACCAGGTGTGTAAGGCATCCAGGGCCCACTAGACTGCAATGGGCAGACTTTGGGTGTACAAGCAGCAGCAGGCAAATGCCAGCCAAGGGATGGCTATCGGCAGACCCAGTGAGGCATTGATTGTGAAGCAAGACACTGCGCGCAACTCAGGATCCCAGCGCTAGGAAATAGAGCCTTGAGCACTGATTGAAAACATCTGTGGGGGTTGAGGCACAGGGAGAGACTCCCAGCCTCACAGGAGAGGTTGTTGGAAAGACCCACGGGTTGCATAAGCCCACCCACAGGGGAATCAGCACCAGAAAGGTCCAGTTTGTTTGGGGGAAGCAGCAGAAGGGCTGAAATTGGCAGAGAGCAGAGCAAGTGCCATTGTTCCTTCTTGGACCCCGCCCCCACATACAACGTCATAACCCAGCAACTGGGTTGCCCAGCCCTGGTGAACACCTAAGGCTCTGCTCCTCATATGTAACAGGCATGACCACACCAAAAAAAAAAAAGAGAGAGAGAGAGAGAGAGAGAGAGAGAGATGGCTCAAACAGGAGAACAAATGAAAGCCCCAGAACCCATCCTTTTAAGTGACTGAGAGACAGCCAACCTATCAGATGCACAGTTCAAAACACTGGTGATTAGGATGCTCACAGAATTGATTGATTTTTGGTCACAAATCAGATGAAAAAATGAAGGCTACAATAAGTGAAAGGAAGAAAAATACACAGGGAACCAATAGTGTTGGAAAGAAAGCTGGGTCTCACATCAATGGAGTGGACCAGAAGAAAGAAAGAAGTAATCAAACAGAAAAGAATGAAGAAATAAGAATTCAAAAAAATAAGGAGAGGCTCAGAAACCTCCAGGACGTCTTTAAACATTGCAACATCTGAATTATAGGGGTACCAGAAGGGGAAGAGGAAAGAGCAACAAGTGGAAAAGTTATTTGAACAAATAACAAAGGAGAACTTCCCCAATCTGGCAAAGGAAATAGACCTCCAGGAAGTCCAGGAAGCTCAGAGAGTCCCAAAGAAGTTGGATCCAAGGAGGAACAAACCAAGGCACATCATAATTACATTAGCCAAGGTAAAAATGAAGGGGAGAATCCTAGAAGCAGCAAGAGATAAGGAGACAGTTGCCTACAAAGAAGTTCCCATCAGACTGTTAGCTGATTTCTCAAAAGAGACCTTGCAGGCAAGAAGGGACTGGCAAGAAGTATTCCAAGTCATGAAAGGCAAGGACCTACATCTAAGACTGCTCTATCCATCAAAGTTTTCATTTAGAATGGAAGGGCAGATAAAGTGCTTCTGAGACAAGGCCAAGTTAAAGGAGTTCATCATCACCAAACCCTTATTATATGAAATGTTAAAGGACTTATCTAAGAAAAAAAAGATAAAAAACACATATAGTAAAATGATAGCAAACTCACAATTATTAACCACCACACCTAAAACAAAAACAAACTAAGCAAACAAGGAGAACAGGAATGGAACCACAGAAATGGAGATCACATGGAGGGATAGCAACAGAGGAGTGGGAACTTAAAAGTTCTTATAAGTTCATAAAGAACTTATGACCCATGAACGTGAACTAGAGGAGGGGAATATGTGTGGGAGAGGGTGTGCAGGGTGGAGGGGGTTGGAGGGGGGTAATGGGACAGTTGTAATAGCATAATCAATAAAATGTTAAAAAAAAAGAAGTAAAAAAAATTTAATACTAGCCCTGGCTTGTGTAACTCAGTGGGTTGAATGCCAACCTGCAAATGAAAGGGTGACTAGTTCTATTCCCAGTCAGGACACATGCTTGGGTTGTAGGCCAGGACCCCAATAGGGGGCACGAGAGAGGCAACCACACATTGATGTTTCTCTCCCTCTCTTTCTCCCTCCTTTCCCCTCTCTCTAAAAATAAATAAATAATATCTTTTAACAAATTAGTACTAATGAGCTTAAATAAACTTGATTTCTACTTATGTAGAAAGATGGCTGAAAAGAGTTGGGATCAAGCTTTGGTTCAATAAACTGATCACAGGAATAATGTTAATCACATTCAGGATTACAAGAGCAACTTTATTCCAAAGGTTGAACTGCATTTTTCTGTGCAGCATTTCTTTTTCAGTTGTGCAGTGCAGTGAGGGGGGCCTGTCTCCATCAAGGTGGGCTCTGGAGCAGAACAGAAACACCTGTGTTGGGGTGTGTCATGAGAGCCTGGATCTCAGAGCATCTGCTGGAGACAGGATGTGTTTAGGGAAGGTTTGTATCTGCTCCATTCCTGAGACTCATCATGCAGGGCGTATCAAGAAGTATATAAAGGCGGGTAGTTTCTCTGCCTTTTTCACACACCTTCGTGGACCACAGGACCTAGAAGCACATCGTGTTCCTAGGATCTAGTAAAGCTTGAAGCTTATTTTCAAGTAGTCTTATTTAAAAACATAAATTGTTTAATTATCTTTATTTTCATTTCCAATTTCTCAGTTATAATTCTTATATTTCGATGGGATATATTAAGTGTTATAACAAATTGAACCCCTAAAGGTACAATGGCTCAAACAAAATTCAGGTTTATTTTTCCCTAGGAAAACAGTCCAAGTGGTCCTAGGCAGGTGTATGTGTGGGGTGGGGGCAGGGAGTTCATTCAGAGCCTGAGGATGATTGGGCTGTGTCTTCTTCAATTATGGTTTCCAAGAACTCTGTGGGCATTGATATCCCACTGGGGAAAGGAATAAAGAGCTGCCCAGTTTCCGACAGGCCCAGCCTGGGAGCCAGGAACATCACTGGTGCTCACACGCCATTTGTTAGAACTCAGTCGTGCGGCGTCACAAAAAATTCCATGGGAGACTGAGACATGCAGTCAAGCTACATGCCAGGAAGAAGAGAAAATGAGTCTGACGGATACTTAGCTAGTCTTTACCACATTCTCCTACATGCTAAGATTTCCTGAAGAAAAGCTAAACTCTAAAATCAGACTTTCCACCTGAAAATTAGCGAAAGTGTGAAGTATATGAAAGGCTAATTTATAATCCACATGATGCATAAAAGAACTTCTATTTGTAGAGAAATAGGGGTCCTGGTACAAGTAATAGCAAGAAATATCACTTATTAGTGGAAATATAACCAAGATTTGGGGACTTTTTAATGTAAATATACAATAAAAAGTTTTTATTCTATTTTATTTTATCATGAGTGAAGGAATGATCATGTAAAACAATGATGATATAAATATTTTATTCCACTACCTGTTTTTTTTCCAGAATCACCAGAGGTAACTTAGCAAATTAAATTATAAGGAAATGAAAAAAAAATTATTGGTGGCTATCTGGGTTGAGTCAATAAAGGTAGTAAATTGTCTGAAGCTTGTTAGCTTCTTAGATTCTTTTGATCTGTTGAGGCTGGGAAAGAATTGAGTATATGTAGAATCAATAGAGAGAGAAAAAAACTTGAAAAAATAGTTTCCTTCTTCCTGTATTTTCTCCTGCTTAGGTTCTATCTTCAACATTCACAGAAGTGAGGATAGTTTTTCAGATCCAATAAAGTCCATTACATACCAACAGGGTTCAGCCCCAGAATTCACTGGAACCTTCCAGGAGGGGAAGTTACATAGGACTGCAATAGGAGCTACTTGTCCATTAATCTGGGCAGTACCTCCTTATTGGAGAGCTCTCACAGCTTAAAATAAAGGGAATGAAAGTGAGGTGAATAGGCATTTTAACTCACTAACTCTCACCCAGGGCCAAATACAGTCCATATATTTACAAAGCTCACAGTGGTTGATTCTGACAGGCCCATGACTGAACAGAATTGTTCTTATAAGAAAAATACCCATTTCTAACTGAGGCAAGAGGTGATTCAGCACTATATGAAGTTGAAACTGATTAGATGGTTAAATTTATTTAGGGCATGATGAAAATCTAGCTCACACTGTGGAATGTAATATGATTACAAGGAATGTTTTCTAAAGATGCATTTTGATTAAATTGGCTATAGATGACCAACCAAATTGTTCTTTGAGGCCAAGAACAAATGCAAATTGACATTTAAGCAAAACACTTTCAAACACATGAAGTCTGGCAAAGAAAAAAAAAGTGGCGGGGAAACAAACAACTAAACAAGATCACCTAGACATCTTCTAGCTGTTCAGAACAAATTTACTCATCTCCATTGCCATTCCATTCAGATTGTGGGCATTGGGTATAGGTCATCTTCGCTGGTGAGGGAGAAGGGCCCTCCTTTCCTTTTATCCTCCCCCTTTTCACTGAAACTGACAAGCAATAATGAATGATTTTTGTAACTATAATAGAATTTACATATTAGTCAGAAAATCTTATTGTAAATTAGCCACACTTCAAAAGTTTAAACACCTTTAAGTCCAAGATACTACTTAACTTGCAAACATTACTTTAAAATTCAACTTACATTTCCTGTTTTAACAGCTGAATTTAAGTACTTTTAGCAAATACTGTCTTTTTATATTTCCCTTTCCTACTTGTACTCTTCTCTCAGATACTTAATTAATGGTTTAAATTCTGAACTATGTTTTCAGCTGACAAACAAAATAAGGGCTTTTTAAATTCAGTTTGGTAAGGCTCCTGAGATTTTTCAGTTGCAAATGTGATTATCATATTTGTAAATTATTTTCTATATATTTTGCACTGTGATTACAAAGTTATGCTCTGATAAATTTTTATAAGTGTTCCACTCGGAGTTTATTAAGTAAAAGGTTTGTATCTATGTAGAGAGATGAGAGAGTATAATTGAAAGCATACCTTGTATTTTGCAATTGCTTTTGCTTTGATTCAACATGATTACACTTCACAAAACCTATGCATATATGCAAAAACCTCAAAATAAAATAACTCATATTTGGATAAATATAGAGTTTAAAAGGAGCCTCACATTTACCTGCCCTCTGTATACAAACATGTGTGCCACAGAAACAGGACACAAATGTGTCCAGGGGAAACTTTGCTCCTTCTTCCCTCCAAAGACCAAGCCCCTGCTCACCTTGTTGAAATGAAGGCAACTGACTAAGTACAGAAAGTACGGTCCTGCTCATGTACCGCTGCGGTTCTTGGTCAAAGTTACCAGAAACCTGAACACTTTTTAAAATCTCAGCTGATGTGTGTCTTGTTCTCCCACAGGTTGGGCATGGATAGGTTGGCCACAAATGTGTTTCCTTGTCTCTAGCAGTTCTCAATTGTCTTTAACTTCATTAGAAATAATTTGGTTAGGCGGTGTTGTGACAGCTGTCATCAGTGTGCATTTAAAAAAACATGAAAATTGACAAATTTTTGCATACCATTTTAACATTGAAGATGGAAGCAAATATGCAACGTTTTTGGCATATTATGCTTTGTTACTTCAAGAAAGGTAAAAATGCAACTGAAACGCAAAAAAAGATTAGTGCAGTGTATGGAGAAGGTGCTGTGACTGATCGAACATGTCAATAGTAGTTTGCAAATTTTTGTGCTGCGGATTTCTTGTTGGATGATGCTCCACAGTCAGGTAGACCAATTAAAGCTAATAGTGATCAAATCAAGACATTAATTGAGAATGACCAACATTATACCACGTGGGAGATAGCTGATATACTCAAAATAACCAAATCAATAAAGTTATTGGTAAAAATGAAAAATGTGTCTTTTTATTTTACAGAAAAAACATATAGACTTTTCAGTCAACCTGATATCTCCAAGTATATTCTTGCATTCATCCATGTAAGACAGTAGCAAAAAGTTGCAAAAGGTCAAAATAAGAACATAAGGAAATTCAATGGAAAAAATGACTACTTGGAAATTCTAAAGAAAGCATAAAAGTATCTGAATTTTCAAGTAGTCATTTCTAATAATTCTCACCTGCCCAGTCAAATCCTGTTGCTTTTTAATCTCATTCTTTAGAGACAGATAACTAATTTCAATGTATCTCCAAAAGCTAAAGCTTGCCTTGATTCAAATATAAAATAAAGTGTTTTGTTTTTTTTTCTGTAGCACAATATATTTGTACTACGTATTCCTGGTAACAGTGAAACTTTTGGATTCTCATTGTAAAAATCTGAGATTCACATATTAATTGAAAGTCTTCATGTTAGTGAGGCTAATACACCACTAGAATATGTATGTTTAGGTGTGTTCCCACTTTTATATAATCCAAGATGCAGAAATTTAAGTTTACCAAAAAAATGAGAAACTCAGAAACATCTCTAGTACACTCCTCACCTGCTTGATTCCTGCACATCATCTATTCCTTCCACCCTCTGTTCCCTCTCGTAAGAGGGGAACCAAAGAGAGCAGTCGGCCCCCTGGTTGGTGTGGCTCGGTGGACTGAGTGTCAGCCTGTGAACCAAAGGACTACCAGTTCAATTCCCTGTCAGGGCACATGCCTGGATTGTGGACCAGGTCCCCAGCTGGGTGCACACAAGAAGTAACCACACATTGATGTTTCTCTCCCTTTCTTTTTCCCTCTCTTCCCCACTCTCTAAAACTAAAAAAAAAAAAAAAGGAATAATGTGCCTTAAAAAAAAAAGAAAGCACTAGGCTTGAGTGATAGCTGTCACCGCAGATTCTTTGAGGGAAAAAAATAAAGATTCCAACATTTTTTAGTTTAATTAAACTATTTCAAAATAATGTGATTGGTAGATTGTCTGTAACTATCACTTCCAGCATCTTTTCCAGAACCTGTGAGCTTGGGTCAGGCACCAGCCTCTATGCTTCTCCCTTGTCTGCAGTTACCAGACTGTGGTAATGATCATACTTCTCTCATTTGTCTTCTCTTAGAAACTCAACACCTCGAAAAAAAATATGCCATATGCACTTAGAACACATGCTTCGCTCCACAAAAGTTCAATGAATGAGCAACATGACATCACAGAACTTATAAATATTATTGTGAATTTAATAAGTGATAGTCTGGATTCTCTGTGGTAATAAGTTGGGGACAACTGATATCACACAGTTTCTGACGTGGTGCAGTAGAATTGCTCTAATGGATTCACTGAATAAAAAGTCACTTTATCCTGTGGGATAAGAACTATAGCAACATGAGGATGTTACTACTCCATGGCCCTGCTGTCCTCACATGATTTTCTGTAGAATGTTGTTTAAAGGATATGTTTCTTTTCCTGAATGTTTGACATTGTTGAAAGAGTCCCCTGCCCCCCAAATCAGTATATAATATGCTTAAGTCTAAAATATTCATTACTTGTTTTTCTATTTTTGTAATTGTTGTGCTTTAACATTTATTTGTCTTTGAAATAGAATGATGTTTTAGAAAATTCTGAGTAGGATGAAAACTTAGCTGTCCCAGTGCTGAAAGAGAAGAGTTTCAGGATCATTTTGCATGTTTATATTATTCTCATGGAAAGTGAAATATAGAGGTACCGGGGAAACCTTTTGCTAACCTACTCCTATTCATTAATGGAGTTTTTGAGAGAATAAGTACCTCACAGGTAAATGTTTACACAATTATCTCTGTCTGTGTGGTGTATGAGTGTATGTACCTGCCTGCATCTTACAAGGCCTTGTGATTCCATATAAACGATCTTTCTCAGGCCCTTCCTCCTTTGCACTCCCACTGCTCTGCCCTGGTTCTGAGGTATACAATATTTTAAAACACAGATTTTTAGATTTAGAAAATGTTCCCACAGTGTAAAGTGAAAATACTATGGATGGTTAAACAGATCTCTTCACCTTTTACCAGCCCTACTTTACTACAGATCTGGCTCCACGGTCATGTGGCCTGGGCAGTTTCATGGGTCCTGTGCTTGGTTCATCGTGCTGCTGTGGACGTCTTGAAATTCTTAATAATTTGGAATGCAGGGTCCTACATTTTCATTTTGCACTGAGCCTCGAAAAATTTGTAGCTGGTCCTGTCACCACCTCACCCCTCTTCCACCCCTTTCCACTTATGTAATCACTCTGAACTGTTTGCTACTTCCAGAAATATTCTGTGTGTGTGAGCGTGTGTGCATTAGTTTTTCCATCGATGGGGTTATTCTATACATACTCTATACTTTTTTTGCATCCTCAGTGTTGCATGACTGAATTTTTCCATTAAACAGCCGCCACTCCCCAGCACCCATTTCCTCCTCCCCCCAGGCTGTATCCATTCTCCTGCGGGATGGGCTTTATGATTCTGGTGTTGCAGCTCTTCTGCTTAAAATGTGCAATGCCTCCCTGTTGTGTATAGAATAAATTAGCATCCCGATAAACAAAACAGTCTCTGTAGGACCACAGCCAGTGTGCTGGTGAGTTTGAGTTTCAGAGTACGCAGGCCTGAAGGACAGCTCTGTACCAGGAAGATCACGAAGAGAAGTCCTTTCTGCTGAGAAGTCAGCTAGCCAGCCTCTGCCTGGATCGCCTAACCTGAACACAGGCCTTTATTTTTTGACTCTGTCTAACAGGTAGGAAAAAGTGATCTTCCCTTTGTCTTACCATACTTTGAAGAGTTGCTAATAATTAGCCTGAAATTAACAAAGTCAATATTAGGGGCTTCATGTTTGTGTCCCCCCAAAATGCATATGCTGTAACCCTAGCTGCCATGTGATGGTGTTTGCAGGTGGAGACTTTAGGAGGTAAGTAGGTGTAGATGAGGTCGCAAGGGTGGAGGCTAATTCTTACAGGAAGAGGAGGAGACTGGAGCTCTCTGTCTCTGCTTTGTTGAGGACATGGGAAAAAGGCACCCAGCTCTTGGACTTCTGAGCCTCCAGAAATGTGAGACATAAATATCTCTTTAAGTTACTCAGTCTATGGTATCTTCAGATAGACAGGAAAGTTTTCTACAAAGTTGATTAATCTACAATATAGGATTAGACCATGTAGACTTATTATTTTACAGATGAAGAAAATGAGTCTGAGAAAGAAATGTGTCATGTCCAAAGCCATGGAATTCAGTGATGAACTTAAATTAACATCTACCGCCTTTCAGGTTAACAGATTGTGACAGCTTGGAATTTTCCTGAACCCTGTAAATTCTGAGGTTGGAATGGCATTCTGAAGGGTTTAGAGAAGTCTGATTGTTATGGCAACAACTGCTTTCATTGCTTCCAGTCCTGCATTTCCTAAGCTATAAAGGTTGGATTGTCCAAGTTGGTGGTTAAAAATGCCTGCATAGTAGCCACTTACAAACATGTGTGATCATGGATGAATTACTCCATCTCTCTAAGCTTTAATTTTCTTAGGTGGAAAACAACAGATATAATACCTACCTCACAGAACTATGATTAGAAATAAAGAAGACTTTAACTTATCTGTTCACTCAAATATTTATTAAGCAACTATTATGTATCAAAAATTGTGCTAGTAGTGAGATTATGGCAATGATTCACACACATATTTCCTGCCCTCATGAAGCTAACAGTCTGGTTGGACATAAGGTGTAAGAAGGCAGCAAAGTTCCTGTACAGAACCAATGGTCAGTTAATAACAATATTAACTGAAAGTTAATAAATTTCTAAATGCTTTTCTTTCCTTCCCTTTTTAAAAGTAACTAATACTGCCACTTTATTTTTAGAGATAGTCACAATCACGAAAACAGGGTGGGTTACATTGTAATCATCATGAAGAAGACATCCACCTCTGCCCCACCCCTCACCCCCATCATTCTTCCGAAATTCTTTGCTGGGAGAAAATATGAGCAACAGACTAACCTAAAAAACTAGCATGCATTCAGTCCAGTGTCCTTTTTTTAAATGCATTTAATAGAATTTTTTTTAATGAATCAGTCTTTGAACTCAATCTTGCCCATGTATGAGAGCTTACAAACAATTTTTAAGGAACTTCCCATTGAATAAAAAGTGCTTTGAAAATCTGGATAAGGCTTACTTACTTCATGGTAACCAAGCACGTCAGTCTATGTGCCCGGTTTGCAGGTCCGAGAGCTCTGCTGGAATCTACCTAGCCAGAGCGCGCCTAGCAAGAAGACACTGAATATCCAGGAAATCAGCTTAGAGCCACGCTAAAGGAAAAGCATCCTAAGGAGGTCCACGCGAGACCTGCTCGGGAATGTGAAAGAAATCAGGAAGGTTAGTGTGTCAAGACAGTGCCATGCACTCTCTCAGCTCCAGCGGAAGTGAGCCTTACATGCAGGAACATTTTGCTGCTCAGGCGAGCTCCAGATGTCTGTTTTGACTGCTGTGCCTTGCTAGAGCTACGCTTGACAAGGCCAGCTGCTCGAAACTGCCAACTGTCAGTGGACACGGCAGGCTCTTAGCCACTTGTGCAGAGAAAACCAGCATAGAATTGGATCAGCACAGGACATGACTTTAATATCCTCCATCTGTCAAGGAGACTTGTTTGGAAATAACTGAGTGTTTTTTGAGCAAGAATTGTTAAAGCTCTTCTCTGATAACATTTATATTGTTAGTTATCCTCTGCAGAGTGAGAAAGAGGGAATAGGTGTAGCAGATATGACTGTGTGGCCTTTGGTGCTGCAGGTGGTAGAAATGAAAGGCTTCCCCCACTGGATCCAGAACCTACCTTCCTTCCTCCCAGGCACTGCTGCAGCTGAGACTTAGTTAGGACACCATATTGGCAGTGGTGGGGCTGCCAAGTTATTTCTCTCCAGTCACAGGTTCTGTTGTCTGAACAACTAAGGCAAGGCACGATCCATTGGCCTGGAATAGACAGCAAAACCTCCTTTGGTTCAGTTTCTACTAATGAAATTATAGTTTGAAAGTAACCTTAGGATTCAGCTGTGGCACATCATCACAGAAGTTGCAGTGAGAAGACCGTTCTTGCCATACAAATTGAGTGGAGCAATGCACGGCCTCCTTCCAACCAAACAGAATCGTACTGAATGATAATGTTCTGAAATAGCATAGTTCATGCTAGAATCAGGCATGAGTTGTGTTCCATGAAACCACATACTTATAAAAACAAGTGATCAGGTACTACTCAAGTAAAAAGTGTATTTTAAAATAATTTTTAAGAATAACTATATTTTTAAATAGTACATTAGGCCTTAATAGAACCAAAGTAGGTGGAGAGGCACTAATATTGAGCTATTTGGCCACAAGTATTTACTAGTTTAACGCATGTTTATGTTAGCAATCCAATAAGAATATTACTTTAACATTCTGATAATTTATTATTTTAAGGCTAGTTCCCTAATTTGATTGATGGCCTTTTGATGTGAATCTCTTCACCTCTTTCCAGCCCTGTTGCCTTTGTTTCTTCAGCTGTTAGATGAGGTATGCACTGTTCTCACACGGCTGGTGTGAGGATTTAATGGGATAATGTATTTAATGTATCGAGCACAGTTACAATACCATATTTGCCTTTGTTGCGAGCAGGCTTGAGGCACAAATTAGGTCACAAGCTTTAATAAATGTTTATGAAATAAATGAATATTCACAATGTAGTTCAGATCTTTTCTATTTTATTGATAAAGTAATATGCATCCAAAACACTTCAGCTTTCAGTGTGAATAGATGCATTAATAATTTATTAGAAAAACACCAAGAAATGATTTTTCTTTGTTTATCTTTTCAGAAACGGAATGTGGACTAGCACGTTAAACCTGAAGTGGTCATGTGTCTCCTTTGTGGACACTACCCTGATATCTACAACAATAAGTTGTTCTATCCTAAAGGTCTTGCTTATGTTATCATTAAGTGTTTCTCTTTAAAATATTGAGGAGCTGAATATTCCCAGCTACTTTTTGAGTTAGAAAAGAAAAACTCAGACAATTTTAACCATTCTGGCTTCGATTTGTGGTTCTGTTAATAGAAGTATCTGGTGTTACATTAATTTTAGCAGGAAGAATTTCTCCTTCCAGGGGAGGAATATGGCGCAGTTTGCATTTCATGACCTCAGGGATTGTGTATGTGAATGTGTGTGTGGAAATAGTCATGGATAACAAAATGTGAAAGTAGATCTAGTTTATTGCCTACTAAATGATCACAGAAAGAGGAAGAAGTGTAGGTATGGTGAGAGAGAAACTGGGGGAGATAAAAGAAAATATTACTCCCTAGCAGGATTTTAATGTAGTACTTTAATGAGGTGGCTACCCTGTTAGATGCTATTGATGTTAAAATATCACAACAATTAAAAAAATAATTAACATTTTCATAGCACCTGCCAGGTGCTAGAGATATTCTGAGCACTTTTAGTAAATTGACTTATATAAACCTCCTAACTATGTTAAACCTCAAAAATTTATAATCAGATTCCAGGCTTATAATTCACACGTGTAAAATAATTATAGCATAATAATAACTAACGCATAATTGAGTTAAAATATCTGGTGAATAACATACACCTGGGCTCTGCCTCCAGCTAGTTCTGTGGATCTCAACACTGCTCATTAGGTCACCTGGAAAGCTTTAAAATCCCCATACCCAGCTTGTTTGTCAGACGGATTAAATCAGAGCTCTGGGTATGGGACTCAGGCAGTATTGTTAAAGTGGTTTTCAGTTAATTCCATATGCAGCCAAGGTTGAGGACCACTTTTTAACTTGTACTTCATCTTTTCTCTATAAGGAAAATACAAGGGAGGACCCCTGGAATTATCTTCTGGAGGGCAGGCCCCTGTAGTACAGGCTTCTCCCACTAGGTGGGTGTTCTAGGAACCCATCTGTACCGGTGTACCAGCTGGCATTGTTGTGAGAGGCTACATTCGGTTACAGTGAATTTATTTTAAAGACTCTTGCAACGTGCTTGTCCATTTCATGATGGCTGATTTCCAAACGCGCCTGCCCACACTGCACTGAGTGTTCAACAGTTTTTGACCAAAAGGAGAGGGACTCCTATGCCCCACCCTCCCTGTTTACACAATCTCGCTATGAGTGACTATTTTTTCCCCCAGATGAAAAGTCCTCAAAGGGAAACATTTTGTTGATGTGGAAGCAGTGAAACAAAAAACAGCAGAAGCACTAAAAGGCATCAAAATCGATGAGTTCAAAAACTGTTTTAAGCAATGGAAAAATGTCTCAATAGCTGTATTGCATCAAATAGAGAGTATTTTGAAGATGACTGAAGTTTATACATGTAAGAATAAATACACAATTTTCGATAAATACATTACAGGGTTTTGGGGGGTTTCCTCCTTGTATGTATAGCATCTCCCATAGTGCCTGGTATCTAGCAATTGATGAATGTATTTTATTCTCCACCCCCACCTTAAGTAAACCATGGTAGTTCAGAATAAAGAAGGTGCCATGGGGGCAAGAGTTGTCTGGAAGATTCCATGGAACACATAAAATGAAATTAGGTCTTTTGGATAGACGAGATTTGGACATATAGAATGGGTGGTGCTCTGGGATAGTGATGAGGTGGCCTGCAGCGAGACTGCAGACATGACTGGCCTACAGAATTGACTGTGTATGTTGGAGAGAGAAAGGTCTGCTGGGTGGAAAGGTGTTTCCAAAGTTTCCACATGTGGAGCACAGCAGTACTACTAAAAGATGCAATGCAGAAAATTTCAAGGGTGTGTTTGTTTCACCATCCAATTCTCTTTTACACATTTTCTGTGTTTTTTATTCAAAATATAATTTGCTTTCTAAATGTCATTTTGACCTGGCATACAGGGTTTATAATCAATAACTAACCCCTTCACCTCTTTGCTTTGTCTCTTCTTATTCTATGTGATTTAGATATAGTCTTATGTTTAATGTTTGTTGTTTAATTCCTCAAGAAAACCTCCTTCTGGAAGAGCCTTTACTTCATAGAGATGAGTATTTTGTGGGCATATAGAACCCTCTTGGATGGGGTTGGAGTCAAATCTCCTACTTTACTCCCTCGTCTTTTAGAGTGAGATTAAATGAGGCCCACGGAGTTAATGACGAAAGTGAAATCATGCTGTTAATGACTGAGGCTGGACCTGAACTGAAGCCTAAGAGTCTCCAGTTTGTGGATCCTTTTATTACGTTTAGCTAGGTCAGCACAAAATCACAAGCTGAAAATAAAATATGGCCTGACCATCTCTCTGGTAGCCCTTAGAGAAAAACCTATAAACAGGTTTTTTTTTTTTTTTAATAAATTTATCTTCATTTCAAATACCTGAATTTACTCAGTTTTGACTGAGACTATTTTTAAAATAAAAACATTGCTGTTAATTTTCTTTCTAATAGGATGGTGGGATGGGATGTGAAGGTATTTCTGCTAATGAGATTATATGTGGTAATATTGGAGGGGCTCAGCTTTCTTTCACCAGGTCCTTGGGTATCTAAGAACACCTGCATTAGCTCCCACAGACATTTCCCCTAACCTCGCACCCTTTGCTCACGGCTAATTTTGCAGGAATGGAGGCTTTCTTTGGCTGCTTGCTGCTAAGGCTGAAGAAACAAGTGGCCAAACACAAGCACATGATCCAAATATGGGTGCAATTAGTTTGCGGGCACAGAATCACAGGCACATAAAAAGGACAACTGATTGGGTCTCTAAAAATTTGGCCTCAATGGTTCCTCCTACTATATATTTACACAGTCATAACTCTCTGTGTTTTTGTATTGGTTAACAGTGCCTTTTTATTGAGTTAGTAATACTGCTTAAAATAGACATCTGTATAACATCTGCAGGACTGGAGTTCCACGCTATTTTAAATGATACCAGCTCTTAACTAAAATTGTCAAAAAGGACATAAATTCTACTGAGGGAATCAAAGCTGTGATTTTTGAAATAAAATATGACATATGTTTTCGGGAAAAGCATTCTAAGGCATAAAACTGCCTTTTGGGAGAAGTTATATGATTCGTAATTATAGCTTTGTACTTAATGCAAGTTACAGTTCAGTCATTTAGGGAATCAGATTGGGCAATATAATGAAGAAAAAAATTTAAGTTTGTAATTCAGGACCACAGTGAGATATAAAATCATACAGATGATCATACTGATTCCAGACTTTATAATGCTATAAAATAAAGCAGTTTTGACACAAGAAGAAAAATACTACCCATGTTTTCAGTATTAGAAACATTAAAGTACAAGTTGTCATGTTTTCTTCCTAAAAATACGATTAAGCTTTCGTTTACATATCATAAAATGAAATCTGAACTATTTTCCTTAAAGATCATTCTCATTCAATAGTCGTTGTATAAATTTATTTTTCCAAATAAGAAGAATTAATTTCTCTTTGTTAAGTAACAGATTTTATTCTCAGGTTACATCTTATAATTGAATTATTTTCTAAAGATTAGAAATCAACTTAAGAGTTGTATAAAAGAAAATAGTCACTCAAGATTATATTAGCTAGTATTATTAAAAAGACATTTTGACCATCGTTACATTGGCAATGTGAAGAAATGAATCCAGTTCTGCCAAATGCTTATATCACGCTGTGAAAATCAGATTTTGGAAACAACCTGTGGCCTAAAAAACAATAAGCTGAAGCTAGAGCCCCTAAATTAACTTCCTGCCAATGCTGTCTACCATGATAACATCTTCCAGCAGGAGGGAGCCCTACCATCAAGGGAGGAAATCAAAAAACCCATTCTTGCAAACCACTGTCGCCGATCTCACTCATTTCCTTGGACTCCTTAGGACCTCCCAGGTGGAGCAGTTACCCCTGGCTGACTGTGCCCTGGCTGCTCACATTCTTCTGTGCAAGGGAGGAGGGCTTGGATCTTGGTTTTAGTTCAGCAACCATTTTAAAATCATCTATTAGACTTTGAAAGGGACAATTTCTGCTCTGGAGAAACATACAATCCAGGGCAGTCATCAGTCAAAACGCATTGCTAATGCACCGTTGACATATTAATACGCATACACTGTAACATGTGTGCGAATACTCGTATATATATATATTTATATTTATTATGTGCATTATAAAACAAAAATGAGGATGATTAGGTAAAAATAAATGTGCATATATTTTAATCCTAACTGGCTTTGTCCTGTGTCACTGACCCACTCCGATGCATCATTCCACTTCACAGACTACTGATGAGACAGAGAGAAACGTGGAAAACGAGCGCTTGAAGCCGGGAGGCAAGTGCTATTGTAGACATGCTTCCAAAGTATTCTGGGAGCACAGAAGAGAAGCTAATCTGGGGGCGTGGTGGTAAAGAAAGGCTTTCCAGGAAAGGAAGGAAGATACAGCATCAGGAGAACCGGTCGAAGACAGGAAGACGACTTGTAGGAGCAGGGAATAACATGGACAAAGCCTGGAGTCCTGCAGCAACATTATTGGCATAAAGTGAGGCTGAGAGGCTAGGATGAATTGGGAGAGATAGGAAGGGTCAGGTTGTGGAGGCCTGGAATTGTCAGACTAGGATGAAGGACTTGCCTGGGGAGTGCATTTGGGGGGCTTCTCTAAGGAAGCCCAGCTGCTCAGGTTACCAGAAGGCTCCTGCTCTATGGGCCTCCCCAGGGAGGAGCAGGCTCCACCACAGCTTCGTGCCAGGGCCTGGCGTAAATTACTGCAATTCTAACAGACAAGACCTCTTGAAGAATCTCAGTAATGTATCTTCGACTTCTTGTTGAAGAACTTTTGACTTGGTTTAGAGGAAGAACAGAATTAAGTTGTTTTATGATTCTCATAAATTGTCATCTGATAAAAAATACAAGACACATTGGTGTCTCCCTTGTATGCAAGAATATATATCTCATTTAGTCGAGAGGATCATAAACTATACCACCTGACACGCCATAATGGGAAAGTCCCTCTTTATGCACCGACTGTAATTTATTATTTAGAGCACATGTTCAGGAACGGGGATATGCCCACATTTGTTAACTGTGCGTGCCAAATTGTGATTCGTCCTGCCCATTTGTGAAACTCATTCCCCATTTAAACTATGGTGTGAAGTTCATGGCAAGGGTAAAAAAGCTGAGTATTTTTTCAGACTTTTTAGATGAAGGGAGACCTGGGGTCAGGAGGCCAGAGTGGTAACCAGGAATCTCAGAGATGCTCCCTGCATCTCTCAACGCCTTGGAGGCACTTCAGTCCCAGCTCTGCTTGCTCCCCTGGTCTTCCCTGAAAGAGGCATGCCAGGGAAGGGGAGAGACAGAAATGCACACAGTGGCTCCGAAGTCTGTCATTCATGGACTTCTCTTGGCTTAGGCAGGATTGAACACTAATTGGAATGGGCCATCACAATTTTCCTGCCTCTATTAATGCTCAATATGTGGAAGATAATAGTGATCATTCCCAAATACCTTTTTTAATTAGAGAAGACTATTTAAAACTCAATGTGTATTCTTTGGCTTTCTTTGATTCACAAGGTCAATAGACACTCATTTTGCCCCTACTCTGTAGAAAGCACAGTCCTAAGTGGGTTGATCCAGTGTGAGCAGCCAGACTCCTGCCCTTACGCAGCTGAGAGCCTGAGAGCACTAACAGTAAACAGCTGATGACATGCTTAATCCCTTAAATAATTCTGGAAACTGCTATGGAAGAACAGCACAGGGTTCTATGGGAGTATAGAAAAAGGACACAAGTCGGAGGCTCAAGGAAGACTCTGGCACAAGTCATGTTTGGGCTGAGGTGTGTAGGAGAGTAGGAATTAAGTGGGCAAAGAGCCGAGAGTGAAGAGAAAGTGTTTAATTAATCAAAATATTTCACATAGTAAAACAATGCAACTCATACGAATGAAAGAGTAACTTGTTACCCTGATTATAAGGATTTTGAAAGTAAGCACATACTTATCTACATTAGAGTTTTTGAAAGAGATGTGATAATCACCTTTTGTGTCCCCGGATGGACAAATTTTTAGTTCGGGCTGTGAAATGGCTTCGATGTAGTCAGAGGGAACAGGCAGTAACCCACAGGTTTCCTGCGGGTGAATCAGCAAGCCACAGTCCTGCATTAAAAAGACAGAAATCAGTTGTCAGAGTAACTAATGCCCCATAGTAATAATATCTAAAAAATAAGATTTTCTGTGACAAATAACTTTTATAGATAACAGGGAACAATTCTTGTTTACTCTTTTTAGTGTATGGACTTATCAATAGTTGTTTGTGCTATAACTGCATATAGCTTCTCACATTAGAGGATTAATATAAACTTTCATGACAATTTAATGTATCTTGGTATTGATATTCATGTACCGCTCTGTCTTAAGTAGATGCAAGTTCTACTTTGAAAATACCCTACGTGCTGACACATTAAAAACATGCTATAATAGAGGACGATCTTATCCTCAAATGCTGTGGAAAAGACAGCTACTATGAGAAGGGAGATGAGAAATATTCTGGAAGAATGCTAAAGTAATGAAAGAATTTTTTTAAATTGTTTTATTGTTGTTCAATTACGGTTATCTCCATTTACCCCCTCCACTCCCCCCAACCCCAGCCAAATTAACAGATGAATTTTATTTCAACATTTATTAAGGGCCCATGATGTGCCAGAAATGTAATTAAATACACGCATTTTATTCAGAACATGGTCACATATTTGTACAAGCAGGTAATGTCTCGCGGCTATGAGCATCATTATGGAGGCCTGTTCCGTCCGTACCAAGCACTGCCTTCTATCGTCTGACGTGCAGTGGAGGTCAGCATTTATTGGCTCTCTGGAACCTGTCTCCTCATCTCTTCTCTGCTCCAGCACATTGGATCACTCTCATTTTCTCTTAGCTTGGTCTTCAAAGCTATTGGCACCTGCAGCTGTCCTATGTCCCACCCTACTCCACCTGGTTCCACAGCTGCCCTTCTCACCAGGTTCTTTCAGTCCACCACGATTTAGGGCAGGTAAAAACGCTGTGATCTCTTCCAGGAATACTCTCCCTTAATTTTGCATGGAGAGTATCTTTTTCTGTTTTAGGTCTCAGCAAGGTCTTCCTGAAATCCTCGCACAATTACAGAGTCCTGTTTTTGTCTGTGTCAGCACCATGTGTCTCCTTCCCTCTACCCACCCTTGGGAATTAGCTTTGCTGTTTGAGTCTTTTCCACGAGACTGAACATTCCATGAGAACGACTAGTTATTTCACTCACACATACACCCAGTAGCTGCCATACAATAGGAAAAAATAAATATTTTGAATGTATAAAAGGTTAGAGTTATCTCCCTCTTATGTAATAAATTCTCAATAATGGAGGGAAATAATTAGTTTGTTGTCTTCTTTGATCTCTAACTCTGCCTCCAGTGAGCAATTACTAGTCACCTTCCCTCACACTCTCAAACATCCTGACTCTCGATTCAGATTCCCAGGTCTCATACAAAAAGATCCGGAACACTAAGGGATGGGAGGCACAGGGTGTTATAGGACTTCTTGAAATCTTGATTCAGTAAACATATCTTCATGTTTAATTCACGGCTGAAACTGGAGTTTAAGATACTTATTAAAGATTTTAGAAATATGATTTGTATTAAAATGTTCATTTATAATAAAGCAATTAAAATAGCACAAAGTTTATAATGTGAGAGGTTTTTAGTATGAATAAGTCATCTGAATGAGAGATGTGTATGTGTGTGTGAGACATGTATCTACACATTTCTTTTTAGTGAAGGCTAAACCTTTTTAAGGCTAGAAAAAATGTCATTATGCATGTATCATAAAAAGATAAAAATATGTTTATATTAAATGTTATACAGAGCAGTGAGAAATAATTACCATTATATAATGCTGATGGGAGTGTAAATTGGTTCAGCTATTTTGGAACACAATGTGTACTAAACCTAACAATTTGTACACTCCACAGCCTTGCAGTCAGACTTTAGAGCCTATTCCAGAGAAACTCTCATGAAATGCATCAGAACATGTATAAAGACAGATCGAAATGAACTAACATGGAGAGATTTTCAAGACACATAATGAAGAAAAACCTGAAGAACATATTTTGTTACAGAACAATATATACCATACAAGACACACCATGAACATGCCACAGCACCTAAAATTCATGTATTTCGGACTAAGTTGTCACATTCAATTATTAATTATGTATATTATTCATTATATATAATCACGTATATATGTAATAATGTTGGAATATTTCTAAAAGCCTGGATTTAAACTTTTGCCTGAAAAAGTTTATTGTTTTGGGTCTATGTGGTGTATGTTCATAATCACATCCTAGTACTCGTCTGGAGGGCAATGGAAAGAAAGTTCAGACCATATCTGCCCAAGTCTCAGTCTCTCATGTGGAGGCCTTGCATGTATTTGGCAAATATCAATCAACAAGAAAGATGCCCTGTGGGGACTGACTCAGTCACTGAGACTGGGTATGCAATACCTCAGGTGGGACAGAGTTGCCTCCTTTTTGAGGAGCTGGCATCCGAAATGAAGGCTGCGGACAATTGAGAGGTGGGAATTCCAAGGAGGGACTGCATGTCAGAGGCATGAGGTGGAATTGATCTGACATCTTCAGTTGAAACAAGAAGTCATTTAATAAAACATGCTGGTGATCTATATTTTAATATCGAATCATGTCATCTTCCTGAAGATGGCACTTCCAAGTTAACACAAAATTCAGTGGAAGAATGATTCATTCATAATGTGGTCCTAAGTGTCATGGATACATCTTTAAAATGGAGTGATATTAATTTAATATCTACAATGTGTCAAGTGCCATACTGAGAATGCAAGGCCCTGGCCTCAAAAGACATGGTCTAACCATTCAACAGACATTTCTTTTTAATCTTGAACTGAAATCTACATCTTATTTGTTCTAATCACCCTCTTAGCTATAGCTTAGAAGAGACTTACTGTAATGATACAGAAGCATGTGCTGATCTGATTTTAAAGCTGCTGAAACACATGACTGGCAATAGAGAATGCTAAAAATGTTCAAAGTTTACACTTTCGAAATGCCCAGGATCCCAGATATGGACCCACGATAATAGAATAAACATAATGCAGGACACAGAAAAGTGAAGTGTGGGTGGGGGCCAGCTGAATGGCCACTCCTGCTACTTAAAACCATGGCCTGGTCTCTGTTTGACTCCTGTGTCAACCTCAGCTTGAAGTTCCCATGAGCACCCGCTGTGCAACCGTAGGCACGTCACCATGTGGGTTCTAACTAAGCAGCCACGGCTCTAGTAAATTCCAAATAAGACAAGAATGAAGGCAATATTGCAAAGGATAGACAATGCAGAGACTAGGAGAAGGACAGTATATTTTGAAGCAAATGAAATTTAAAGTCACACCCACTTTTCTGTGGTTTAGGCCAAAGAATATTCTATTATATTCTGTGCTCTCATTAAATTTCTCCTGAGTGGTTCAGCTTTGTCTCCAGTTCCTATTTCCTGTTCCTTTATGTTTTGGAAAGTCAGGGCAGCCTGATGGAGTGGATATCCATTGTTTTCTAGGTGCAGCCAAACAATGTAAGCCTTAACATTGAATGAAACAAAGTGTATACAGACTCAGGTCCAGAGAGTGGCTGACAGAGTTGAGGGAGTTTTGAGAAGACAAAATGGTATCAGCATAGTTGGGTGGGCTTTGTGCACATTTCATGGGAAGAGAGAACAGTGGTGTACACTGGAAAGAGCACCACTGTGTGGAGTCACACTCATGAATTTTAGTTCTAGCTTTGCCACGCACTGGCTGTGTGATGTTGAGTAAGCCAGCTGATTTCATTTTCTCACTGTAAAAGGGTGAAAGGTGGAGAGAGAAGAGGGGGAAGCTGCATTAAATGATCTTAAGTACTGCAGCATACAATGTCAGGGGCCTACACAATATCTATCCTCCCTTCTCCCTTTCTAACAGAAAGACCCTTGTTTGGCTGTAGGAAGCAATGTATCTAGCATTAAAAAACCACCCAAACAAAACTCTATTTCCCAGTCTCTTTTATAGCTGGGCATGGCTGTATGGCACAATTCTAGCCAAAGAAATATAAGTGAAAATGGGCTATAGATTTCTGGAAAAGTTTTGCTTCCCTGATACCATTTTTTCTTTGTCATTCTGTTTCCTCTTACCACTTGGAATGCAGATGTGAGCCTAAGAGAGGAGCAGCCATGTTGTAACCACGAGGCAACCATGAGCAGAAAGATAGAAAGACTTTGGCTATGTACTTCTATACTTCTTACCATGGAAGAAAAACGAATTCCTACTTGTCAAACAACTACAGACATGAATGACATAGCCAAGTTCTCTCTTACTCTAAGAGTCTTAGGAAACTTACTCTTCTCAGGCCATATAAATCTTTTTTAGTATTTCTTTAGATCTTAAAAGTGATTATCTCAAGTAATTAAAAAAACTTAAACAATCTTGGAAGAAAAAATTAATTAGTATCTCTCTTTTCTTCTTCACTTGTGTGATTAGTAATTTGGTCAAGTTCAGGCATATTTAAGAACATGAATGACAGCTTTTCTGATCTTAAGTGTCATCTCTTGGATCTCCAAGTCTAGATACATGGAGAAGGTAATGTTTTGCAGTGTTGGTTAAAATGACATTAACTCTAGAAAGCTCCACATTTAGAATGTATCATTTTGTTGGAGATTTCACAAATTCCTGAGCAGGCTGTCATAGTTCTCAGTAGAAGTCAATAAGATAATTAACAGGGGTTTTCTTGTTTGAACATGTGCAGACTATGTATGTTTAGTACAGAATTTAAAATATAATTAACTTTCCATGCAATGCTGCAGTGACTAACAGAAGATATTGAGGTGACCTTGGTTTTGCCCCGTGTCCTACCTATGAGTACGTGACCACTGTTTCTTGTTCCTCTGAAAGCCCATTTAATTTCTTACAGAGTATTTAGTTACAAAGGATGAACAGTACTTCTCATTTTAAGGTGATATTGCTATATTTTTAGAGTAATACCAAGTTGGACTATTCAATCAACTAACCTACTTTTTTGGTCCCATGGAATCATTTTTTAAGATGAACCAGTTCTCCCCCTTTCTTATTAAAATGAAAAATTCCCACCTAACTTGAAAAATATATATTCAGCCCTGATTGGTGTGGCTCAGTTGGTTTGAGTATTGTCCCTGTGGACTGAAAGGCCATTGGTTCAATCCCTGGTTGGGGCACATGCCTGGGTTGTGGGATCGTCCCCAGGTGGGTGTGTGTGGGAGGCGGCCGACTGATATTTCTCCTTAGCATGGGTGTTTCTCTCCCTCTCTCTCTCCTTCCCTTCTTTCTAAAAAATTGTCAGTAAGCATGTTCTCAATGAGGATTCAAATAAAGTAAAAGAGATTTATATCCTTTACAAAAGGCAAGGTGGAAATATCTCATAAATAGAATTATAATGCTAAGAATTTATCCCACAGATATATTTTATAAAGTCTGCAAAGATTCATGTGCAAAGGCATTCAATAGAGTGTTTCATGTCAAGAAAACTTGACACAACTCGTGTTCATCAATAAGGAACAGGTTAAATAACTTACATATCCATATAACAGCATATTTTGTAATTCTTAGAGAGGAAGGATGCAGGTAAATATATATGAGATACATTATTAAAAGCAACAAAAAAAGTCGCAGGACAAAGTGATAGATATACATGCTTAGATGCACATGCATAACCTCTGGAATGATGCACACGCAACTCTGAAGAATGGCTGTCTTAGAAGATTAAGAATAGTAGGGCAGACATCAGTAAATGAATGGATCAAAACACTATGGTACATTTACACAATGGAATCTATGCAGCAGAAAGAAAGAAGGAGCTCCTACTCTGCAATATCATGGATGCAACTGGAAAGCATTATGCTAAGCGAAATAAGCCAGGCAGTGAAAGATAAATACTATATTATCTCACTTTTAACAGGAACCTAAACAACAAAACAAAGAGACAAGCAAAATACAGTCAAAGACACTGAAATAGAGGACAGGCAGAAAGTGACCAGAGGAGAGAGAAGAGGGAGTTTCAGGGGAAAAGGGGAAGGGTTTACAGGAACAAAGTTAAAAGACACATGGACAAAAACTAGGGGGAGGGTGGTAATGGGAGAGAAGTTGGGAGGGGGGTGGGTGGGCTGGATTGGGAGTAAAGGGGAGAAAGCTGTACTTGAACAATGACTAAAATAAAATTTAAAAAAATAAAATAAAATAAATATTATATGCAAAAAGAAAAAAAAAGAATAGTAGGGCAGAGATGGGGAAGCAAAATGGAACTTTCACTTTTTACTTATTTTTGAAGATTTTGTCAAAAATCTGAAATTTTTGATAATTTTTTGTCAAAATCAATAGATTTTGATACTACTTTTTAGTAGTATGAATCATGCTTGTATTTTTAAAAATACAAATTTAAGTAAAGAAAATAATACTTAAAAGAATAAAGTGAGATAAAGTAAAATCAGCTCCTTTGAAGTATATTAGTTTCCTAACAAAGTACCACAAACTGGGGGGCTCAGAGTGGCAGAAATTTTCAGTCTTGTAGTGCAATTCTGCTGCTTAAAAATCCCACATGAGGATGTCAGCAGGTCTGGTTCCTTCTGAGGGCTGTGGAGGATTATGGGCCAGCACGGTCATCGAATATTCTTCTGTGTTGAAAAAGTTGATAGTTAATCAGAGGAAACATAAATAAAAAGGAATTGAGTAAATATTCCTAGGTAGAAGGATGAGCATATGAAACATTGTGAAGCTATAGGAAAATGTGGCCATGCATGTTCGAAGTAGATGGTGTGTAGAGAACAAAACAGGAGCTGAGCAGAAATCAGTACAATTATTTTGGAATCATGATTATCATTCTTGGCTCATTTTCATGACACAAACTTTAGGATTGTGGCAATGAATTAAGGTCATATTTTTTGTTCTGTTTAAAACTTAGTCCTAGAGGAGAACATAGACATGAAAATCCCAGATACTTCATGCAGCAACATTTTTACTGATATGTCCCCTAGAGCAAGGGACATAAAGGAAAGAATAAACAAATGGGATCTCATCAAAATAAAAAGCTTCTGCATGACTAAAGAAAACAGTATTAAAAGAAAAAGAGAACCAACTGTATGGGAGAATATATTTGCCAATGATACCTCAGACAAGGGTTTAATCTCCAAAATATACAAAGAATTTACACAATTCCACTCTAAGAAGACAAGCAACCCAATTAAAAAATGGGCAAAGGACTTGAACAGACACTTCTCCAAGGAGGACATACAGAGGATCCAGAGATATATGAAAAGATGTTCAATATTGCTAGCTATCAGAGAGATGCAAATTAAAACCATAGTGAGATACTACTTCACACCAGTCAGAATGGCCATCATAAAAAAAGCAACAAACAAGTGTTGGAGAGGTTGTGGAGAAAAGGGAACCATAGTACACTGTTGGTGGGATTCCAGATTGGTACAACCACTATGGAAAACAGTATGGAATTTTCTCAGAAAACTAAAAATGGATCTGCCCTTTGACCCAGCAATTCCACCGCTAGGATTATATCCTAAGGACCCTAAAACACCAATCCAAAAGAACCTTTGCACCCCAATGTTCATAGCAGCACAATTTACAATAGCTAAGTGCTGGAAGCAACCTAGATGCCCATCACTAAATGAATGGATCAAAAAACTATGGTACATTTACACAATGGAATACTATGCAGCAGAAAGAAAGAAGGAACTCCTACCCTTTGTGATAGCATGGATGGAACTGGAAAGCTTTATGCTAAGTGAAATAAGCCAGGCAGTGAAAGATAAATACCATATGATCTCACCTTTAACAGGAACCTAAACAACAAAACAAACAAACAAGCAAAATATAACCAAAGACACTGAAATAGAGAACAGGCTGACAGTTACCAGAGGGGAGAGGGGAGGGAATTTCAGGGGAAAAGGGGAAGGGTTTACAGGAACAAGTATAAAGGACACATGTGCAAAAACTAGGGGGGATGGAAATGGGAGGGAGGTGGGGAGGACTCAGGTGGGTGGGCTGGGATGGGAGTAAAAGACAGAAAACTGTACTTGAACAATTAAAATTAAAAAAAAATTATCAGATAAATCTGTAAGCTCTATCCCCTTTATAAAACTTATAAATTTTTTTACTAAGTGGCTGCCCTTTTAAAAGACAGTACAAAATTAAATACCTTTACTGAGAAGACATTTGACTTGCAGTTTGTTCCAATAAAACATTTGCTGTAAACGAGGTTAACCTACATAATTGCCTTGCTTTAAATTTTGACAAATATTAGAAGCTAGCTAAGTCATTCTACTTTGTGCAGTGAGGGTCTCTAAAAACATTGTTTTAAAAGCGCTTGACATTAGAGTTTACAGATAAGTTTTCAATTTTTTTAAAAGTAGAATTTGGTGTTGGGTAGCAAAATCATATATAAAAACAGCAGCTTGGCTTGCTGTTTATGTTTGGAGTGCATAGTCTCATAACACATGAGAATCTATGTAGTAATGAGCCCCTGTATAAGATAACACTATTGTGTGCTTCTTTCCTGAAGCAAACATCAGCTGTGAAGTGGCCATACGTTATACTACCTAACTCAGGGAAAAGGAAAATTGGAACAAATTTTAAGCAGGTGAATTGGTTCTACTCAATTAAGTTTATTAATGTGAATCAATATTTGGAATACTTTTTTTTATTTCTTCCACATTCCAAATGCTTGAACTAATATGTACTTTTCTCTTTCTTAACCTAAATGGCCCCCAGATTAACTAGGATGGGGCCAGCGTGACCCTGCTTGCTGGAGGCCACTCTGAAAGGCACCCTCTATTCTCAGTTTGGAAATACAGACGAGTCTGGACTGTGTAGACTTCGGACTGAAAAATTCAGTGAGATGGGGCCTGTGAAATGACTAATGTTTCCCACTTCCGGTGAGCTAGGAACTCCAGGGAAAGCAGCCTTTGTTGTGGTCTTTCAGCACTCCTGGTTTGGGGGCCAGATGGAATCCAGAAGGGTAGATGTGAATGCAAATGAAAAGAAAGAATCAATGTTTGAGTGTTTGAACAAAGAAGTGTAGAATTGGAACTGAATGTGCGACCGTGGGCTCTTTCATACTCTGAGGAATTGGATACATTTGGGAGTGACCAAACAATAACAACAACAAAAAAGAAAAGGCTATTTCCTATTCCAAGGAATCAAATCTATTATTTTAAGACTGATGCAGAGTAGTGAGCGGGAATAGTGAGGAAGCTACAGAGATTAAAAGAACCTATTAAAAGGGCAACTTTTAATAGATGTGTACTTTTCAATAGTAGTGAAACTAAGTATAACAAATGTTACCACATATTAAGTAGCAAGCAGGTTTCTCTGGAGAAATTGATCATTCATATGAACATAGCTATGATATAGCTTTTTCAGCATGAGCTGTCCCACTCATATTAAACACTCCACTAATGAAACATATGAGGTTGATTCTTAAAAATGTAGCTTTGGTAGGGAACCTTCTGCACTAATAGAGTTGAATATTTTAATAAAAATTCAGTCACACAGTTCTGGGCACTATGTGGACATTTCCTGCCTACATTTATCTTGGTACCTATCACAGGACACAGCTACACACATGTACACACTATCACATACACCCAAGGATCTTAAGAATTGTGGGATCTTAAAACTCGAAGAAAACATACCAAGTGACACAAGGAAAATATTATGCTACAAAAGGATTATCTCATTACATGTCTCAAGAATTATTCCTATTTTGAGGTTTTAATAGTAATTGTTTAGCACTAAGGATTATTTTTAAACATTACCTACTAACCATCATCTTATACACTCACAGTTAAGCTCAAATTATGCTAAATGTAGCTAAATTCAGTCTAGAGGAAAATACTGGTGCATTCAAAATTGAATGTCCAAACTACCAGGATATTGTGAGATCAGAAGTTAATATTAATTTTTGTATAAACATATTCTGACATTGTAAAAATTAGATACCTGTGAAAATCATTGTATTATGATGTGACAGTCCTTTCTATGTACAGTCTTATATTTTCATACCTGTTGATCATACTTTCTAAAAATACTCTAGGACGAGTCCAAATGTCACTTCCCTAAGCTTTTTATTAATTACAAAAGAAAAAAATGTAACTTTACAGTGTAGAAACCCAGTCTACACTACTTTCATCAAGTGACCAAAAGAAACACATAATTTCTGCAATTCTCTTGCCCCAAATGTTTAACTTCATTTAATTAAGAGAAAACATCATACAATCCCAAACTGAAAGGCATTGTAGAAAATAACTGACTTGCATCCTTCAAAGGTATCAAGGTCATCAAAGACAAATGAGAAAATAAATGTTTGTAGATTTCTGGGGAAGCTTTTCTGAAGTCAACTTAATGAGTAGAATGCCTACAGTTTGAGTCATGGGTGTATC
Organism: Tonatia bakeri; assembly: GCA_004024845.1. NCBI lineage: Eukaryota > Metazoa > Chordata > Mammalia > Chiroptera > Phyllostomidae > Tonatia > Tonatia bakeri. The sequence continues at coordinate 454,170 of PVIA01000336.1, forward strand.
TGACTTCAAACCCACGCTTCATAGACTGAGAAACAAAACAAGATAAAATAAAACACACTGCACTAAGAAACAGAGATCATGTTTATAAAACATTTACAGACCAATTAACTCTTCATCAGGGAAGACCCTTTTTTCATGGCTACACATGGCATTCCTAAACAAAACCAGCTGCACATTCAAATGTTGACGGTTGTCCAAAGTGGAGCTAGGCAAGAGTGCGAATGACTCAGGCCAATCCTATTGTCTCCAGTGGAAAAAGCCTCACAGCACCTTTCCAGCTCAGGCTTTGTCACTCAAATAATTTTTAACTTTGAATAATAAACTCATTATGCTTATTAACTAAAGACCTAACAGTAATCCCCATGGTAGACAATGAACAAATATTTATATATTATTGCCAATCATCAAGGAAAACATTAATTTTTACTGATTTTCAAAACTATTAGTATTTTTGTCATGTTTTCAGTTCTCCAAAGGTGTTGATAGTTTATAATATGTATTCACTTTTTAAAATTAATTCCTTTAATAGATATTCATTCAGCATCTACAAGAACCAGCCATATTTCTTGCCCTCATAGAGTTCTACCAGAGAAAACAGATATGGAAACACACAGCTGCTATAGAAAGTGCTAAGTGCTGTAAGGAAGATCATTCCAGACACAGTGTTGGCACAATGGAGTGTGATCAATTCTGTTTTTGCAAAGGACACCACAACATGAAATACGCTGGAGCTCCCCAGTCAGATGGGAGTTCATGGGCTTTCCAAGAAGTGGCGACAAGTGAGACAGCGGTGAGGGGGGCCCATCACAATTGGCTGTCTCCTGTACAAGTGCCTACAAAGGAGTGGGCACCCTTTACCTCTGAGGACTCACTGAACCCTGATACAACAAATCACTGATTTTTCTTTTTTGCTGTGCCTATCAGCCTGAGATTCTATACTTACCCATAAAATACACAAGACAATCTGGAACAGATTGGGAATGGATTCTGTCTACTTGTGTTTGGGGACTGTAAGGCATATGATGTCAGTTATAAAACTCTGAAGCCCTTTGTTCAGAACCCAACCCAGCCATATCAGTTCAGGCTTATCAGCAAGCATGCCCAGTGAGAAGCTAGCATTTTCCTGTGGAAAATGTGCCGTCTTCCTTGGCATGTAATGCAGAATTAAGGGTTGCCCATTTTCACAGGAGAACTAAAGACTTCATGACCCCAGTTACAATAGAAGGTGTCCTGGAGAAATTTCAAGATATAAATTGTCATTTAGTATGTCTTAAATTCCCCATGGGTTTTAAATTGGCTCATTAGTTCCTGAACTTGAATGCTGTTGTTGTGATTTGACTGTTACTGTTAATGGTTGTCACAACTCACTGTGTGGGATGTAATGACTGTTTCATTCATAGCCAAGTCTGCTGAGTGAGTCCTTACAGATGACATATCTCTAAGTCTCCACAGCTTTACCCACAAAAGGCTGCTGCTAGGAGTCTGCCCAGCTTGCCTCTCTACACTCAGCTAAAGTCACTGGGTCTTCCCTCCTTGGCCACATGCTCAGTGGACCTGCCTTCTGCCATTGCTTCTCCATAATCCACAACCAGGTGGCATTTCAAGCTGATCTCCAGAATATGCCACTTCTTTGCATTAGTCAACAGCTGTTCTGGGATCCTGCTGTCACCAATCAGATATGTTTGCCTGGCCCAGTAGAGCCGAGTTATAGCTAACATTGCTTTAAAGTCAGGCCTTGGCTTTGTTCTACAACTTTGCAGTTGTTACCCTGCCCAGATCTGATACTTTAGTTCTCAGTGTTTTATCTTTAAAAGGCCAACTGTGTCTTAAGGCTTCACTGTATTGGCTAAGTTTGACAGGTCACACCAAAGTGGACACAGCATTAGACACTACTAATTCCCACCGATTCCCCTTCCTCATGCCAGATGGTCCCTGTCATTGGAACTGTGCACATGATGGACTGACTTAACAGCTAAGGCTGGTAACTGGGAAAAATAATATCTAGGAGGATAAATTGCTCAATAGACTGGCCAGTATTTTTTATCATTCCATATAGTGTTTCATAAAAGTTCAAAACTGTATTTTAAGTGTACTTTAAAAATTTTAGTGAAATAAAAATGATACAATAATTTAAAGAAGAGCTGTATGTTTCAAAACAGTTGTTCCATGGTGTATAGGTTTCTGGAAAGTTAACAAGTAGGTGTTAAGTAAAAAAAATGGTATAGGCCAACTAAACTAACTTTTGGCAAAAAAAAAATTTGAATAGATTTTGCTTGTTTTCACTGTCAGTGGTAAGGCATTCAGCCAAATTATTATAATTTAATAAAGCTAATTATAATTTTTAACAATATCATTGGTTATATTGTATAGAACTCAGCTGTCTTAAAGAGTTTTAATATCCTGTCATTTTTGATGACATCTCTTTGACTACCTGTTAAATAACCCATGACCAGGAGAGTCTATATAAATAGCTTCTCTGGTGACTAGTTTGTGTCAAAACCACTGAACTCAGAAATCATGTGGAATCATTTGTTGTATAATGGAATCATGAGTGAAAAACTCATATGTGATAGCAAAGACCAAAACAAAAGAAAATACCACAATGTTATGAGAACAACTGGCATCATTTACTATCTATTAAAATTATAAACAAAAGAAGTATTCTGTGATGACAGATGTCTGTGCAGTATAACTAAGAAAACATTCCTGGGAATGAATAAGCTCTTGAGTGACCTGCAACTTTTCCCTTAAGTCACACATTAGGTACATGATCTGTTCTATGAATACACCCATTTCATTGTTCACTAATAGCAATATTCCTGGGTAGCAATTATAAAGGTCATTATTCAGACTGTATATTATGCTACTACACTTATTTTTAAAATGAAATTTCTTTTCTGAAAAATATCTCAGAGGAGTCATATCTCATATGCTATATCAGAAATTATCTATTATTGTGCCCCTGAAATTGGTTCCATACTAAAGAGTTCTCCTCAGAAATTTATGTGAGTGCAGTGCCCTGTTTCCCAGAGTCATCATGACTGGGATGGCACAAGAAGGGAATAGAAGGGCCTGGGTCTAACTTTATTAACAGTACCATAGGGTGAGACTGCAGAATTTATATTTCAGCTCTCCCACTTTGTGATCCTGGGCAAATTAACCCACTAGTTGCTTTGGTTTCCTCTTCTGTGAAAGCCAGCTTTGAATGCTATTGAGAAGATGAAACAAACTGATACCTGTACTGAATGAAGAACCAACTACACATGATGCACAATAAGTGCTCAAAAATGTGGTTATGATCAGAACTGACAATCACATGCCAATAGTCACAGTGTGTACATTATGCAATATATCTATGAGTTAGAGAAGATTAGCTCAATTAATTGAATCTCTAAACAAATGGCACTTATAGAGTTAAAGAGTCTGTCTAATGTATGGCCAGAATTCAGACACAAGTCTACAATTCTAGAACCCATACTAATTTTCATATATCATTCTGGCATTTAAAAGAAAAATACATGTGTTGCTGCTAGCTGTGTACCATGGAACAGATAAATGACTTTCTCTGGGCCTCAGTTTCCTCACATTTAAAACAGGATACTGATGTTTATTGCTCATGAACACCTTAGCATTGTTTTGTCATTCAGATGACACTGTGTGAGAAGGTGTCAGTAGCTAGTAAATCATAACACGATGCTTTGTTTTATTCTTAATGACCATTATCTAATCCATTTCTCAGCCATGAGCTTATGATGAATATATGGAGTAGCAAGGATGAACTCAATCAGAAACCCACATAATATGTTTCCTTTGAGTTGCCTCAACATTTGCAGGGTTATTTTCCCCCTTTGAAAAAGTTTCTTACATATGGAAATAAAAAATTTACTTTTTATCTGCAACTATGTTTTATGAAAACCCAAGATATGAAAATATGTACATTTTTTAATTCTTTGATTTGCAAACAGAATAATTCATTACTTGCAATGAGAATTAGATATTCAAACACTTTCCTCACTTTTTGAGAACAATTTTGTATGTATTGTAAATCAAAAATTAGTTGGTGATTAGATACTGTTGAGCAGTGTTAAATGGTAAACATAGACTGCAGATTAGAAAAAACAATTATTGATAAAATTGTTTTTACCTGGATATACAAAAGAATATATATTCAGAGTGTTTTCCTTCATTAAATGGGATAGGAGAAAAAAAATCAATGTTTTAAAAACCTGCTCTAAAAGTTCACATATTTGTTCCAATAATATTTATATTTATATGATTGAAGATTAAGAATTTTTTCAAAAATTAAAAGTTTCAAAATTTAAATTTGACATGTAAGGAAACACCCATGAGTCTTTTTTAGAAAACAGAAGATTAATACAATTAGAAGTCCATGCCTTCCGAAGTTTTACCTACCATAATCAGCCACTGTCTACTTTAACACCACAGAGAATGCCATGTGGAGTTCTTTTCTGAGGTTGTATAAAAAAGTATTAATGTGAACATTGAAGGAAGCTACATCTTCAACTGACTGTCACTTACAGCCGGGCAGCTACTCCTCACTCACTCGCTCAGAGACCACGCGCGGTGCTCTCACATTGTCCTGTACCGTAGTACAGAGACGAGTGACATGAAATAGCCCCGGTGTCCAAGGGGCGTGGTGTTGAAAGGGGGAAAATTTGAAGGATGAACAGGAAAAGAAGAAACAAATGTCTTCTAAAGAGGAAATAAATGTGCAAGATCTAACAATTAGAGAGGCGTGGTGTACTTTAAGTGCATCAGAAACACAGATACGGCTGGACTTCAGGTTGTGTGGGAGGCAGGGAGCGAGGCATGGCAATGATATAAATGATATTAAGGGGCTTGGATTTTATCTTTCCTCTCCCTCATTCACTATGTATGTATGTACATGTGTATGTATGTATGTATGTATAATATACACATATTCATTAGCAAGTTAGAAACTGAAAAATAAAATTAAAATGCACAGGTAACATTTTAAATTTCCCATCATTCAATATATGCATCCTGTATTTCATTTGTGTATTATATTCATGAAATTTATTACATGTGTATGTATTTTACAAAAAAAAATGAAATTAAACTATCTGCTGTGTTTCATAACCATTTTTTTACCCTGATAATATGTCATGAATATGATGGAAGGATTCTAATGGTGATAGGGGTGTGGTAGAATATTGTAACCTAATTAAGATCTGCATGCTAAAAACATACACAGGCTAGATTGAAAACTGCTAACGCCAGTGGCAGGACCATGGGTTATAAGACTATTATAATTCCTCATGGGGAAGGTGATGACTGAATTAGGATGGGGTGGGGGAGAGGGTAGGATACAAGAGATGCATGAGACAGAGTTAAAAGCAGTTAAGGAGAGAGAAATCATTTGGGTAATTTTTGGAAATCTTTGGGCTAATGAATGGACAAATAAGAAGGAAGTGGCTGCTTTATAAAGTGAGATGGAGGTTAGGTATTCATTTTATTTGTCAGGCTCTAAATGCTCGTGGAACAAGCAGGAAGACTGCCCAGTGAGCAGTGGGACGACGTGTGTAAATGTACAGTGGAATTCTGAGGAGGACAATGATTGTAAAATTTATCAAAATACTGCTTCTTGGAGTCAGAGCAATATTTCTTTGATTATTTATTCCCGGGGAGTTAGGAGAAACCGCCTGAGCCCACCCTAATGATGACTTCCCGTCTTTCTGGGGTGACGATGCTCTACCATTGCCCACTCAGCTTTGTGTGTCCTCCTTGCTTCACCAGGGGGATGGGCTTGAATCCATATTTTTGGGCATAATAACCCAAATCCTTCACATTTGATATCACTTTCTCTCACTTGAGTGCCTCTCCCCTAGTCCTTACATAATCGTCCTGTTTTCTAGGCACACAGACATGCTTGCAGTTCAGTCATGCTGTCTCCCGAAGACACTTGGAAATCACACACAAATGTTACCTCTGGTGAGAAATCATTTTTGGCTGTCATTCCCTTTCCTGACCCAAAGATTCTTTTCCTCCCTTTACTGTAATGTCATAACACTACACCTTTATCATACATATCACACTCTATTTTAACTTCTTGTCTTTAAGGAAGTACATCTTCCTAGTCAAGCTTCCACGTATATACAGATTGATGTATCTATCCATCTATCTATCTGTCATATACCTACTCTCTATTTGTCTACCCAAGCATGTGTATTTGCCCCACAAGCTAGACAACCTAGATAGCAATGACAGAGACAATAACATCTGCCAAATAAATGTGGGTTTTAAATCACTTTGGCCTTTTTTAAAATATAGGATATGCATCACAATATATTGACTCAACACTAAATATCAATTCAGTTCTCTCCCAGTTTCTTGGCATGTAATGATATCTCTCTTGAAAATAAGAAAGTCTGAAATGAGTGTGATTAGAGACAAGAATCAGTGACTTCTAGTGATGTATATAAATTAATAGAGCATTTCCTTGTGCAAGTCTTTGTCAATGTGTCTGAGAACTAGGCAGATTCAAGATTTTCACTTTAACATATAATGTTGTAATTAATATCAGTGTGGATGAGGGTGTGGGAAAACAGGCATACTTATACACTGTTTATTTGTCAAAGTAATTTTTTCAGGATATATTGCAGTATAAAATTCTCATTTGTTTTCATCTATTAATTCCACTTCTAGAAATCTTTGATACAAAAATAACAGTGCAAGTATGCAAACCTTTATATGTAAAAGGATAGTTGTTGTAGCAATATTAATGATAGCAAAGCATAAGCAACTATCTAAATGTCTGTCATAATGGATTATATAAGTCAAAATAGTGCATTCACATAATGAAATATTATGTGGCCTTTAAAAAGACCTGAAAATGTACATTATTAAGGTTGGGGAGAAAAGAAAGTTTCAGAGCATAATTCAACACAGTTACTGATCATATTTAAGAAGATGAACAGGTGCGGATATGAACACAGACGCGTCAGTATCCACGCGGTCAAATCTGGAAGAATGTACTCCCAAAGGTTACTGTTAGCCTCAGAGCCTAGAATCAGAAGAATGGAAGGCAGATTTTCGCCAGCCTAAGTTTTCTTAAAAAGGGGTAGGATTATGAGTAATTTTTCTGTTAATTCATGATACTACCAATTTTTTGAGACAGTGAAAAAAAAAAGTAAAAAGGATAAAGAAATTAGATATGTATTGATCTATAAAGATAGTCATAATATTGCAAATTAAACATGTAGGTTATAAACAGCAAAAGTTTCTGTGAAATTGTCTTATTTTTGAGTAAACATATATAATATTTAAAGGGCATGATGTTTGGGGCAAGATTAAAAACATTCATGATTTGTTCTATATATTTTGTATTGTTTGGAATAAAAACAATAAAAATAGTATTAAAACAACCATTAGTAAAAGGTTGTCATGGTTTTGTTTCATGCCCTAGATATATTCTTTAAAAGTTCTGTGCAAATTAATTTTAGTAAGAAAAATTAAATTTTAATTATATTTTAATTAGATCAGTAGTATTAAATTATGCAAAATATTCCATATAGTTACCATATTTTTTTGTAATCTTAATATTCATGACTCCTGGCTGTCCATTTTGGCCTATTTAAAACTTGTTCTTAGAGAATTAAAAGTCAAGGGTTCTTAATTATCTGTTTAAAACAAGAAAAATGTCATTAGTCTGCTTTCACTAGCCCTCTTAGGGAGAACTCCATGCCCCACTTCTGTGTGTTCAGTCTCTCTTTGCCTTTTGAGGGAGGGTATGTCTTGAGCAGTTGAAGCTCCCATTGCCATTGATATGCAGAAGTCCCACCTTCTCCTCAGGAATCTATGCCAAGACCCCTCACGGACGCCTGAAATCGCTGGATAGTACCAAATACTATATACACTCTAGTTTTTCCTGTACTTACATAAAAGAAACTATGATAAAGTTTAATTTATAAATTAGGTATAGGAAGAGATTAACAATAACAATAACAAAATAGAACAATTATAGCAATACACTGTGATAAAAGTTATATAAATTGCTTTAGGGCTGTTATTAAGTACAATAAATGTTTTTTTTTTTTAAGATTTTATTTATTTTTTAGAGAGGGAAGGGAGGGAGAAAGAGAGAGAAACATCAATGTGCGGTTGCTGGGGGACATGGCCTGCAACCTAGGCATGGGAATCGAACCTGCGATGCTTTGGTTCGCAGCCCGTGCTCAATCCACTGAGCTACGCCAGCCAGGGCCCAAAGTACAATAAATGTTACTTGAGCTCAAACCCTGAGACACTGGTACTGCCTCCATGGATCTGAAAACCAGCATGGCTATGAAGTGACCATACAGCCTAGATGTGATGGACAAAGGACTGATTCATGTCTGGGTGGGATGGATCATGCATTTCATCATGCTGCTCACAACGGTGTGCAATTTAAAACTTACAAGTTGTTTGTTTCTGGAATTTTCCAATTAATATTTTTGAATAGTGACTCATCACAGGTAACTTCAACTACAAAAAACAAAGTTGTGAGTCTGGGGGAACAATTGCAGTTTCTATTTCAAGAGGAAAGAAGGAGCATTACTGTGGCCTGTGTTTGCATGTAGGAAGCAGATGACTAGATCTACCCAAGTTAAAAAGTCCTGAGACAGCAGCTGTCTAGTCCATGTTACTATTAGAGGAATGAATGACCTTTCCTCACAGATCTTAAAGCTTACATTTGGTCCAAAGTCAGCTTTTATCTGCCTTTTTAAGGTAATAAATTGGTCCAGTAACTTGAAGTTTTCTAACTGCTACCAATCCATGTTTTAAAGAATCTTTTTGTTCCTGAATATTTAAAGTACATTTGAATTGGCCAGGATATAGTATCATATGCCTTCGAAGTGAGCAAAGTGTTAGCCGTAATGCAGTGATCAATTCAGGTGAATGCTTTTGAGAGTCAAGAGAAGTAAGCCAAATGAATGGTTTAAGTTTCATTTCTTTATATAAGAACATATTTAATTCCATTCTCCAGTTCCAACTTCTAAAAAATTTATTTCAGCCTTAATTGGAGCTCAGTTTTCAGAAATAAATTAAAAACAATTCTAAATATCTTTGAAAGTGTGAAGGAAAGATTATATCCAAACTTACCTGAAAATAGGCTTTCCTAAATGTCAACCAAAGAGTAACCAGAAAAATATTTCCATAGTACAAAAGTGAACAAAGAATTCAGAATTACTTATAGGGTGAAAAACAAGAGGAATGGAATGATTAACTTCCTCTAACTGGAAGTGTTGCTTCATTGATAGATAAGTGGGATTATAAAATACCAAGTTATAAATATGTATATAATTTTTCAATGCCTGATTTATAAAGGGCTATGTTTCTAATGGTCTCATAAAACATGGGAAGACCTTCATGCTTGATAATATATACAAGTTTAAGGAAAAAATCCTTCAAAAAGAAAATATTATTGTTATTATACCTTTTAGTAAATATAGCCATATAGTTTTTTTTAGTATTTAAATTTTATCTGACATCCTCAACAAAATAAACCTTGTCAGAGTGGTCAGCTTTTTCTTCAATTCATATGAAAAGAAACCATGTCCTAGAAAAGAAAATCAGTGTTTTATGGAGGTGGCCAGCAGCCCCTATTTTAATCATTAAGATTAAGGAATGACCTCCTTTTTCTTTTTTTTTAGTTATACTTATCTGACCATTTTCTATAGGAAAGGAACATTAATAGCTATATAAAGCTTCAACACATGTTGCACAGAAAGAACTATATAATCTGCTATTATTTCTGCCTGTAAATGACTACATGTCTAGCACTAGCCTGGGGCAGGATTGGCTGCCAGGAAACCTGACCTGCATCATGGGCTTAATGAAGCTGTAACTTTCTGTTTATAATTCTTTCCACTTTTAACTGGTATTGTATCCAGGGGAAATGAGATAATGTGCCTCTCTTTTTCAGATCATCTAGGCTACTGACCAGTACCCTGTGAAGGGACAAGCAACACAACCTGGACATTGTTCAGGTACTGTGACCTGTTCTGCCCATCGCTCTGGAGGATCAGTCGGATCTGGCCCAGGTGGAACACCTGAGGATCTTCACCCACAGGGGCAGAGTCTGAGATCTGGCTCCCTGTATGTATGGGGACTGGCAGACTTTGAAACCTATCTGTATAGAATTTCCTTCTGCTTTTTCCCATATGATGATGGAAAAGGCTGGGTCCTTCCAATAGTTTTAGTTTCAAGTTTTTCTTCAGTGTCTCCAGCCTTTTTCTGATCCTTTTTCTCTTTTAGGGGCTTCTATGTGATAAAGCTATTGAGGACTTTTAGGCTTCTGTTCTGCTAACTAGGTCACCACTAGAAAGCAAAGGATATTATTATTTTTGTTCTCTAATCTGTAAATTAATTTTAGTTTGTCTTTTAAGATCCCTCCCCCCAATTTCAGAACAGAGGGTTTAAAACTGACATATCATTAGGGATGTGGAAGAAGTTTTTATTTTAGAATAGTGGTTTGTTTTCCTGTGAGTGTCCCGAAATGTTGGTGTTTGAAGAAATACAGAGCATGGTGAATCTCTCTGAGCCTCTGTGCCTCCCCACGCCTGAGAGGGCCAATGAGGCCGGGGTGAGAGCAGGTGTGGATGGGTGTGTGTGTTGTGATGGGGGAGGGGATGTCTCGGCTTTTCTCACCCTATGCAGAACCGCCAAGACCTGGGCCAGCCCTGCTATACATCCCCCACTAGCAAGCAGCTTCCCACATTTCTTTCATTTCCTTTTTCCTTTCCTACTCCTTCTTCTATTCTTCTGTCCTTGGACACCCAATTGTTTATGTTCTGATGGGAGAGAATGGACAATTAGTGGAGTTAGAATCCATGATGTGGGGGACTTAGCTGTTGGTAGAGAAGGAAGTGAAAAGATAGTGAAATGGCCCCAGGCATCACTAGGATAGAGAAAGAATTATTTTTAAATATGGAGGTGGCTTGTATGTTTGCTGACAGTAAGGAAGGAGGTAGTAGAAAGGATGAGTTTGAAGAATAATTAATGGAAGAACGCTTCCAGGAAATCGGTAGTGAGGTTTGAGGAAAGTGAAGAGGTTAGCCTTTGAGAGAGGAAATACATCTCCCTTTCAGAGAAAGAAGGAATCTGTGAAGGGGCAGAAGAATTTGGAGAAACAGTGGGTTCACACCAGCTGACTTTGATCTGGCTAATGATCTGTTAGGGCACAGGGAGGAAAGCTTGAGAAGAATGGAAAAGATTTGGAATGGACAGATCACGTCCTTTGGTGGTGGGCCAGGTGTGTCATCTTTATTTATGATGAGCTGCACGTCAGCATGTCTTAAAATAAAAGCAACTGGTTTCAGAAATTAACAAAAGCCTAAACGTGAAGGAGAGAATAATTTTTTAAAAAATGCAATCAGCATGTTTTGCATCAAGCATGTTTTGAATCCTTAACTAAATATGCAAGCCTTTCTAAAAGTGCTCTGGAAAAAGTATCAGAAGACCTGAGTTATAGCACCAACGCAGCTACTTAATAGCTTAACAGTCTTTGGCAAGATCATCAATTATTTCCAAATCAGATTCTCCATTTACAAAATGGGTATCCATTAAATCACTTGATAAATATTTATTGACTGCCCATTACATGCCAGGAGCTCTGTTAGGGATTCCAGGCAAAGTAGTAAACAAGACAATCTCTGTCCTCAAATTTCCATTAGTCCAGGGGCTCCCTACCCTGCTTCCTTTACCAGGAGGGTCAAATGAGATAATACACCAAAATGTGTTTTGATAATTCTGGAGCCCAACATTAGGAGGAAAAAAATCAGTAGAAAAGTATTTTTTTTCCTTTAAACAAATATCCCGTTGTGATCACAGTCATAACAGTGATGATAGTTTCCAGATAGAAGATTCTTCCTCCAAATAATAGACTATGGGTCTCCCATACTTAGACCTCCTACCTGCACGGCGTCCCAGCCAGGCTTGGCAGCTGCCGTCTCTCACTGGGAAACAGGGACCCTGGCTTTACACTGGGCTCATGATATCCTCACCACTTCCTCATGTCTCCAGTGACTGGTGGCCCTGTTCCTGTGGCTGGCTCCTCTGAGCACAGCAGTGCTAATTCCAGCAGGGCATGGCGCAGAGCTCGCTCAGAAGAGTTCTTTGATCTTCAGCCTGGTGCATTCTTTGGGTGGTCAAAACTTTGGAAGGACAAGCTAAAAGAGCATGTCTGGAGATTGGAAGCCAAGTCAAAGGTAATGTTTTGTAGAGGATTTCTGGGAGTAGAATTAAGGAAATTGCCTTTTCTTTTTGATGTGTTAAGTCTTTTTGATGTCTACGTCTCAAATAAAAAAAAAAATCCCTGAAATATATGCAGGGGTCCTGGAAAAACCTATCATTAGGGCCGTAACCACAGTTTTATTTTTTAAAAATACGTTTATTAATTTTGGAGAAGAAGGTGGGGGGTGGGGAGAGAGAGAGAGAGACATCAAAATGAGAGATGAATATCAGTTGGTTGCCTCCCATACATGCTGGACTGGAGAATGACTGTGCAACCTAAGTACGTGCCCTGACCAGGAATCAAACCCCCAATGTTTAGATGTATGGGATTACACTCCAACCAACACAGCCACGTCAGCCAGGGCAGTTTTAATTTCTTTATACTTAACTTTCTTCAGTGCACTCAGTTTTGCTCCACATTTCTGTTTTATCTAACATTCAAATATTGTTGTCAATGGAGGAATTCCCTTTCTAACACCAGGATATTTCAGACAAAAATATATAGGCTACAGATTAGGCGAAGAGCAAAGGGGAGGAAGATGAAACTAAGATTGTTTTACTTTCTGCTTCCTGTCTTCTGTGAAAGACTGTTATCTATAAGTGAATCCAGAAATTAGATTGCTAGAGACCTTACCACGCAGCGGCATGGGCCAATCACCCCATGCTAGAGGTGAGAAAAGCAGCAAAAAGCTGTGAAGAAGGCAATTTCCTGGTCATGCATCTCTAAATAATTCATTTCACTAAACTGCAACTTGGAGGTATCTGAGTAAAAAGTAAGTATACTTTCCAGAGTTTCTTAGTTTCTTCCCCAAGCTCATGTTCTTGACCTTCCCATCTGACACACACCTTTTCCTGCCTTTTGCCTCAGATCTCACCTTCTTAAAAACCACAAGATTTATCTGGTAAAGGCAGAAACTCCCACATGTATTACAGTGAAGGTAGGTTTTGGTCTGTTAAACTTTGGCATATGGTTTCTGCCTTTCCTTGGTTACCCCTCTTTCCATTGCTTTCTTTGCCTGTTCTCTGATTTACCTTAAATGTGACTGTTTCGCTGTGAACCACCCTGACCTTGAATGGCTGGGAGGAGTTGGGAGGGGCTTCCCTGCTGTGACAGTAAGGACAGTGTTTTTCTTGCTGCCATTTCCTCATTTACTTCAACTTCGTGGTGTCATTTTGGTTCTTGGGCTTATGAAGTTCATTTCTCTTTAAGTGTTCTACCCTGCATTATTCTCTATCAAACTATTTAATTCAATCCCACAACTATTTAGTGATAATTGTGCTTGGTCCAGTGTGGGATCAAAATGTGAAAGATTCTATCTGTTTTTCCCCCTAAGGAACTTAACGCTTAGGGGAGACAGCCAAATGCAGAATGGGCCAAATGCTATAACAGAGGTTTTATTGGACACACCAGAGAAGAAGGAACTGAAGGTACACCCAGATCCCAATGAAGTCTTCCCAGGACCTCACTATTTTGCCTCCTCACAATTTCCAAATGCCTACACCCCTTATTTTGGACTTAAATCAGCATTTTCCTCAGTGTATTCCTTGTAACACTAGACCCAGGAGATGCTCTGTGAAAAAACAATTTCATGACCAATTAAGAATAGGAAATATCGTACACACATTCCCTTCTTGGGAATCCACAATGTACATCAGCACATCTGTGGTTTTCGCCAACAGAGGAGCAGGAGAAAATTGTTTAGCGCCAAATATTTTAATCCTATATAATCACACATTACTTTTTTTTGCATAACATTTTATAAGACATAGTATTTCTCAGGCCACACTCTTGGATTCATTGCCCTAATCGATTCATTAAGTGATAAACATGAAAATATAAAAATTCTACATTTGCAAGATTTTATTTTTATCAACATGTAAAAAGACCTTTCATATTAGCTCAATTTTAAAGTGCCTAGAATTGTGCTGTCTAATACAGTACCACGGGTAACAGCTAGCTTGTTTCAGTTGAGATGCATCATAGTATAAAATACACACTGGATTTGAAAAACACTATGGAAAAAAGAATGTAAAATATATCATTACCGACTATATATTGAAATACTTTGGGTATATTTTGTTTAAAAATACTATTAATATTAACTTTGTTTCTTTTTATTTCAATACAAATTTATGCTAAAAAAAGAGCAAAGCAACAATTGATAAATATAATTTACCATCACCAAAACATAAACACCAACATACAATGTAAAGTATACTTTGAGGTAAACGAGTGGCATTTCAATTATTTTGCTGATATGTTTATGAGAGAAAATATGATCTCACTTTCCTTTAAATTAAAAGATTTAGAAAATTAGCCTCACCTCATCCTTTTAAATTTTTAAAACATGGTTACTAGAAAATTTTAAATTACATATTAGTTTACATTTTTTATTGGATGGCACTGGCCTAGAAGTCAAGAATTGTATTTTTTCTATATTTTGTATTTTCTCATAGCACACAGAAAGATGCTATGAAGACCCAGTGAGATATTTAAAACATTCTTGCTCACTGAATTAATTTGCTTGGCAAGGTTGGGATTTGGTTGGGAAAATCTGTAAACTGAACCTTATTCTCCAAGGTGTTCACTCTCTGACTCATTATTTTGGCCCCAGCGTGGGTTGCTCGTGTTGTTGGTTCTCTACTTCGACCTGTGAATCACAGAGAATAATGTTCTGGAGCAGATGCTGACCATCTGAGAGCCCTTCTTAGGCTCTTCTTACCTCCCGTATCGGAATGCTAATGTGCACTTATAATTCCTATTTCAGCACAATCATTCAGCAAATTTCAATAGTTTTCTCCAGGCATTTACAGTCTGTGGCATTACTTCCTGCTATTCAACCTGTATTTACTGAATGGTGACCATTGTTTCTCATAACCCAGAATCCTACTTCTTGGGGGGTAAGCAAAAAAAACAGAGGTTACTATCTCCACTATTACCACACTTGTTTCAAGAGAATCTTCACAAATGTGTACTGACCACTGAAGGTCCATGTAATGAAAAAGCTAGAAAAATACTGATTTAGAAGCTCTTTTCAGTTACTGATAGAAAAAATTTTAAGATAAAATAACATACTTTGATAAGTCATGCCACATCTGTAATATAAGTATGCCAGCAAGTGGTATCTTGTAAGCACCTGTATCTATAACCAGAGAAAGAGTCTGAGGTAACTGTACTTCACCTGAGCATACAGAACAGCCTCTGGGCTGGCGAATTCCAGAGGTGGGTGAGAAGGCAGCCTTGATGTGAAAGCTGCATCGAGAGGAAAAAAGCAGGATTGGGCAGTGCTCTCCAAGGCATGAGTCAGAGTAACAAATAGAGAAACAACACCATGGAAAATAAACTGCAGATGCTTTCAATCAGATGAAAGTGCGCCCGCTCCACTCACGCTCGCCTACCAAGAAGAATTATGGTGGAAATGGATCTGATACACCCCTCCTTCAGGCAGAAGCCCAGCCGACACGCAGGAAGCCACACTGAATGTAACTATCAAAGACGAGGTTTCATTTAAGAAGTGACAGAAAGCCATCAAGAAAGATGTACGCCCATGGCATTCAGGAGTTTGCATGTGAACAATAAGATTTCTTATTTGTCAGGCTAGGGGTATAGGGCATTTGAGATTTTCTAATTTATGGATGCCAAGATGGAGGATATTGGGGGGGTTTCTTTTTAAATAATAAAGTACTCTGCTGGAACCAGCTCTTGTCTTTTACATAATAACTACCATCCCCAAACACATCCAGGGATATGTTTATTGATTTTAGAGAGAAAGGAAAGGAAAGGAGAGAGAGACATAGTTGTGTGAGAGAAACATTGATCAGTTGCCTGCCATATGCACCCTGACCAGGGATGGAACCCACAACCTAGGTATGTGCCCTGACTGGAGACCGGACCACAACATTTTTGTGTACAAAGTGATACTCCAACCAGCTAAGCCATCCAGCGAGGGCTTCCTTGAATTTTTAAAATTGTAATATCATTCTAAATAAGTTGTATCAGTCTTTCTCTGTCACATTCCAACCACAGGATTGTTGTTAGACTTAAACATTGAAATGCATTTCTGAACATACTTCCTCAATATTAATATTTCATCAATGATTTCCTGTTGACCTTAAACAAAGACCATGCTCTTTAGCCTGACCTTTTGGGTTTTTGCACTTTGGCCCAATCTACTACTCTGGACTTATCACCCACAATCACTTCTGTATCCTCCACACACTGGTGATTTGGGCAGCTTGCTTCCCCACTCCTGTGGCCTTGCAGGCCCGGCCTCCAACTCTGCACAACCAGCACGTACACAATGCCCAAGTTCAGCCCAGTTCTACTGTTCTCCCAATGGCTGGGGCTCTCCATGCTCTGGGTCCTCTCAGCACTCTTCTAAACCATCTTCCTCTGCCTCTACAAACACACACACACATGTGAACAACTCTTCCTCCTGAATTAAACCCCAATGCTGCCAATTACTTCTCAATCTCTCTGTGCCTCAGTTTTTCTAAGTAAAAAAATCAGGGTAATAATGGTATCTATTTCACAGGGTTGTTGTGAGAAATAAATGAATTTCCGTAAAGTGCTTAATACATAATATGCCTTTTGTAAATGATCTGCTATTAGTAACAGTAGTGGTCATAGTAAAGGTATTAGTGGTATTGTTATTATTTTTGTATCCCTGACAGTGCTTCATTTGATCTTACACATTGTACATGATCAATTAACCTATATAGGATAAAAGAATATATAAATATAAAGCAAGACATTTTAAAGTGACATTGCATGAATTTGTTATTAAGTTAAAAAAACTATTTTGGGAATTCACTCTTAACAAAGTCAGTACTTCTTAGAAAATAAAATACAAATTTTTAAAAGGAAGGAGTAACTAAATAAAACTACCATTGGCAATTTGTGGATTCACCATTTCTGAAAATGCACCTTTTAGTGTACAAGTCTGGAGAAGCAAAAGTTTATCTTACTGTATATTTGATATCCTTAAATTGTAATAAATTTAAACAAAATGAAAACTGACATCAGTTAAGGCTGTATGACAACTGAATGGAGTTTTTTTTAAACTCTCCAGATTGCTTCTATGCCTATTATCTCATTAAAGCTTTCTTGCTCTAATGAGCCAGACTTGTAGTCATAGAGAAAGATTTAAAAACAAAACCAGAACAAGATAAGTGTGATCTCAAATGTGGGCACGTGTATTCTTTTCTGTCGGTGTACAGTGGTGGTACAGGGGCTGGAGAACCATTCTTAGACCTTTGAAAATTGATGTGCATTTCGAGGAGGAGAGCTGCTGCCTTTCAATTACAGTATTTTCCCCTGCTGTCTTATAACTTTGTCCTCACTAAATTTAACATGTCCCCAGCCACCTATTTAATTCTCCCAGCTGGGAGACAAGACTAGCCTGCCAAATCTATTTTCCTAGACTACCTACAAATCTGTCCTTTAATAATTTATTTTCTCTTCTACAATGGTCTCTAACCAAGCTCTAATAGATTTTGCAACATATTTGCTGCCTTAATCAGAGAAGAGAATTTTATGGGTTTATTAATCATGTTCTTTTTCAAAAGCTACTGATTAAGCATTTGCCCTATGGTTGCAAGCAGCCAGGAGGTCGGATAGAGGCTGCTGGGTTCCCGAGTAACAGCCTGCAGGAAACTGTCACACATGATCCACAACAGACTGCATACAGCTAGTGCCAACTGAGCAGATTGAAGTTTCCCTTCTCCCCAGCTCCTAGCAACAGGGCACTCACAGCAACTCTTCCCCCAACATCTTTTAAGCAGGACCATTCCAGCAGGCTATAGCAAAATTCCTCCCCAATCCCCACATCCCAAAGCAGCTAAATTATGTCTGAAAACTGAATGACAAGCTTGGCAAAAGAACACTTTCTACCACGAGACAGTGCTTATGACAGAGTTTACTTTGGCCTACTCAACCAGCAGACCCACTAAACTCCATCTCCCCCTGCCTTCTAGGAAAGCGGCAATTTAAGCCACACAGTCGCTTTACATACGCCATTCATGTCACCAGAACAACTGCCAAACAACACAACGAGGCTTCCTGCTCTCCAGAAAACCCCTACCCTCCACTGTCAATTTATGGCGGGTTCATGAGAACACACCAACCAAGAACAACACCAACCAAGTCTGAGGTTTTGTTAGAAGTCAAGACACCAGGAATAAACAGTGAATAGTGTTTTTGAAGAGAAAACAAGCTACATTTATATATTTGTTTTATGAAGAAGATAAATACTTTCCGTAAAATTCATAGGTGTCTGGATGTCTTTCAAGTTTCTTAGATATGTATGCAAATTTCCTTTTCTCTTTAATGATCATTACCGGGTGGAGATGAATGGAAATACTCTTGAGGTAAATTTAGTTACCATTGGTCCCTGACTTGCTCAAACTTTTCCATGTTTGGCTACAGAGCCAACATTTAAAGTAAACGTTCTCAGCTAGCATAAGTGTGTTAGATGTACTTCTCCTTTGACCTAAAGTGATCAGATTTTATTTCAAAAAATTAGATCTTTTTTTGAATAATCAACATTAGTTAGCAGATGTGCCTTCAATCACTAGACTGATGAGTAGTTCTTCATTTTGATAAGGGCTGCTGTATAGTGAAAGGTACCCCCACCATCTCCAAAAAGGAGATTAATTAAACTATAGAAGAAAAAGGGGAAATATTTTTTAATGTATGTGTCTTCATAGTCAGGTTGTTAACTATACACAAGGAATTCCTAGGTCAATATTATAGATATCTGTGTAGATATTTTATCATGTCTACAAAATGAATCTGAGATCTTATATGTTTATATTTGCAACTCCTTTTAATTAATTAATACATTAATTAATAAAAACAAGAGACTTTAGTGTGGAGGTTTGTGTATTATAGTACACTAAGAAAGAAATAACTACCATTTGTAGAAAAGCTAATAAAAGGGATGTAACAGATCATTTTAGTTCTCCTGTAATGAAATTTATAAAATTAAAAAATCATTTTCCTTTATGAGACATTACAAAGTCCCAAAACACAGATGAATTAGGATTCACTTCTATTCTTCACATTATATTTTCTAATAAGTAATGAGGCACACTTGGTTGAAAAGCTTGACAGATTTAACAGGGGAAAAAAATAAAGTAAAACCATGTTCAGCTGGTAATTAGAATGATCATCAGTCACAGTTGTGCTTTGTGGAGACAATATATGTTCTGCTTCAATGGCCTGGAAAACAGGCAAAACAAATTTATAGTTTAATCTGTGGTAATTAATTGTTTCTTAATCAGTATTATTCAGGTAGTGCCATGAACATTTGTTGCTGCTATCATTTAAAAATATATTATTGTCAGTGCTTTCTCATCCATGGTAGCAGAGGCTAAGCCTGCACAGGTAATGAATTCCACAGGTATTAATTTCTAACTCTTATTATACACATATATGAAAATGCATCTGATTTACTTCTGAGACTTTATACCAGGGATTTCTCATTCTTTTATTCAGTTGTACAGATAATATGAAGTACTAAAAATTTGGCATAAATCAGAACTAAGATTAAACCTGAACTCTACGACTAATCCTGGATAAGTTACTGACCTTTTAAAGCCATCGTTCCTCACCTCTATAGTACAGTTAATAACACATATATAGATGTGGGGTTACTGTGAGGCAATGACTATAAAGTACCCCATCAAGCTTGACACACGTGGTGCTCAGAAAATGATAGCCCTCTCATTTCTCCTACTATCGCTCTGCTCCGAGTCCCCTGAACTCTTCAGAATCATGGAGCACATCATGTCATAGCTGAAATTTTCAGATGATCCGTGAGGAGGAAAAGAAATTAAAGAAGAAATTGAATTAATGCGACTCAGACGTTATTAGTTGAAATGGCACAAAAGAAAAATCCCCACAAAAGAAAGAAAAGCTTTAACATTTACCAAACCAGCCTTAAAGGTAGTAGGGTACTATCAATGGTTTATTTTTTCAACTAAAGTGACCCAGCTTGTTCACATTTTCCATCATTTAGCTTGATATCTTTAATACAGTGTTGGCCGTTCTAACTGCTCTCACATTTCACTTTTGGTTCTTTCTCTGTTAAAATTTTTTTTTATCAAACATTTGTTTGTATGCATTGTAAAAACAAATCGAAATTAACCATAGTGATGGCTAAAATATAAACCACAAATTTGACTGAGTCAGAGGAGGTTGTTTTGGGTAACCCAAAATTCCGTGTCTCTGCATATGTCAGTCCCGTTATCAATGTATTAAATGATAAATGAAAGAGATCAGATGAACAGAATAAAAATTAATCCATCTTAAGAGTTCTATATGCTCTTGGTCATATCCCAGATCCAAAAGGAAATTTGACCTAGGTTTTGAAAGCAATAGCGTCTTAGAAAGATTTTACTTGATGAAGTTCCCAGAAAATACATGGTTGAGGCTTGTCAGAGAGTCAGTGGGAAGTGCTCTGCTTCTTAACTGAAAACATAAAAATCTAATCAATTTTGTTCATTTTTAATATTTTATATAAGTGCATTTTCTTTGTCACCAAGAATACACATTTGTTTGTTTGTTTGTTTGTTTTAAAGCAAGTATTTTATATTCAGACATAGAAATGAAGAAAAGGTAATTTTTCCTGAAAATTTACTTGACCTTTCATTTTTCTACCCCCTGACTCCTCATACATATCAGTCTGCTTTCCCCCACAAGGCCCACTGATGTTCCACAAATCGGAGCACAATGTACGGTTAATATGCACTATGACGCTATGTGAAGGATAGAGAGAATAAGGAGCTTGTACTCAAGGAACTTATTACTTGATTTCAGAAAGCACCCATACAAAGCAACACATAAACCCATGTATACCATCCATCATATGCACAGCCGTTATAAGTGCCCTGCTGTAGGAAAGGATGGGGAGAAATGTTGAAAGAATCTAGGAGACAGATGACACTGGAAAATGACAATGACGTTTATAAATAGCCAATAGGTGTGGTAGTTAACAGTTGCAGATTCAAATATAATGTTGAAGCTTAAACAGATTTTCCCCCTCCCCAATTTCATTCTTCTCTGCCTCTGGCTCTCTGCTTTACTAGAAAGATCAGAAATAGGACCATCGCACAAGGTATTTTCAATGTATGCAAAGGTCCACTTATAACAGACCATCGCACAAGGTATTTTCAATGTATGCAAAGGTCCACTTATAACATTACTTATTATCTAGAAAGTCTCTTTGGTGCTTGCATCTTGACAAGAGATCAAACAACATTTGACTAAAATATTTATTGTGGACCCAATTGTAGTGTCATTTTGTTATTCCAGAGAAATAATGTTGAGGGACAGAGCATAAAGTGAATTGTTCAAATAATAGTGCTTCCCTTTGTCTTTATGCTATCTTTTTCAATTTCTGTGATGATGGTGCCAATTAAAAATATGTTTCATTGAGGTCTGAAACTGATATACCTCCCAGAGTTTTGGACCCAAAACTCAATGAAAAGGAACCACAGAGGCATGCAACCAATAACCACCCAAATTTGAGTGAATTAGAACTGTTCTGTTTTGCCACACTAGTCAGAAAGCCACAGGCATTCCACCACCCCAAAAGGATCTGGAGAATTGACAGAAAATATAAAAACTGAACACAGATTGTACATAATTGTGCTGCCACATTCTTACTTCAACAACCATAGAAAGAACCCCGTTTCAATTCAAAGGCTTCCCTTGCAACAATAAGAGCCTCTCTAATAACGATTTTGACATAGCTCTTCACTCAGCAAATTTTTAATATGCCTTTAAAAATTTGTCCTAAAAAATACAACTAATTTTTTATTGTAAGAGAGACAAATTCCTAAAAATTTACCTTTATTTTTTTTTGTATTTTTCACACTGAAGAAATAGAAATGTGTAGAAAACTTTTAGGAGTCAAACATCAATTCATTTTATTTCACAAATATTTACTGAGAAACTCAACTACATCAAGACTATTCATTGGGTACTGAAAAGAACTTTGTAGCTGGTGAGAGAAACTTACAAGAGTGTGTTGTGTGGTCTGTGATCTGTGAGAAAAGGTAACCCGAAGAAAAGATGCCTAAAGTCTCCCACACTTGGTCTAAAACCTCAAGATGAGTTCTTAGGAGATGAACTCCAATTGAGCATGTTTTCTGGGAAAAGGGGACAGCACTGGTAAAAGAATGACAAATTAGAGGAAATGATAGCAAAATGAGGTGTCCAGAAGTTGAGGCACAAGATGGGAGTTGAATATAAGACTAGATTTTATCTTCAGGGTAGGAGGGCCAAGACACTTGTGGAGAGAAAAATTTTGCCCCTTAGAAAAATCATCCTATTGCCTAGAATGTTATGAGACTAGAAGTAGAGAGAAACATGTATCGGAAGTCCACGTGAGAAATAATGAAGATAAAATTCTAAAGATATGAAATATGTGAAAAGTCTAGAACTCAGTGATCAGTGAAGTGTAGGGCGAGGCAGACAGAGAGAAAGACCACCACCCAAAGTCTCAAAAGAGTCTTCCTCAGTATATTTGGTATATATTATTTCTGTTGAGAACTTCAAGAATATGAGCCTTCTGACTTTACAGCTTCATTTCAATTAAACTCATAGTAATCTTAGACAAAAATGAAGGTTTCTTCTTAATTTCAATGTCTCTGGTTATATTTTGCTTGCTTGCTTGTTTTGTTGATTATGTTCCACTGGAGGTGGGAGGGGATAATGGGGAAAAAAGAGGGACAGGTTGTCAGGAACATGTATAAAGGACACATGGACAAAATCGAAGGGGGGTAGGATCGAGGGTGGGAAGTGGGGATGGCTGGGGTCGGGGGAGTGGTGGGAGGAAATGGAGACATTGAACAACAAAAAAATGAAGGTTTGCCCTGCTTGTCTGAAATTGTTCACAAAGAGGCACTCATTTTATACATTGTTTGGGTATAGAAGTTAATATTAGCCTTTGTTTGACCTTTGACAATAATTAGTAATGCTCTTGGTCAACATAATAAATGAATTTCAGTGCATACATTCCACCAGATAAAACTAGCAAGGTAGTTTCTGTTGGTTTTTGTGCACCAGTGACATTGAACTACTTGCAGTTTCTCAAGCCCACTACATTGCTTTTCATCTTTACTGTTCATGTCCCCTAGGCCAAGAAGGTGCCCTCCCCTTCAGCTTCCCTTCTCCAGTCCTTAAAAATAATCTCAGAAGTCTTCCCTAATACACTGAAACCAGTGGTTTACGTTGAAGACTGCGGGGCACAGGCTTACTCACTGGGGCATGAATTAGCTCACTAGGGCATGAGTTTCCCTATAAATCTGTAAACTGTTAATCTCTGAAAACCTTACCTTTGTCCCATGCTCAGTATTTTTAGAAGTCTTTGAATTTAGTTTATATTCTAAAAGGTGGCAAAAAGCAGGCATCAACCAGTTCTCTTATTTTTTCCCCCCTGGTACCTATTCCCTGAGATTTGGGAATATTTTCCTCATTCCTTTCTCACTTTCTCCAATGCCACATATTCCTTACCTCCAACTGAACTTGACATTTATAGGCTAGAGGAACTGATACTGTAACAGCCAACACTGGCCAGACAGGCTTTAGAACTCAGCAATGACTCGGGCGGGGGAAAATCTGATTTGTATGTGTGTGACTTTTGTAAACTAATTTGTAGTTTAACTCACATGACTTCACCAAGGTTTAATAAAATCCTGTCATCGCATTCAGTTTTCAGACTTTAGATGTTTGTTAAATGTTGTAGAATAATTCAGAGCTGCTTTCATTTTTCAGAGTTTGAAAGACTATATTATTTAGGAATGTTTTCAATGGTCAGAAAAGGATATATATTTCTCTGCTAATAGGAAATAAAAGTGGGACAATTACAAGTATTTTCAAATATCATCTGCTTATTTATTTTTCTAGTCTTCCTGAGTCTAGAAGAACATTGTCTCTCTAGTTTTTCTAAAGTTAGAATTGAAAGTAGTCACGAACAACAATGCATGGGATGGAGGCAGTTTAGCGTCTGGAAAACACAGGACTGAGAGTGAGGAAACCACGGCCTTTGTCCTGCTTAAAGTACTCAGATATGTGGTCCTGCACAGGGGAACCAACTGCGTTTGGCTTCCGTTTGTTCTACAAATTAGAAGGAAATGGGAGGGAATGGATAGAGGTTACTTTCAATCAATATGGCACATTGAATTTAATAACTTGACATTTAGAAATGCAACTTACTATGTTAATAATACCATGCATTCACACTAAATATTTCTTTTATTTGCCACAAATTACTTCCTGAGCTTTTCTGGGACTTTAAATGGCCTTGTGAAGCTACTACAGAATAAGAGGGTGTCTATACTTTGCTTGACCATTCCTAAGACATTTCCTCAAACTTTACTCACAGAAGCAGATAAATAATGGGTGAATACACCAAAACATACAAATGGTTTAAAAAACCAAGTCAGATCATGCTGTGCCTATTCTCAAAGCCACCCAACCCTCTCCCTCCCCCCTAAAAACTTCTAGCCTTTAGCATGGTCTACAAGGCTTTTCAAGGTCTGTCTCCACTCCTCAGCTCCCTGTGCCTGTCTCATTCTCTTTGCCTCTACTTTTCTCCTCACTCCCTCTGCTGCAGCCACTCTGCTCCTCTGACCCCTGTTCTTCAAAGCATCAAGAGCACTCATCACAGGGCTTTTGCACTTGCTGTCCCTTCTGCCTGGGACACACCTCCTAGAGAGCAAGGCTCCCTCTCTCACTTCGTCCAGGACCCTGCTCAGATGCCACCTCATCACAGAGACTTCTCTGACCAACCGTTAAATGTGCCCTTCTCACTTTCTACCCTTTTACTTGCTTGATCTTTCTTCATAATACTTGTCACTATCTAGAATATATATTTGTTTTAAAAATGAAACGTCTCTTTAATCCAAATGCAAATTTCAAGAGACCAAACATTTTAACTGTTTCTGTTTACTGTCTCCTTGCCCACTGTTACCACCTGGTGTCTATAATAGTGTCTGATACTTAACAAGTGCTCAGTAAGTACTTATTGGTTTACCTGTGGAAAGACTCTTTACATCTATATCCTAAAAGTACACAGAGCTAAGACGATAAAGAAGGGCA
Source organism: Tonatia bakeri (assembly GCA_004024845.1). NCBI lineage: Eukaryota > Metazoa > Chordata > Mammalia > Chiroptera > Phyllostomidae > Tonatia > Tonatia bakeri. Next base: position 479,530 of record PVIA01000336.1, read on the forward strand.
TTATATACAACGTATAAAAAAACTTAAAGAAATGGTGAGGACCAATCTCATTTCTTTTCCAAAATTTACGGGCACTTAAAAAGTTACCCATGGATAAGCTCTTTATTTTTCATAAATTATAAGGTATCATGGCTAAATTATTTTTGCTAACAACCTTTGATTTTATGGAACTCTCTCATATTGACTTCAAAATATCTTTCATAAATGAATATTTTCCATAAATCTTGGAGCATGGAAGGTGTTAGAAGTGGAGATAAAATTGAATTTTCACACTGTTATGTGACAGTACGTCCACAGCACTGAGGTAGGCCTGAAATTTCCCATAATTTATACCCATTCCTCTTTGAGAACTGCCCGAGATAATCACACAAGGTGTGATGGCAAATGGGAGCCCAGGTGACTGCTGCTTTGGCTTGTGTCTGTGCCCAGTTTTCTTCAGTAAACAGAGAAGGTCACATGCTCAAGTGCAAGGAGCAAGGTCTCACTCCCCCAAGACCGAATCCCAATCTTATAATTTTTCCACCCTCTTGCCAATGCCATATCAAAGCCCAAAGTCACACATGAGGTGAGAAGGACTTGCCTGCCGCATCTCACTGTTTCTATGTCACACCCCACGTACTTTGACCACCCTACCTGTTCTTTCTTGGCTTTGGGATGCCACACTCTCCTGAGTTTCTTTCTTCAACCTTGCCCCTCCTATTTTGGCTCTCCATTGGTTCCTCCCTTCCTCCACCTCAGAAAGTTGATTTTCTACACACAGTTTTGGGATTTCTTTTTTTTTTCCTTCTTGCAAATGCTCTCTAGGAAGTGCCATCTGTCTCTACAAATTTGTTTCTGATGTTTTATTTGTAGAAGAGTTCAGACAAAAGAAAAATAGTTGAAATAGTACACTGAACAACCATCTCAACCATTAGCAACATGTGGCCAATCTGATTTTCTCTAAACTCCACTCTCTGATCAATGGGATTATTGCGAAGCCATTTCCAGACCATCGTGTCATTTCATTCACAAATTTTTAAATATATGTCTCTAAAATGTAAATTCTTTTCATGCAAGTAAAATACCATTACCAAATTTAGAAAAATTAATAACTCCTATTTCTCAGTAAATATCCAGTGTTTATTATTTTTAAATAAAATATATTGCATTTATTTCTTTAAAAATTTTTATTGAATTTATTGGGGTGACATTGGCTAATAAAAAATATGTTTCAGGAGTACAGTTCTATAATACATCATTTGCACATTGTATTGTGTGTTCACCACCCCAAGTCTAGTCTCCTTCCATTACCATTCATGCCCCTTCACCCTTTCCTTCCTCCCCCCACCCTCCTTTCCCTCTGGTAATCACCACACTGTTGTCTGCATCTCTGAGGGTTTTGTTGTTGTTGTTGTTGTTGTTTATCTGCTTGCTTAGTTCTTTCACTTTTTCACCCTTCCCTGCAACCCCCTCCCTTCTGACCGCTATATGTCTGTTCTCTGTATCTGTGAGTCTGTTCATTGTTCATAGTGTTTTTTAATCAGTGGTTTGTTTGAATTATGGGCCTAACAGGAACTGAACACTGCATCAAATTGATGGTACTGTGTACTTCCCCATTGCATCATATCGAGAAGTACATAGTGTCTGGCCGTTCAACCTGCAACATTAAAATAAATTTTAAAATAATAAAATATAGTAAATTGCCTATGTTCCAGAATTACAGCCATACGTTACTATGAAGTGAGAGGGCACCAGAGTAAGAAAGCCAGCTCCCTTCTTTGTCCCTCAGGGTATAGAGACTTGGTAGCTTCTAGGTTGTCTCACCAAATTCTACATTGCTTCTCAGCTCTCCTATCACCTGTGTAAGCAATCCCCTAAATTAAATTAACCCTGTTTGAAAGACCTGGAGTGTTTCCTATTTGGGGCTGACCTGACTATAATACAGACAAGAAGATCCCAGGTTTAATTCTGGACATGATGAGTCTGAGGTGACTTTATGTGTCATAAACAAAATTTAAACCCTCTGTCACGGCCTACAAAATGCTGCAGGACCTGACCCCTCTGTGCCTCTTCGTTCTTTTCATGTACCAGCTTCTCCCTTGTCCAACCACCTTCTCGTCAAACTGCCCTTTGCTTTCTTTCTTCAAAAGGGCTAACTAAGCTCTTTCTTGCCACAGACCTTTAAGTGAGCAGTTTCCTATGCCTAGAATTTCCTTACCCAGACTTTCTCAAGACTGGTCTGCTCTTATGTGAAATATTCCCTGTACAGCAAGACCTCTCTGACAACTTCACCTACAGGGTTCCTTCTCATTATTCTTTATTTCCTTTATAGCATTTTGCATAATCTGTAATTACTGTATTATTTATTTGGACATTTAATGTCTAGATCGAGTATTTGTAAGTTCCACAGAGCAGGAGAGATACCATGCATATTTTGTTGACTCCTGTACCCCTGTGCCTAAAGCTTGCATCTCCAGTGAGAAAATGAATGCACACGTTCCTGAGTTGGTGTGCTCCAGGTGTGCTCATGGGTGGACCCCAGCTGGTTCCAAGTAGAGCTTAGGTTGCAAGCACACAGGAGGCATCAGCGTCGCCTACACCCAGTGCTCAGTTCTTTGAAGCACAATGACTCAGCTCACTGACATACATGCCTACACACAAACCTTTGAGTTTGACCTCTGTGTGGAGGTTGAGATGGTAGGTAGAGGACTTATTTTCTCTTCTAGAAAAGACAAGACAGATTTAACCAAATTGAATCACTGAGTAAAAAGAAATCCTAGCTTGATTAAACCAGTCTCCCTAGACTTGAAAAAGATTTAACATAACTTTAAGATAAAAATATTTATAGTAATTTTACAGAATGCATAATTCCTTCATTTCTTAGAACCTGACAAAATACTTTGTTTCTTTAATAAACTGCTAGGTGCCTATAACATTTGATGTCTTATTTTGATAATTTTGTTAGTTACATGCACAATACCCTATGTATTGTGAATCTTCTAAGAATGATATATTATGCTGATGTTCAAATGTTCAGGAAGTGAAAAATTCATACTGGCCTAGGGAAAGCATTTTGGTGGAGGTATAAAATATCAGGAATTCCAAACACAACCACATGACTCTCTTTTTAATAACCATATAGAAGGTAAGTGCTAGTGTCTCACCCGCAATAGATAAACATTGTTTTATGAACTCTTAAAGTCATGGGAAAAGCTTACTACAAATCCCCATGCACACAATTTTTAGGTAATTTACAAGTCTTGAAATATACCCTCTCAATGGTAAATAGAGAATTAGGCCATAACAAAAATATGGAGAACATTTGAAAATTTGTTTCCCTCTCTGCTCAAAATTACATGCAACATTGTAAATATGGAATAATGTTGTGGGAAGGAAAGCAAATGAAAACATATAAAACTAAATGCCTCTTTTGTCCTGCGTCTATTTTCTTAATGATGTTGTAGAAAGGCAACAAGTGTAACTATCAGAAATATTTGTATTCTATAATAATCAATTCTGTATCCACTTTACTAGATACAGTTCTCAACACTTTACTACATTACCATGTGTGGATAATTATTTGCTTGCCAAGCATTTGAGATGTCCTATGTCACATTACTACCTATCCACTGCAATTTTCCCAGAATACGCTCCCTTTCCTCTTAGCTCATGGGTTGTTTGAGCAAAGCATCTCAGTTATCAGCAGCACACTAGACTTCTAAATGGGTAAAAAACTATTAGGAAACTGTGATGATTGAACACAGGTCAGCAGGAACAATTCATTATAAGAACCTCCAGTAAATGCACAGTTTGCCTATGTCCACCAAACATGCTTGCTGAGTTTTGCACTCCCAACTATGAAGCTTCATAGAGACCAAGAATGAGGTGCAAAGGTAGTCATATTGGACTTTGTCTTTCTTTTCATTTTTTTTATTGTTGTTCAAATACAGTTGTCTGTATTTTCCCCTTACCACTTTCCCACCCCCAAGTCCCACCCTCTATTCTTCCCCCCTTTGGCTTTGTCCATGGGTCCTTTATGCATTTTCCTTGATGGCCCTTCCCTTCTTTACCCAGTTATCTCCCTCCCCTCTCCCCTCTGGTTACTTTCCATTTGTTCTTAATTTCAATGTCTCTGGTTATATTTTTCTTGCTTGTTTTGTTGATTAGGTTCCACTTATAGGTGAGCTCATATGGTATTTGTCTTGCACCACCTGGTTTACTTCACTTAGCATAATGCTCTCCAGTTCCATCCATGCTGTTGCGAAGGGTAGGAGTTCCTTCCTTTTTTCTGCTGCATAGTATTCCATTGTGTAAATGTACCATAGTTTTTTGATTCACTCATTTGCTGGTGGGCACCTAGATTGCTTCCAGCACTTGGCTATTATAAATTGTGCTGCTATGAATATTGGGGTGCATAGGTTCTTTTGGATTGGTGTTTCATGGTTCATAGGATATAGTTCCAGCAGTGGAATTGCTGGGTCAAAAGGCAGATCCATTTTTAGTTTTCTGAGGAAGTTCCTTACTGTTTTCCATAGTGGTTGTACCAGTCTGTAATCCCACCAACAGTCCACTAGTGTCCCCTTTTCTCCACAACCTCTCCAACACTTGTTGTTTGTTGCTTTGTTTATGATGGCCATTCTGACCTGTGTGAAGTGGTATCTCATTGTGGTTTTAATTTACAGCTCTCTGATGGCTAGTGATGCTGCACATCCTTTCATATGTCTCTGTATGTCCTCCTTGGAGAAGTGTCTGTTCAAGTCCTTTGCCATTTTTTAATTGGATTGTGTCTCCCTAGAATGAAGTCCTGTGAGTTGTTTATGCATTTTGGAGATCGAATCCTTGTCTGAGATATCATTAGCAAATATATTTTCCCATATGGTTTGTTCCCCTTTCATTTTGCTGATGTTTTCTTTAGTTGTGCAGAAGCTTTTTAATTTGATGAGATCCCATTTATTCTTTCCTTCATGTTCCTTGCTCTAGAGGACATATTGGTGAAAATATTGCTGTGTGGAATATCTGAGATTTTCCTGTCTATGTTCTCCTCTAGGAATTTTATGGTGTGTGACTTTAAGTCTTTTTATCCACCTTGAGTTTATTTTTGTGCATGGTGTAAGTTGGTGGTCAAGTTTCTTTTTTCTTTCTTTCTCTTTCCTCCCTCCCTTCCTTCCTTCCTTCCTTCCTTCCTTCTTTCCTTCCTTCCTTCCTTCCTTCCTTCCTTCCT